>JADANP010000029.1:0-459768 GCA_017165645.1 Fusarium sacchari
ATTAATTCTTTTTAATAATAAAGAAAAAAATATTTTTTAATTTTTATAAAAAAATTATTAATTCTTTATACGCATTTAACTAAAAATGACTTAATAATATTAAGGGTAATCTTTTAAAATTTATTATAAACTGCCTTATTAGCTTATAATAAACTTATAATTTAATTTATAAACTTACTATAAGCCTAATTTAGTTTACTATAAGCCTTTATAGTATATATATATATTTATTTAATATTAAATAAAACTTAACTTACTATTATAGTTAATAATAAGCTAGGTAGGCATAATAGTATTATATTGACTAAAGCTTAAGGAGGGAAGATTCTCTAAGAGGGATTATCGCGAGGGATTTTGGGGGGTCCCGAGGTCACATAACTAATGAACTAGTCAGCCTGGCCCAACTGTTACACTTACTAGCTATTAATAATATTTCTTTATTTTAATAAGTCTTATTTATATTATTAATTATTAAAAGATATAATCTTTATTAATATACTTAATTTAATACCTTATATATTTTATAAATATAAATTTAATATAAACTAGTTTTTTTATTTTAAACTCTAATTATTATATATTAATAGCTTTTATTGAAAAAATATTATATTAAATAACTAAGTAATATTATATTATTAAGATATTTAATAATACTAGCTTACTATCTTCATATTATTAAAGAATTATTTAATACTATAAAGATAATAACTAAGATTTATTAGCTATATAATATTATTTATAACCTATAAAATTAAGTTAATAACTAAAAAGTAGGCCTTATAGTAAATAATAATACTTATTTTTAAAGAAAAAAAGATATTAAAAAGGCCTTTAAATTGCCTAACCTAGAACTATTTAAAAGATATGCTATTAATATAATACTATTTTTAATTTAAATAAAAAATACTTTTATATATTTTTAACTAAATTAAATATTACTATTAAGAAAGTATTATTTATTATATTATAAATTTAAAAAAATACTTAAAATTAAATTAACCCTAGTTTAATATATTATTTCTTTACTAATATTACTTTATCTGCTCTTAAATATAAGGTTAATTAGTTATATGCCTTAGTATATGTAATTAATTAGTAAATTTATTATTAACTTTAGGTTAATTTAGCTTTTACTAACTAATTTATATAAAAGTTAACCTAATTCCTTTAAACCTTTAAACCCTACTATTATCTTGCCTTTATTTAACTTTATTTATAGATATACTATCTTTATATTAAAAGTAATACTCTTTTTACTATAATAACCCTTTTAATTATATTAAAAAACTACTTTTTATATATATTTAAGCTTATAAAGGTATTAAGAAATATAACTTAATTTAATTTAAGGAAATAACCTTTTTTTAAAACCTTTTTTAGGTCTTTTAAACTTAATAACTTATAATTAACCTAGATTAAATTAATTAAATTAAAATAGCCTATATAATAAATAGATTTAATTAAATTATAATTAAAAACAATTATTTTAATTAAATTAAATTAATATTTTAAAAATAAGTTTTTTTTAATAATAATTATTATTATATAAATCTTTTTTAGTTTTTTATTATTAGCTTTTTATAAGGCAGGCCTGATAGCTATATTAAAGTTATAGCTAGTTATATAATAGGCCTAATAATATAGTTATAGGCTATTTTATAGTATTATATTAATAGCTATAATTAATATTACTAGCTATAACTAATAGGTATATTAAGAAATATATGTTATAATAAACTTAGCCTGTCTTTTAGCTAGGGTAAAGGAAAAAGGCTAATATAGCTATTAAGGAACCTATAGGTAGTATTAATATTACTTAGTTAAGGTAATAATTATACTATTAAGGCAGATAAACCTTATATAATTCTAACTTTTAAGATATAGGCCTATTATAAGGGCCTTATTATTTAAGTATTTATATAAAAAGTTAAAAACTTAATAGCCTTATTAGGCTAATAATAAGGGAAAAATAAAATAAAATAAAATTTATTTTAAAAGACTATTTTAAAAATAAAGAAATTATATAAAATTAAAAAAATTATTAATAACTTTATTAATTAAAATAATTTTAAAGCTATATTTAAAAATAATTTTAAAGTAATTATTAAAAAAATAATAACTAAAATTATAATACTAAGGTTAATATATTTATATATTTAATATTTTTTTAAGTTTAAGTAGCTTATGTTTAAAATTTAATAAAATAATAAAGTTTTTATAAAAATATATTATTAAAAGTCAAAAGAAAAAGTAAAAAATAAACTATATAAAATAAATTACATTAAAAATATTATTAAATATAATATAATAGTAATTAAAATTAATAAATAATAATATAAATATAAAGAAAAGAGCTATTAAATAAGAAAAAAAAAGAAAAGTAATTTTAATCTCTATAATTTAAATTAATAATATTATAATAATAACTTTTATAACTAATAACTAATATAAGATAGTTATAAAAATAATACCTTATATAATACTTAATTAAAACTAATAACTATAAGAGTTACTTAAAATAAATAATATTAAAAACTATATAATATATTTAAATATATATATTATAATTATAATTAAATAAAATATATAATATAATAATACCTAAAACTATAAAAACTATAGGATTTTAAATATAATAAATAAATATTAAAATTAATATAATAATATAAAATATAAATAAAAATATAAACCCTAGGAATAATATAAAGCCTATATAATATAATAAATTTAAAGGGAAAAGATATATTAAAATATTAATAATACCTATATTTAAAAAGCTTAATTTAAAAACTATAAAATAAATTTCTAAAAAGAAAAGATATAAAAACTAAAAATATACTATATATTTTTATATTATATAACTACAAGGCCAGGGAATATTTAAAAAAGGTAAAAGAAAATCTTATTTATAAAAAAGAAAAATTAAAATAGTAATAAGAAATATATTAAAGATATAAAAAAGAAAAAAAAGCTATTAAGATATTAAAATATTAGAAAAAAAAAAGACTAAATAACCCTAATTAAAAATAGTAAAATAACCTTTTGTAAATTATTAATAATATTTTTATTAAAATAATATTTTAAAAAAATACCAAAAGTAAAAAGTTAAAGCTAGAAGTTAATTTTAATAAAAAAAATAATAAAACTTTTATTATAATTAATAATAAGCTAGGTAGACATAATAATATTATATTAACTAAAGCTTAAAGAGAGAAGATCTTTTAAGAGGGATTATTATAAGGGATTTTAAGGGGTCCTAAGGTTATATAACTAATAAACTAGTTAACCTAGCCTAATTATTATAATTATTTTCTTTTTCCTATTTAGCTATCTTTAGTTAAAGTAATAATAAGATTAAATTATATAGTTATTAATAGGCTTTTATTATTATATATTTATTTATAATAGCTAATTTCCTAATTTAATTAATAAGATACTAATAGCTTATACTTTAGCTATTTATTATATAAAAATTACTATAAGGTTATAGGCAGCCTTATTATAATATCTTATAGCCTTATATACCTTATACCTTTTAATTTACTATTAATGCCTTTAATATTTTAGGCTTTTAAAAGGTTTTTAAGTTCCTTTTAGCTATAAGTATTTAATTTTATTTTATTTAATTTTATTTTATTCTATTTTTTTTTATTTTCTTTTATTTTATATAACTTTTTTAGCTTATATATTTTTATCTTTACTTATACCTTTACCTTTTAGCCCTTTACCTTTTTTTTTTTTAATAATTTTACCTTAATTTCTTTATAATATTTAAAGAAAAGCTTATTTTTATTTTTAAGATACTAAATAAAGATAAAGATTTTATTATAATTATACCTTTTAAGCCTTTTAATTACTTTATAGGCTATTAAATTTATATATATTATATTTAGGTCTATTAAAAAGACCTTTAGGTATTATTAATTAATAATAATTTTAAAGATATATTTTATTTTTTTTAGCCTATTTACTATGCCTTTAATAACCTTAACTTTTCTTATTATATTAAATATAATTATAATAAAAAATATTATAAACTATATATTACTTTTATAATTTTTCCTTATATTTTATTATTAATTTAATTATAGCCTTTTTATTATAATAAAAAATAACTTTAAAGATATAATAAAAGCCTTAAAGTTTATAATTACTTTAATTACTATTTATAATATTAAATAGTTATAATATTTCTTTATTTATATTTATTATAAGCTTAAATATACCTTTTTTTAGCTTTTAAATTTCTTTTATTACTTAAAAAAGACTTATATATTTACCTTTAGGTTTTAAAATATTAATTCTTTTTTTATAAGTTTTATCTTTTTCTTTAATATTATTACCTTTTTATTAATATTTTTTAATTCTAATAAGTTAAATTTATATATATTATTACTATAGCTTATTATTATATTTATTAAATAACTATTTATAAAATATCTTTAATTATTATTATAAGTTTTAATATTATATTTATATTATTTCTTATTAATATTTTTAAAATTCTAAGATCTAGATAATATATAAAATTAGTTAAATTTTTTAGCTAAAAGAGGCTAATTTTAGCTTTATAGCTTAAAAGGTTATAAACCTAATATTTAATTAATAGCTTTAAATAATATTAAAAAGTAATTCTTTTAATATTAAGGTATATTTTAAAGGTTTTCCTTTACTTAGCTTTTATTTAAGTAATAATCTTTCTAAATATTATAGTCTTTTTATAGCCTTTACTTTAGCTTTAGCCTTACTTTATATACCTGCCTTAGCTAATTTATTTAAGTATCTTTAAATTAATTAATTATTTTAGCCTTTAAGTTTAAAGGCTTAATAATATTAGGCTAAGTTATTACTTAATCCTTTTAATAAAATAGCCTTAATTTTAAATATAAATAGTTTGAATATATAACTATAGATTTTTAATAATAACTTTTTAAATAAGGCTATTTAGTTTTTTATTTTTAAGATCTTATTAATTTTTTAAAGAAATATACCTAATAGTTCCTTATCTTAGGTATTAATATTTACTTCTTATAGTTATAATTATAATTATAGTTATAATTATTTTAAAAAAAACCTTTTATTAGAAAATAATTTTATAGGAAATTAGGCCTAGGCTTATAGTTAATTTTATTATTATTAGGTTTTAAATAAAACTTAAAGGTAATTTATAATCTTTAAAAAAAAAATTTAAAATAGGAAAAGATTTACTTATAATTAGTTTTATTTTTTATAGTTTTATAAGTATTTTAATTATTTTAATTTCTAGATTTTAATATATTATTTTTTATAGCTTTTTTTTCTATAATACTTATTTTAATTATAGCCTTTTTTTCTTTAGCTTAACTTAAAGCTTTTTCTAGGTAATAATAATTTAAAAGGTATTTTTTATATTTATAGTAATAACCTATTAATTATATTTTATAGGCTATCTTTTTTATTTTATTAAGTATTATATTTTTTTTTAAATTTTCTTTTTTTTTTAATTTTTTTTTACTTTTTATTAATTATCTTTTTCTTTAAAATTTAGTATTAATAAGGATTTATTATTTTTTTAATATTTTACTTAATATAACTTTAAAAGGCTTATATAAAAGATATTATAGATTTATATATATTAATTAAAGAGACCTAATAAATATATCTATAGCTAAATTCTTTTAGTAATCCTAAAAAGACTAATAAATTAAGGTATTAATTTTTCCTTTTTTTCCTTAAGTTTAAGGTTTTTAATTAATAATATAATTAGTTATTTTTATTTAAAGCTTATTTTTTAATACTTTAAGTTAAAGTATTTAGCCTGCCTTTTAGTAGTATTTTATTAATATATTATAAGCCTATTTTTTAGCTTTTATAGCTTTTAGTTTTTTAGTTTTATTTTTAGGATTTCTTTTTAAAAGCTATTATTTTTAATAATAATATAAAAATTAAAGTTAAATCCTATAAAGGCCTTATTTAATATTATATTTATAGTAATATTAATTACTAAGTTATATATAAATTATATAATTTAAAAAAGTTTTAGCTAGGTATTTTAGTTATTTTTAATAAAGCTTTTTAAATAATAACTTAAGATTTAATTTATTTACTTTATTTACTTATTAATTTAAAGGTAAAATATTATAAATAGCCTTTATTTAATTTTAAAGTAATAATAAAGTTTTAATTAAAATATACTTATAAAAATTAACTTTTTATTTAAAATAACTGTTTTTAATATATTAAACTATAATTTTATCTTTTTATAAAAAAACTTAATAAACTTAAATATAATAATTTTTATAAAAATAAATAAAAATTATATAAATTTTATAAATCTATTAACTATTATTAGGATTATATTAATTTCTTTACCTTTAAAAATTATTAATAATAATCTTATAATAAAATCTATAGAGATTTTTTTAAAGAAATAAAAAAGAATTAATAGGCTTTTAAGCTTTCTATAAAGTTAATATTTTTTTAATATAGTTCTTTAATAAATATTATATATAACTATACATTATTTTATATTAGCTTTTAAGCCTTTTTAATAAAGCTTTTTTTAAATTAACTTTTAGGTTTTTTTAGCTTTAAAGTAACCTACTAAGGAATTATTATAATATAGCTATAATATTTTTTATTTAAGGTTTAGATTTAATAATATATAAAGCCTTTTTTTTATATAAAAAAAGTTATTTTTTATTATTTATTTTTAAAAACCTTTTTCTTTATTTATTTAAAATACTTTAATCTTTTAGCTAGGTATTAATTTATCCTTAACTTATATTAATTTAATAACTTTAATTATTAGCTTTAATATTTTATTTTAAAGGGTTTTTCTTAATAAAAACACTTTTTTATAATCTTATTAAAAATTATTATAAATAATCTTAATATCTTATAAGATTATATATTAATATTAGGTTTCTAGCTTAAATTACTTATATTACTTAATAATAAAGCTAGGTTAATTTTAATACCTAAGGACTTCTTATTTAACTTAAATCTATTTAAGGTTTAAAGTAAAATTACCTTTTTATTATAATTAGTAATAAGCTAGGTAGGTATAATAGTATTATATTAACTAAAGCTTAAAGAAAAAAGATCCTTTAAAAGGGATTTTTATAAGGGATTTTAGGGGGTCTTAAGGTTATATAATTAATAAACTAGTTAGCCTAATTAAGCTATTATAATTATCCTTTTTTTCCTATTTAGCTATCCTTAATTAAAGTAATAATAAAATTAAATTATATAACTATTAATAGGCTTTTATTATTATATATTTATTTATAGTAATTAATTCTTTAATTTAATTTATAAGGTAATAATAACTTATAGCCTTATTATTTAATATATAAAACTACTAAAATTTTATAAATAGCCTTATTATAATATTTTATAGCTTTATATAATTTATACCCTTTAACTTATTATTAATACTATTAATATTTTAGGCTTTTAAAAGGTTTTTAATTTCCTTTTAGCTATAAATATTTAATTTTACTTTTTTTCTTTTTTTTTTCTTTTTTTTTTCTTTTTATTTTATATAACCTCTTTAATTTATATACCTTTATCTTTACTTATATCTTTATTTTTTAGCTTTTTTCCTTTTTTATTTTAATAATTTTATTTTAATTTCTTTATAATATCTAAAAAAAAGCTTATTTCTATCTCTAAAATATTAAATAAAGATAAAGACTTTATTATAATTATATCTTTCCCTAGTTTAACACACTGCTTCTTTACTGATATCACTTTATCTGCCCTTATATGCAAGGTCGATTGGTCACGTGCCCCGGCACGTGTGATTAATTGGTGGATGTTAATTTGGCTTTCGCCGACTAACTTACACAAAAGTCAACCCAATTCCTTCAATTCTGACTTTGACAGAACCTTCGCAGAACCCCGCCATTACCCCGCCTTCATCCCAGCTTTGCTCTCATGGTCTCAGACTATAACCAGCCTGTCGCATTAAGAGCAGTACCCCCTCTACCGTAATAACCCTTTTAGCTACATTAAAAAGCCACTCTTTATATGTATTTAAGTTTAGGCCTATAAAGGTAGTAAGGAATATAGCCTGGTCTGATTTAAGGGGATAACCTTCCCTTAGGACCCTCTCTAAGTCTTTTAGACCTAATAGCTTATTATTAACCTAGTTTAGATTAATTAAGCTAAAATAGCCTATATAATAAATTAACCTAATTAGGTTATAATTAAAGATAGCTATCTTAATTAGGTTAGATTAATACCTTAATAAGAAGTTCTTTTTAATAGTAGCTGCTATTATATAGATCTCTTTTAGGTCTTTTCTATTGGCTCTCTATAAGGCAGGCCTGATAGCTATATTAAGGTTATAGCTAGTTATGCAGTAGGCCTGATTATATGGCTATAGGCTATTTTATAGTATTATATTGGTGGCTATGATTGATATTAGCAGCTGTAACTAATAGGTATAGGGAAAGTCAGGTCAGGGAATATACTTTGTGATAAACTTGGCCTGGTATTCTTTTGGCTAGGGTAAAGGAAGAAGGCTAATATAGCTGCCGAGGAGCGGTATTAATACTGCTTGGTTAAGGCAGCAATTATGCCACTAAGGCAGATAAACCTTATATAATTCTGACTTTTGAGATATAGGCCTACTATAGGGGCCTTATTATTTAAGCATTTGTATGAAAAGTTAGAAGCTTGATAGCCTTATTAGGCTAATAGTAAAGGAAAAAAAAAAAAAATAATTATATCTTTTAAGCCTTTTAATTACTTTATAGGTTATTAGATTTATATATATTATATTTAGGTCTATTAAAAAGACTTTTAGGTATTACTAATTAATAATAATTTTAAAAATATATTTTATTTTCCTTAGCCTATTTATTATATCTTTACTAACTTTAATTCCTTTTATTATATTAAGTATAATTATAATAAAAGATATTATAAACTATATATTACCTTTATAACTTTTCTTTATATCTTATTATTAACTTAACTATAGCCTTTTTATTATAATAAAAAGTAATTTTAAAAATATAATAAAAGCCTTAAAGTTTATAATTACCTTAATTATTACTTATAATATTAAGTAATTATAATATTTTTATATTTATATTTATTATAAGCTTAAATATACTTTTTTTTAGTTTTTAATTTCTTTTTATTACTTAAAAGAGATTTATATATTTACCTTTAGGTTTAAAGGTATTAATACTTTTTCTATAAATCTTACTTTTTCTTTTAATATTATTACCTTTTTATTAATAATCTTTAATTTTAATAAGCTAAAATTATATATATATTATAGTTAGGCAGTATTCTAATCTATTAAACTAAAAGATAAGGTAATAATAGCTAATTTATTAGCTAGTATTATACTGCTTATACTATATAACCTGCTATAACCCCCTTATAACTACCCTAATTACAGTAGCTTACAGGCTAGTATTATAATTATCCCCCCTTTTATATAATATAACCTTATACTATAATATATAGCTAAGCTAACTACCTAATTAGCCTTTAACTAGTTATATTACTATATCTTAAGGCATTTTAATTAATTTATAGGTATAATTAGGTAATAATATAAATATATAAACCCCTAAGGCTTATATAGCTATAGATATAGCTTAAAGGTACTTATTAAGGAAGGTATAAGCTATATAAAGGTCTTATAAGCTAGGCAGGATTTAAACCCTTAATCTTGTAATATTTAACCTATAGCTAGCTATTATTTTTATTATAATTAGGCAGTATTTTAATTTATTAGACTAAAAGATAAAGTAATAATAGCTAATCTGTTAGCTAGTATTATACTGCTTATACTATATAACTTACTATAACCCTCCTATAACTACCTTAATTATAGTAGCTTATAGACTAGCGTTATAATATATTATTATTATAACTTATTATTATATCTATTAAGTAATTATTTATAAAATCTTTTTAATTTTTATTATAAGTTTTAATATTATATTTATATTATTTCTTATTAATATTTCTAGAATTTTAAGACCTAGATAATATATAAGATTAGCTAGACTTTTTAGCTAAAAAAGGCTAATTTTAGCTTTATAGCCTAAAGAATTATAAACCTAATATTTAATTAATAACTTTAAGTAACTTTAAAAAGTAATTTTTTTAATATTAAAATATATCTTAAAGGTCTTTCTTTATTTAGCTTTTATTTAGGTAATAATTTCTTTAAAAATTATAGTCTTTTTATAGCTTTTACTTTAATTTTAGTTTTATTTTATATATCTATTTTAACTAATTTACTTAAATATCTTTAAATTAATTAATTATTTTAGCCTTTAGGTTTAAAAGCTTAATAGCCTTAAATTAAATTATTACTTAATCCTTTTAATAAAATAAACTTAATTTTAAATATTAATAATTTAAATAAATAATTATAGGTTTTTAATAATAACTTTATAAATAAGGCTATTTAGTCTTTTATTTTTAAGATTTTATTAGCTTTTTAAAGAAATATATCTAGTAATTTTTTATTTTAAGTATTTATAGTTATTTCTTATAATTATAATTATAATTATAGTTATAATTACCTTTAAAAAAACCCTTTACTAGAAAATAGCCTTATAAGAGATTAAGCCTAGGCTTATAATTAATCTTATTATTATTAGGTTTAAAGTAAAACTTAAAGGTAATTTATAGTCTTTAGGAAAAATAAATTAAAATAAAAAAAGATTTACCTATAATTAGTTTTACTTTTTTTTAATTTCCTAGGTATTTAAATTACTTTAATCTTTAGATTTTAATATATTATTTTTTATAGCTTTTTTTTTATAATACTTATTTTAATTATAATTTTTTTCTTTTTAATTTAATTAAAAGCTTTTTTTAGGTAATAATAATTTAAAAGGTATTCTTTATATTTATAGTAATAATCTATTAATTATATTCTATAGGCTATTTTTTTTTATTTTATTAAATAATATATTTTTCTTTAAATCTTTTTTTTTTTAATTTTTTTTTTTTTTTATTAATTATTTTTTTTTAAGGTTTAATATTAATAAGGATTTATTATCTTTCTAGTATTTTACTTAATATAATTTAAGAAGGCTTATATAAAAAATATTATAAATTTATATATATTAATTGAGAAAAGCTAATTAATATATTTATAGCCTAATTTTCCTAGTAATCCTAAAAAGACTAATAAACTAAAGAATTAACTTTTTTTTTTCCTTTAAGCTTAAGATTCTTAGTTAATAATATTATTAATTATCTTTATTTAAAGCTTATCTTTTAATACTTTAAATTAAAGTATTTAGCTTACCTTTTAATAGTATTTTATTAATATATTATAAGCCTATTTTCTAGCTTTTATAGCTTTTAGATCTTTAAATTTATTTCTAGGATCTCTTTTAAAAAGCTAATATCTTTAGTAATAATATAAAAATTAAGGTTAAATTCTATAAAGACTTTATTTAATATAATATTTATAATAATATTAATTACTAAGTTATATATAAATTATATAATTTAAAGAAGTTCTAGCTAGATATTTTAATTATTTTTAATAAAGCTTTTTAAATAATAACCTAAAGTTTAATTTATTTATTTTATTTATTTATTAATTTAGGGATAAAATATTATAAATAGTTTTTATTTAATTTTAAAATAATAATAAAGTTCTATTTAAAATATATTTATAAAGATTAATTCTTTATTAAAGATAATACCTTTTAATATATTAAATTATAACTTTATTTCTTTATAAAAAAGCGTAATAAACTTAAATATAATAATCTTTATAAAAATAAATAAAAATTATATAAATTTTATAAACCTATTAATTATTATTAGAATTATATTAACTTTTTTACCTTTAAAGATTACTAATAATAGCCTTATAATAAAGTCTATTAAGATTTCTTTAAAGAAATAGAAAAAAATTAATAGATTTTTAAGCTTCTTATAAGGTTAATATCTTTTTAATATAATCTCTAATAAATACTATATATAACTATATATTATTTTATATTAACTTTTAAGCCTTTTTAATAAAGCTTTTTTTAAATTAGCTTTTAGGTTTTTTTAGCTTTAAAATGGTTTATTAGGGAATTATTATAATATAACTATAATATCTCTTATTTAAGATTTAAATCTAATAGTATATAAAGCCTTTTTTTTATATAGAAAAGATTATCTTTTATTATCTATTCTTAAAAACCTTTTTTTTTATTTACTTAAAATATCTTAGCCTTTTAGCTAGGTATTAACTTATTCTTTACTTATATTAACTTAATAACTTTAATTATTAGTTTTAATACTTTATTTTTTAAGGGTTTTTTTCTAATATAAAGAATTTTTTATAATTTTATTAGTAATTATTATAAATAATCTTAATATATTATAAAATTATATATTAATATTAGGTTTTTAGCCTAAATTACTTATATTATTTAATAATAAAGCTAGATTAATTTTAATACTTAAAGACTTTTTATTTAACTTAAATTTATTTAAAATTTAAAGTAAAATTATCTTTTTTTAAGTATTTTATTTAATTTCTTTTTATATTATTAATCTTTTATTAATATTTATATTTTAATTATCCTTTTTTTTTAAGAAATTAATTATTTTTAATTTTTAATAGCTTTTTCTTTTAATTTTTAAAGATCTTAAAGAGATATTAATAGGATTTATAAATTCTTTTTTATACTTAATTATAAAGTTATTGGTTATTAAATATAAATATTATTATATCTATTTTTTATTTAGTTTAATATTTTTTATAAATAATTAAAGATTTTAATAATTACTTAAGATCTTTATTTATTTTAAAGACCTTTTAAAGTAATACTATTAGTATTTAAATAACTTTATAATAGCTATTATTTTTTAATTTAATATATTATATAATCTCTTAATATTATTAAACTTTTAAAATTAAAATACTATAAGGTAATAATTTCTTTTATTATTTAGCTAAAATAGGATATTAATTATAATATAATTTAATATATCTATTTTAAGATAAATCTATCTCTTAAAATTAAAATATTAGAAAACTAAAGCCTTTTTAAACTTAATAATAAAGGCCTAAAATATTTATACTTTTTAGTTATTTAATTTTATAGCCTTTAATTTCTTATTATTTTAGCTTTTTTTTAGTAAAATAATTAAAAAGGCTATAATCTTAAAATAACTATAAATAAACCTCTAGTAAAAATTATAAAATCCTAAAAATACTTATACTTTTTTATATATAATTTAATAGCCTTTATTTATTTAAAGATCTATTTAAAGTAATTTATATATTCTTTTTTAGTTTTAAAGAATATTAAAATATTATTAAAATAAATAATATAAATTATATTTATAAGGCCTTAAAAGGCTTAATAGATATAATATTAAAATATAATAAATATATTAGCTAGTTTAAATAATATAACTATATACTTAAAGTAATTATATTTAGTTTAAAATATAGTTTTTTTTTTTTTTTTTTTGAAATATAAATCTAGTAATATATATTTTTAATATTAATTTTTAAAAAATACTTTATTTTTTAAATTTAATTTATAATTTTTAAAATTAAAAATAAAAATATTAATTTTTAATAGTAATTATATTTAGGCCTTAATAATTAATATAAAAATAAAATCTTTTATCTTTCTTTAGTATAAATAGAATAGGTAATTTAATAAGGCTTTTTAAAAGGTAAATTTACTTACTTTTTAGGTTTTTTTATATATACTTATAAAGCTTTTTTAATTTAGCCTATAATAATAAGTAAATATGTTTATAAAAAGGTTTTTTTCCTTTAATTAAGTCTATAATATAATTAATTTCTTTAAAATTAAATACTTTAATTATTTTATTATAGCTAAAGATTTTAATATATATTTTAAGTTTAAAAAATATATTTAATATTTAGTTAGGTTTTTTAAGATCTTTTTTTAGGAAATAACAAGGTTTTTTAAAAATAGTAATAATAAAGATTTTTATTTTATTTTAAGTTTTTTTTAAGAATTATTAAGGTTAAAGAAGTTTTAAGTTATTATAATAACCCTTAAACTATTATTTCTTAGTTTTAAAATTAATTATAATTTAAAGGTCTTTTAAAGTAATTAAAAAAAGAAAAATAGGTTTATTATAATCCCTTTTTTTAATATTTATTAGGCTTTTAGTTATTTTTTTAGTCTATTTTTAGTAATTTATTAAAATAAAAGGTATTTTTTATTTTCTTATTATCCTTAATTAGTTATTATTAGCTTTTTATAAGAAGATATTTATATCTCTTAATTATTAAAAGCCTTAAAATTTAATAAAGGTTTTACTAATAGTATTAGTTTTTACTTTATAATCTAAGTATATTTATATTATAATACTTTTATAGCCTTATATTTTAATTATAATAGAGATTTTCCTTTTAAATTAAATCTAAAAGTATTTTAAGTAATAATTAATATCTTTTATAAGGTTTTTAACTAAAGATTAATCCTTATTTTTAATTAAAATTAGTTTTTTAATCTTTTAATTTAATTAATTTTATAAGATTTAAGGTAATTTTTAAAGTAATATTTTATTTTATAATAATTATAGTATTTTATTATAAAAAAGAATTTTTCCTTATTCTTTTTTTTATTTTTTATTTATTAAGTTAAAATATAATTTAGATTATTATCTTAAAGGTATTATAATAAATATAATTTTAAGTTTTCTTTAAATATATAAGGTTTTTTTTTAATTAGTTAAGTCTTAGGGAAGTTTTTAATATACTTATTCTTATAATTTAATATATCTTATAATTTTTAGGTAAATTATATAAGTTTTTCTTTAATTTTAAGTAAATTAATATCTTCTTAAAAGGCTATAATATTCTTAAGACTTAAAAGTAATTTTATATAATATTAATATATTTATATAAAAATATTAAGTTTATATAAAAGGTAATTTTTAATAGAAATAAGGTATTTATAAAAGTCTTAAGGGAATTATTTTAGTTATTATTAGGTATTTTTAAGTTAAATTATAATAAAAATCTAATAATTTCTTTTATTTTTTATTAAAATTAAAAACTACTTTTTAAAAGCTTTTTAGTTTTTTTTAAGAAATTCCTTTTAAAATTAAGTTTACTTATTTAAGTAACTTAATTATATAAATTAAATACTTAAGGTTATATTATTATATATAAAAAGAATCTGGCTTTTATTAATATAGTATTATTTATAGGCTTTTTTAAAGCTTTAATTTATATTATTTAGTTATTTATTTCTTTTTTAAAAAGTAATAAGATATTTAAAAGTAATAATATTTTTAACTTTTATTTCTTTATTATTACTAGAAAAAAAGCCTTTATAAAATCTAAGGTAATTTAATAAAATATTATTACTAATTTAATTAGGTTTTTTATTATTAATATTAAATAAAGATATATCTTAAGTATTTTTTTTTTAGGTTTTAAGGAAATACCTAGTAAATTCTTAAATTAATTATTTTAATTTTTTTACTTATTATTTAAAAGTAAGCTTTTTTTCTAGCTATTTAATTTAAACCTTAAAGGTAGTAATATAAGGTAATATTATAGCTTACCTAATAAGATAAGTTATTATCTATATTAATTCTCCCTAGCTAATTAAAGTAAAATTACTAATAGCTCTTAGGGTTATTATTAATAACTTATTTAGTTTTAGGCTAATTATTAAGACTTTTTATAGGTTAATTATTATATCTAGATAGCTTAGGTAAAAGCTTTAAAATTATTATAATTAGTAATAAGCTAAGTAGGTATAATAATATTATATTAATTAAAGCTTAAAAAAAAGATCTTTTAAAAGGGATTTTTATAAGGTATTTTAGGGGGTCCTAAGGTTATATAATTAATAAACTAGTTAGCCTAGTTAAGTTATTATATATTTATATTATATACTTATTAACTATATTACCTTAATAATTAAATTAAATAAAATATATTATTTTAAATAAATATTAAAGAAATTAAAGATTATAAGTTTAAATTTAATAAAAGATATTAATTTTATAATTTTTACCTTTTTTATAATATAATATAATTATATAAAAATATAAGCTAAGGGTTATAAATATATATATATATTAATAGCTTTTTTAATTAAAACTTATAAAGTAATTAAATAATTACTATTTTTAAATATAATAAGTATTTTAATAATACTTATAATAATACTTATAATATATACTTATAATAATACTTATAATAATACTTATAATAATACTTATAATAATACTTATAATAATACTTATAATAATACTTATATAAATAATTATAATTAAAGTTATTAATAAGTAAAATAAATAATATTAAAGATATTAAAAATATATTTAATAGGCCTAAATATTATAAATAGTAATTAAAATATTAATTATAAATAATTAGTTATTAGAGACTTTTTATAATTATTATTATTTAATATAAAATTACCTTATAATAAGGTAATTATACTTTAAGAAATATAAGGTTTTAATTTAAAAGGTAAACCTTAGTATTATTAAATTAGTATTAAAATTTAAAATAACTATAATTTTAATATATTTATTAATTAGGCTTTTTATATATTAAAAGTATAATTAAATTCTTTACCTTTTTATTATTATTTATTACTTTAAAATTTTATTTTAAAGCTTTTAACTTTTTAAATTAAATTAAATATTTTTAATAATAAAAAAATATTAATTTTAAGAGATATTTATTTAATTAATATTATAATAAGATAAGTTTCTTTTAATAACCCTTTTAATAGCTTTAGTTTAAATTTTTTTTTAAATTAAATAATTTATTATAAAATTAATATAAAATACTTAATAAATAAAAAAAATAAACCTTTTAATAATATTATATTTTTTTTATTATAAAAATAACTATAATAAATATATTTATAATAATTTTTTTATTTATTTTTTATTATATATTTATTTTTCTTTTATTATTAGCCTAATAAGGCTATTAAGCCTTTAACTTTTTATATAAATACTTAAATAATAAGGCCCTTATAATAGGCTTATATCTTAAAAGTTAAAATTATATAAGGTTTATTTACCTTAATAATATAATTATTACCTTAATTAAGTAATATTAATACTACCTATAGGTTTATTACTTTTTAGTAGCTATATTAGCCTTTTTCCTTTATTTTAATTGAAAAGATCTTAAATTAACCTTTTTAATATATTAGACTAAGTTTATTATAAAATATATTCTTTAATTTAATTATTAATTATAGCTATTAATATTAATTATAACTATTAATATAATACCACTATATAAAATAGCCTATAATTATATAATTATAATTACTATATAATTAATTATAACCTTAATATAGCTATTAAGCCTATTTTAAATATAATTAATAAATATAAATTAAAAAAGATTTATATAATAATAATTACTATTAAAAAAACCTTATTGTTAAAATATTAATTTAATTTAATTAAAATTATAATTTTTAATTATATATTAATTAAGTTAATTAATTATATAGTCTATAGGCCTTATTTTAATATAATTAATTTAAGCTAGGTTTATTATAAACTATTAAATTTAAAAAACTTAAAAAAAGCCCTAAAAAAAAGTTATTTTCTTTAATTAAATAAAATAGCCTTTTTTACTGCCTTTATAGGCTTAAACTTAAATATATATAAAAAGTAACTTTTTAATATAATTAAAAAGGTTATTATAGTAAAAAGGGTATTACTTTTAATATAAAGTATATTTATAAATAAAGTTTTAAAATAAAAGTAAGATAATAATAAGGTTTAAAGATTTAAAGGAATTAGATTAACTTTTATATAAATTAGTTAATAAAAGCTAAATTAACTTAAAGTTAATAATAAATTTACTAATTAATTATATATACTAGGGTATATAATTAATTAACCTTATATATAAGGGTAAAAAAAGTAATATTAATAAAGAAGTAATATATTAAACTAGGGATTATTATATTTATAATATAATTTTTAATATATAAAAAATATAATATAATTTTATATTTAATAAAAATAATAAGTTTTATATAAGTAAAATATTATTAAGTTATTATAAAAGATATTATATTAATAAATAATAAAAAAAAATATAAATATAAATTTAATTTATTAGAAATAATATAAAAAAATATATATAAATCTTAAAAATAAAATTAATAAAAAAAAGAAATTATATTATAATTTAAATAAAAAAAAGTATTTATATTATATTTATATTATATATTTTTTTTTAAATTATATATAATTATTATATATTAAATAACTTTATAAATAATTATTAAAATTTAATTATTAGTAATTAAATAAAGTTATTAATAATTTTAAATAATTATTAGTAATATTTAAAAATTATTATTAATTTCTTTTTTTTATTATTAGCCTAATAAGGCTATTAAGCTTTTAACTTTTTATTTTAAGGCTTAAATAATAAGGCCTTTATAATAGGCATATATTTTAAAAGTTAAAATTATATAAGGTTTATTTACCTTAATAATATAATTACTACCTTAACTAACTAATATTAATATTACTTACTTATTAGTATTTATATTAGCCTTTTTTCTTTACTTTAATTAAAAAATCTTTAATTAATTTATTTAATATACTAGGCTAAATTTATTATATTTAAGTATATTTTTTAATTTAATTTTCTTTATTACTTATAGCTATTAATATTAATTATAGCTATTAATATAAAAAAACTAAAAGAAATTTATATAATAATAATTATTATTAAAAAAAACTTTCTATTAAAATACTAATTTAATTTAATTAAAATAGCTATTTTTAATTATAATTCTATAATACTAGCCTATAAGCTACTATAATTTAAATAATTATAAAGGGGTTATAGCAGATTATATAATATAAGTAATATAATACTAGCTAATAAATTAATAATTATTACCTTATCTTTTAATTTAATAGATTAAAATACTACCTAATTATAATAAAAATAATAACTAATTATAGGTTAAATACTATATAATTAAAAGTTTAAATCCTACTTAGTTTATAAGACCTTTATATAGTTTATATCTCTTTTAATAGGTATCTTTAGGCTATATTTATAGATATATAAGCCTTAAAGATTTATATATTTATATTATTATTTAATTATATTTATAAAGATTAAAATACTTTTAAAATATAATAATATAATTAATTAAAGGCTAATATATAGCTAGCTTAGTTATAAGGAAATACCTTATAATATAATATAAGGCTATATTATATAAAAAAGAAAAATAATTATAATACTAGCCTATAAGCTACTATAATCTAGGTAGTTATAAGGACGTTATAGTAAGTTATATAGTATAAGCAGTATAATACTAGCTAATAAATTAGCTATTATTACCTTATCTTTTAGTTTAATAGATTAAAATACTGCCTAATTATAATAAATATAATTAAATAATTTATTATATAGGCTATTTTAGTTTAATTAATTTATATTAAATTAATAATAAGCTATTAAGTTTAAAAAAATTTAAAAAAAGTCTTAAAAGAAAGTTATTTTTTTAAATTAAATTAAGTTATATTTATTATTCCCTTTATAGGCCTAAAAAAGTAGCTTTTTAATATAACTAAAAGGGTTATTATAGTAAAAAAGGTACTGCTTTTAATATAAAAACTAGGCTAGCTATAATTTAAGATTATAAAAGTAAAGAGATAGTATATCTATAGATAGAGTTTTAAGATAAAGGCAAGGTAATAGCAGGGTTTTAAAATTAAAGGTTTAAAGGAATTAAATTAACTTTTATATAAATTAGTTAATAAAAGCTAAATTAATATCTACTAATTAATTATATATACCAAGGTATATAACTATTTAACCTTATATTTAAAAGCTATAAATAAAGTTATATTAATAAAAAAGTAATATATTAAACTAGGGAAATAAAATAATATTAATAAAAAATAATAAATTCAATTAAAGTTATTTATTTATTTAATAATATTATTTTATAAAATACTAAGTTTTTATTTAATTAATTATTAATTAAAAGGCCTTATTTTAAGTAAAAAGCCTTACTAGCACTGCTTAATTTAATAAGTTTATATATATATAATAATTACTATTATAATCTCAAAGACCCACCACCGCGTCATACATCCCTCTATTCATTTCGCGCCTATCTCTTACCTTCGTAGTTCTTTACTCCTCCTTCTCAAATGGATCAATGTTGGCAGGAGGATGTGCTTTCGTCGCGGGCCTTTCATAATCGGAAGACTCGCAAATTCACATCACAACGTTCTACCGTTTTGAGCATATCAAGAATCCTCGGCTCATACCAGCTTCAATGCCCTAAAGCCCATTCCCTCGCCCGTACATCGCAACACAATCGGGATCCAACCAGAGATCATAGGGATGTACATCATAAACGTCACTCTGAGCACTCGGCGCGGTTGGAGGTCCTTCGGTTCACCGATAGGGAAGATGGCTTGCAAGGGGACCTATTGCTTCCTGGCGTGCTGGATGCTTCGTTTATCATGGCAGGAAGTCGGAAGAAAATCCATGAGATCTTGGATCGCGCAAGTATCTCAGCGGAACCAGATTATGAGGCTCAAAACACAGAACATAACCCTGGGGGAAAATCAGCGGATGAATTTGACGTTGATGATCAACAACCCGAGACTTACCCCGAAGAGCAATCATGTGAGGCTCCGGGAGATGAAGATAATCGCGCCAACGAGCCTCACAACTGTAGGACAACGGAAGAGCTGCGGTCTGACAACTTTGAGAAGAATACATTCCGACAACCAAAGTTCTGGCTTTCATGGAGAGGAAATGTCCTTGTGAAACCTCAACCGGGTGCAGCCTCGGAGGATCATTCACCGCTCAACGCGGTTCAATCAGGCATTGGTTATATAGTCTTTACTGGAAATAAGTACCAAAAGTTCAAGGGTACCATCAGTTGCGATCTTCTGGGCTGGGATAATGTTGCAATAACTGGTTGGAAACAGTGAACCTTATCTCTCGAAGGTTCAGACTCCAAATAGCACTATAGAGCTGAATACTCTCTCACTTCTCTTGAGCTTATTCTTGCACTTTGTGCATGATACTATCGTTACATTATGGAGAAAGAGTTTGAGCTTAGTTTCGTTTCGTTGTTGTCCAGGCACGGCCAACTTCAACAAGATCACGGCTTGAGCCCGGATCATGATTGAAGAGCCAACAGCCAGACAACAGGTGAACATGCAGCAGTATCTGATGCCCAGCGATCTTTCTTCTGTAACACGGTCTTTTCAGCTGACGGCCATTATGGTAGTAAACTTGCAACTTCTTGAGTCAACCTGAGTCAGATAATGTCTCGTTACCGCACGCGGAGCACAGATCTAATACACGGAGCATAAGCAGGAATATGGAACTCGTACCGCGATATAAGCTAGCACGCTACGGAAGTTGATAATGTAATCCTGCAACGCTAGAAAGAATCTCGAGCATCGCATCTCGGGCTTAGATAGGTATTAAGCTATGGGATAAATGCGACCTATAAGTTTAACCTTTAGGCTGCAAACACAGGGAAAAAATAAAAACACGGCATTTTTTGCCTCAATATAAGCTTTTACCCATAAGCTTTCACGATGGATAGGTATTAAGCGAAGGCTTTCATTGCTTTACAAGTGCGTCTCATTGGTACACGATGGCCCGCCTGAAGTAGAAAGAGGGGGCTGTACTGATGGGGCCTCACTCCTGAGCTGACCTCGGCAATAAGTCAGAAGGACGGAGAGAAGCGGATCATTTGTAAACACCAGATGCAGCAGTATCACTGCATACAGTGACATCATGCAGCTTGCCAAGCCAGTAATAGCTTCCATTCATGGCAATGGTGTTTTATGTGGATGTTTGTAGGTATTAGTGTCATAGACGAAAACTGTGTTGTACTGTGTGTTACCCCTCCTTAGCTAGCAATGAACTTGTATATCAGTACCAGCAGCAAAGCTGATGTGAATCCAATCAGAGTGATTCTGTCTGCACACACCGCCATGGCGATCAGACGAGCAAAGGCTGAGGGAAGTGTCTTCCTGGTTTCAATTTCCACAAACCATTGAAGAAGGTCGTGGAACTCTGCAATATTTCTCGCGTTACACAGCCCCGTTGTCATTGTTAGGATCCGCCGTAGTCCGGAAACAACAGATGGCAGAGCGGAGATAACTGGAAACAGCCTGTGAGCTTGGCAACAAGATTAAACATAGCGTGGATAACTAAGCTGAACGATGAACTGACGGCTCTGCGGGTCGAAAGAGGACTCTCAACCATGCAAAGTGCTGGAATCGGTGATCTTTCGTAAAAGCTGTTGTATCAATTGGAGTAGAGCACACTCACTCAGGGTTACACTGCATGCGGCTGAGTATCTAACTGTCAATAGTCCGAGCTTCTGCTAAGAGAGCACCGGCTGATGTGTCTCGACCATGTTTATGCACTCAAGTCAAACGAACCCAGACCTTGAACTAATGCAGGTATAAATCAATACGAAGACACGGCCGTTTCACATCTTACGTGATATCGGGATCTGGCCAAATCAGGATTGAGCCTCCATTTTGAGGTGTAATTAATCTCAAAGAAAGTCCACGACTGATTGATGGTTAAAGCTTATACGATATCTCACCGAGATATATCAAGCCAACACACTAAAAAATACCAATTAACTTTAGGCTTCTAAAGGCAATATATGCATAGCCTTAACAAAGATAAGTCTCCCAATTAAAATCATAATAATATGCTTTTGTGATAACTCAATCAGTAACCTTATTGGCAGCTGCTGGGGTATAAGAAGCCGGCCTGATCCCTCGAACAGCTAAAAATACCCTAAACGAGACTATTGGATGTCGTGCATGCAGAATTGGACAGGTCATCATACCCTCAAATTATCAAGATAGCGAGCCCAACCATTTCGTTTCCTGTTCTGAGTGGCACTAGCGATGAATCATAACACCCTCTTGACAGCATACGCTCTGTTGGTGGACAGATGAGGCAATATGTCTCACAAATATCGCAATTCTCACCAGTGGCACGAGGCTTGGGGGCCGGTTGGTGTTAGCAACGAGTAGAGATCATGAAATGCAGATTATGACTGTAAGCCATGCATCAATGCATAAAACTCAACACGAGCTCTTAGGCGGGCACCAATGGCTATCCGTCCCAAATGATATTCTCCTGATGTACAACAGAAACACCACGATCGAACTTGCATGAGGCGCCTGCATAATTACACTCACATATAGTGTTGGTGATGTGTACCTTCACTTCATGCTCTCTGGAACTGACCAGAGCCAAATCGATGGATTAAAATACCAAGTCAGGCTAATTTGAACGAGCTAGTTTGACTTGATATACATACCACGAAGTCCAAATAGAGTTCTTCTTATACTCAGTCATGACAGATTCAAGATAACACTGTAACCATGTCGGCGTGCTAAGCGTGCTCTCAGGTTTCCAGGTAGCTGGGAAACCTCCCTTAATGGCTCCAGGGACAGACAATTTAGAAAGAAGAATAAACTTAAATTTTGAATTAGGCTTAACGCTCATACGGAATTGAGTTTGGATCTGACTGTTACCTACAAGTGCCTTAACGCTGAGGCCGGTCTGGCTTGATACCCGTATTCATGAGTATGCAACCACTGGCAACGTCTTGATTGGGGACGACCAAGTCGAAGAAACAAATTTTGTCCTACACAGGGTATGCATAATGAGTCTTATGTTGTGTTGTGCCATGCTTATAGCATTATCTCCGGAAGGCTCGGTTGTGATATGGGAGAGGTACAGCAGCAGCAACAAACCAAAGCTGCGGAGCAAGAAGCTGTCCTTGTTCCACCAAACCTCTTTCGTTTTGTTTCTATTCGACGTGAATGAATACGAAATATCCCCTGAACTATTGTTTCACATCAACCGGGTTATTCCATCTAAAGCTGACCTATAGCCGTCTGGACACGGAGAGTTCATTTGTCCGAACCGTACCTCGAGGGCAGTCGGCTACAGTAACCCCACAAGTATTCCCAGCATCCGTTGGTGGGATTTAAGTTTGGCGGTTTCAATATTCAGCCTCAGGGCACCTTTGACCCAACTTTTGCTCTCTGCTTCTGCATGAAGACATCACATTAAAAAAGTGCATGCATGATACGAGAAGACACAAATATCTATTGGTAAGCAAGCCACCACTTGAAGTTTGACGACAATGACAACATAATTCTGCAATAACGCCACGTGGTAGAACTATTCAGAGTATCAACTCTGTCCCGAGAGAAACAGTCACGTCGGGCTCGCCAAGTAACGCCCTTGTAGAGGCCAATCGCATCTAAGAACGAAGGCGGAGGTTCTCGTCCGAAAAGTAAGCCATCTGTTTGTTTTGAGTGTGAGAACTAAGGCATCATGATGCACGTCTGTTGAATATTCTCCAAGGACTACATGTGGGCATACCATGAACTTAACGTGGATTTCAAACGATCCCAGCCGATGCATTCACAATGAAGTGCAATATGGCGATCGAGGCGAAATGCAGGTGTTGTATGGCTTCTCTCACATCTCATCCAGTGACGAGAAATGTCCATAAAAGCTCGCCGTTCCCCCTCTCCATATCTATTATCTTCCCTCCTCATCCGCCTTTCACATTCTCAGCTCTGCTTCTTTAACTGTCTCTTCGCTCTTTAAAGAGAGTTTGCAGCCTATTTCACAATCTTTTCTTTACTGCAGCACAGCACTTCCAACAATCTGCAGAGATGAAGCTGTCTGCTGTTACCCTCTTGGCTCTGATCTCAGGTGCTGTCTCTGCTCCTGTTGCCGAGCCTGGCAAGGAGGTCAACTACCCTGAGTACAAGCCCGCAAAGGGCTGGGGAGAACATGGCGGGCCTAGAAAACCCAAGCCGCATAAACCGTAGCCTTATCATCCTCCCCCCAAGCATCCCAAGCCGCAGCCTCATTACCCTCCCAAGCCCCATAAGCCTGATTACCCTGGAAAGCCTGGCTATCCCAAGCCAGGAAAGCCAGATCATCCAAGAAAGCCCCATAAGCCGTGGGAGAACAACCCTGGCCAGCCTGGGAAACCTCATTACCCGCCTCCTAAGCATCCTAAGCCGGAACCTTACTTTCCCCCTCAAAAGCCGCACAAGCCCGAGCCTCATTATCCACCCAAGCCTCACAAACCTGATCACCCAGGCAAGCCCAATCGTCCCGGAAAGCCTGACTATCCTGGACCCGGCAAACCTAATCACCCAGGAAAGCCTGAACACCCAGGTGGTAAGCCAGACTATCCTGGTCCAGGCAAGTCAGACTATCCTGAACCAGGAAAGCCGGATGGCCCAGGCAAACCAGAAAGTCCAAATAAGCCTGATGGACCTGGAAAACCCGATGAACCTGGCAAGCCAGACTATCCTGAACCAGGAAAGCCAGATGGGCCTGGTAAGCCTTCAACCTAGGCCAACACCTCATGGCCACCCTTTCATGCTCAAAAAAGCTCATCTTGTTCTTGCTTAATGCAAAATCGCATTGACAAATGGCCCCAAGTCTGGGATCATTGGGCCAGACGGCTTACGATTTCTGTGCTAGGATGATGACAACAATGTCTGGGGGGGATGTTCATGCAGGGCAATCAACACTCTTTTCCTCACTTCTGACACACATCTCAGCGAGAGAACCTCTGCTTTCACCTTTTAACCTTGCGATTTCTACTCTGAAAGTCTCTGACATCTGTCATTGCCAGATTTCTTCCCTTCTTATACTCTCTTTAAGCCTGTTCTTCCATACTTAGGTTGACACAAAAGCGGTCTGACGCTACATACTATCATTTATAAAAAATAAGTTCTTCTCCCAAGTTACATTTCTGTGACTGAGCTGCATCGTTTGAACCTCTGAGCCATGATCCCTGTTTTTTGTGGCCCAGTCGCTATTAAGTACTGTAGAATTCACCAGCACTCCAGTATGTCATTTTCAGCATACACAGTGTCTCATTTCTATCCGTTTCTAGGTATCAACTATACAATACATATGAAATCCCATATGTAGTTCAGTAAAGTTCAGTTCCGAGCCCAGTTCCGGAACCGGACTCCCAATTCCGATTATCCGTCATCAAGCGGG
This sequence comes from Fusarium sacchari, assembly GCA_017165645.1. Taxonomy (NCBI): domain Eukaryota; kingdom Fungi; phylum Ascomycota; class Sordariomycetes; order Hypocreales; family Nectriaceae; genus Fusarium; species Fusarium sacchari. The sequence continues at coordinate 26,054 of JADANP010000029.1, forward strand.
GTTAGCACTCTGTCTCGCCATACGAACCTCAAATCCTCATACGATAAGTACACAAGTTTCATCTGTTTCATTTTTTTGACCTTAAAAAATGGCTGTCCATAGTAGCCCTGATGATTCGTGGCACGGGGTCATTACCTCGGATGGCCCATTCCAGCCCGAGAAGGACCGCTACCATCTTTACATCGGACTCTTCTGTCCTTTTGCTCACCGAGCAAATCTTGTTCGGCATCTCAAAGGTCTCCAGGATATCATCAGTCTCTCCGTCGTGAAGCCCTACCCCAAGGGCGATGATAAGGGATGGCCTGGTTGGCAATTTCCGCATTCTCCGGATGATGTCTATGAAGGGGCTACAGAAGACCACCTCTTCAAATCAAAGTATATGCATGAGGTTTACTTCAGAGATAACCCTGATTATAAAGGCCGATACAGTGTGCCTGTTCTCTGGGACAAGAAAGAGAATCGAATGGTCAATAATGAGAGCCACGAATTGCTTCGTTGGTTGCCAACAGCCTTCGATTCGATCCTTGACACAGACAGCCCTGGGCGAGACCTTGATCTCTATCCCGAGAACTTGAGATCTACCATTGACGAAATCAATGTTTGGATGCAACGAGACCTTAATACTGGTGTCTACAAAGCCGGATTCGCAACGACCCAGGAGGACTACAACAACAATGTACCCACAGTCTTCGCGGCACTCAACAAGCTTGAGGCACTAATCCACCGAAATGGGGGCCCCTATATCCTTGGCAAGCAGCTCACTGAAGTCGACATACGCGCGTATGCCACTGTCGTCAGATTTGATGTTGTCTATGTCGGTCACTTCAAATGCGACCTCGGAACCATTCGCGCCAACTACCCAGTCACTCATGAGTGGCTCAAGAACCTCTACTGGAATGTCCCAGGTTTTAAAGAGACGACAGACTTTAGGCATATCAAAGAAAACGCAAGTCCATAACTCATTTATCTGAATAGAACTAATCTTGAATCAGTACACGAAGAGCCATTACAAGATCAATCCTCTTGCTATTACACCTCTGGGTCCCTTCCCATATATGGAGGAGGGCGTTGACTTGGACTTTGGCAAGCTGAAGCCAGGAGTGATTCGTCACCCGGCTGTGCTTGAGCGCCAGAAAGAGCTGTACGGTTCGGAGGACTTTAGCCAAAGGCTCTAGGAACCATGGATCATCCGCTACTCCAGAGATATACAACATCTTAGATCCATCATTGAGTCTTTCGCGCCTTTTAGTCAATCCAACACGCATGCTGTGCTAATCCGTATCTGCTCCATACATGCATCATCCTTTGGCTGAAGCCCTGAGGCCTATCGGACAAAATTACTCAAGACGGCGCCACGTTTCCTTGATTCAATTCCATGCCTGTAGCAGACTGTAGCCACGTATTCCAGTCAATGTCAGTATCAATATCCATATTGATTTCGATATCTCCCAATTCGTTGCCACCTTGATCCATGTCGGTCCAGAGCCATGACGCAACATTTACATCTCCAGGCTGGCCATCGGCCCATGTTTGGGGAAGCATGTTCATCTCTGTTGGTAGTGTATCACCAGCTACGCCCATCTGAAGACCAGGGTGGTAAGAAGCAAAATCGAATGAGAGATTTGCCCATTGAGTGGCATTGTCACTCATGGCTGGATTGGCTAGAGATTTTGAGGTGTTGCTATCACTGGTTTCAGGCACAGGTTGCTCGGAAGTGCCATAGGTAGTCTTGCCGACAGCGGAACGCCAATGCTCAAGAAATCGCTGCTGCGAATTTGACTCCTGTGACGATTCCGGGCTAACAGGAACAGGAAGCGAGCGATCAGCCTGCTCCAATCTCTCGATCATAGCAGGGTTGTTCCGAATTTGCACCAACTGCTCGTCACGATGACCTCTCGCTTTAGCCATCAATCGACGCAGCGGAATCCACATGCGCGCATTCTTGGTCATGTTGTGCTGCGACGGTATCAACCAGACGCTGTGCAGAGCCACCCATGCGCGTTCGACAGTAGGTGACCACTGCCGTCTGGATATCTCAATCAGAAGCCATACAATGGCATACCAGTGAGTATACGTCTGGTAGATCCATCGCCACTGACGGCATTTCGTCTCAGCATTGAGCGCGTGGTTGTGCTCTGCCACCTCAATAGCAGCGATAAGCAGTTTGTCTCGAATCTCGTCTGAGAACCGCTCATTTGGCGACGCAAACAGCGACGGAAGATACACTAAGAGTGTCAGCTTGGAAAGCACGAGCCGTGCGCACACGATCCCGACCCAGTTGGCTATATCTTCTGGGTTGGCGGAGCGGAAAAGGTAGCCGTTCTCGAGCTTTTCTTGGATACCGTCGAGCAGCTTAGTCTGCTCCTCGAGGGTAGGCCCAGGTGAGTGAATACTCGATGCCATCAACTGCCTCGAAACTTGAGCTAGTTCACACATGGAGAGTGCGAAAGACATGTCTGTAACGCCTTTACGCTCTGGGGGAGTCTCCTTCGTTTCGGGCTCAATGTCCGAAGTGTTGACGTTGAGAGGTATCTTGGTGTCGAAGCTATCTTGTGTGATTGAGAACTCAGTCCCCTGATCTTCAGACGCACGAATGTCAACAGTGATGATCATCCACCAAAGGCGACGTCGTTGCTCAACCTCAAACGGTGATAGATGCTGGAATCTTGAGCCGTCTCGATGGAGGCCAACAGCGTGAGCCATACGAATCATCAAGCCAGTCATCATCCAAACGTAAACAGGGCTATCGTACCGCCTCGCGAGAGACAAGAAGATGACCAAGGCCTGAACAAGGACAATATCCGGGTTGTTGAGGAAGTCTGCTCGTGCTAAAGCCTGTTCAAGGCCTCGGCGAAACTTCATATTGAGCTCCGTCTTCGTAGATCCAAAATTGGCTAGCACATCGTCGTCCTCCATGGATGTGATGGCAGCGTAGTAGATAGAGAAGAGCAGTGCCTGGTGCTTGAGAGACACCTTGGCCGCTGTCCCAGGTGAAGGTCGAACCATCTTTCTGATGCTCGGCATATGCACAATGTGCATAATGAGATTAACATTCTCGTCGAATACGTCCAGTAAGAAGGGGATCTGTGATGGTAACGGGCTGAAGTCCTGTTCAGCGGGCGATACAGGAGCTTGGCTGTTTCGAAATAAGAAGGCATGCCGCTCCGATGGTTCTCGGTAGAGTTCTTGAGTTGAGGGAGTGCTAACCGGAAAGTCTTCATCTTCGGAGGACTCATCGTCATCTGCCATCCTACGAGTGTCCATCTTCAACCCGTCGAGCTGCAGGCAGTCAGAACTATGAACAGCAGGAAGCTGGGCTGGAGTCGACGTACCTCATCACTGATGCGAGACCAGAAGCCACTAGCCACATACTTTTCCCTGTTCTTATCCTTAATAACCATTCTCCCAAAATGTTTCTGCACATCAGAGGCTGTTGATGTTGACGACGGACTGGCCGCATCCTTCACAGCATCTTGAGGCGACGGAGCATCAGAGGATGCACCCCTACTCACAGCAGCATTAGCCACCTCAAGTTGTCCACTCAACTCCTTGACCAAATTTTCCAGCGTCCGCAGTCTATTCATAACCTGATCAGTGCCAGAACTACCACCACTCTGCCCTGCAGCACCCTGCCCATTATCAGCGATACGCTCCAAGCGTCTCGCCCATCTTGGCGGACGATCATTGGAGGGCACCACGCAGGGAATGTTAGCCTTGCGGCAATTTGAACATGGCGACAGCTTGTCGCAGCGCACTTTACGACTACGACATACGACGCAGCTGCGGAGCTTGGCTGTGGAGGCGTTTCTCGCGTTTTTCTCGGGCGCGGAGGCCGAATCTGACGCGAGAGGGGTTGGGACAGCAGGGGAGGGCGTCATTCGTGATGCACGGCAATATGTACTGAGACCAGCAAAGATGAGAGCGTCTCGTGTGTGCACGGCGTGATCTGGCAATAGTTTGATCTCTTTGTCGCGATAGAAATTTACGTCCCTCTTCGAGGGAAAGGAGCTCTTCATCGGGTGAACTATCGTGGTAGATGGGCTGCTTTCAATTATCGCTATCATGTACCAACAGTCACTACTTTATCGCTGCTTTCGGCCGGCTAGGAATTCGTCGTCAGCAAATTTTATATTGATACTAAGACTTCTTCAGGAATCTTTCTACCACTTGAACTGGAATTAGCTATCAAAGCACGTATATAACTTATTGTACTCGTTCAATCTGATCACCAAGCATGACTGATAAGTAGCTACGATACCGGGTGTTAAAGTCCTGATAGGTTATCTGGGAGTCAAGATAAGCGCTAGAGCATTTTCGAACAACTGTGCCCTTCCTCTCCAGTGCTGATGCCTCAGGGTAGCCAGGTCATCGCGTCATCTCCTGATTAAGACATGAAGAGTTCATTCAAGACGGCCTGTATCTTTGATGTTTTGATGATCATTATTTGTGTCAAGCAAAAAGCTGATAACACGAGCTAATCTCTACGCGCCCACGCTGTGTTCCCTACCGATCCCAACGCCTTGTAAATGCACCATATTCTGCTGAACCCCTCAGTAAGTGATGGATGCAATCTTGTTCACATACTCAGCACGTGTCTGTATCAAGAGGTTTTCTGCCAGCCATTTCCCAGCGTCCTCCCGTGAAATAGTGTATCCGACCTCCAGAGATTCTATCCCATTCTTGGGGTCCTCGATGCCCACGCGCACTGGCGTTTCACTTTCACCGTCCACCAACAAACTGCCTCGCACGATGGTGAAGTCTTCACCACTGTCGGCCAACTTGGTCTCCATGATCTTTTTGTCTTCGTGGGGGACCTTGAGAGCGATCGCATAAATAGGATAGAGAAGAAGGGGATAATCGCGACCAAAGTCCGACATGCCAGTGGTGCTAAAGACGGTGATGTGAGGTCTTCCTACTGCACCCTCTGCACGTATTTGCGCGAGGGCGTCGAGAAGAACGGTGATGCCGATGCGACAGCAGTTGGGATCATCAATCGTCATTTTGTGAATGATGGGCTTGCCGCCAATCGTAGAAACGATTGCATCGACGATTGAGCCATCGTCCTTCTTTAGACAAGAAGACACTGTCTTTATATCGTGGGCGTTGCCTTGAACAATTCGTAGATTGGGATGGGCTTTAGGCGATACGTGCGCCTCCAGTTTTGATGGGATTCGGCACAGAGCGATGCATTTATGCCCTGCAGCCAGTGAATACTTTAGCGCTGAAAGGCCTACGCCTGTGCTGGCGCCGAAGAATGCGACTGTCTTTGGGGAGGACATGGTCGTGAGGTTGAGGCCGGGTCTGAAGACCTAAAGAGGTTGATAAGGGTTATTTTACTAGTTAAATTGCTTCATCTAGAATGTTTATTGCTGGAATCTATGCTCAATTGTCGAGGTCATGACCCTTCTTTTGTAGATTTAGCTTGAGGCCGACAGTTGACCGAAAGCGAACTGGCTCTGTAACCGGCCGCTAGAATCTCGCTCTTTTTTCGCGCCCGCTCGCGTGGCCAGGCTGCCTGCTTGGACAAGCACAGCAAACAGGACAAGCTCACAGTTCAACCACAATATCTCTGATCGAGTTGATCATTTCACGTTCATGCATTGAAGCGCATCATCCTCATCATCTCGAATTTACTAGAATTACCCTCGGTTGTTGTCAATGAAGACTGCCAGCGTACAGCTTGCAATGCCTCAAACTGACTGGCTACGTAAGACTGGGCTGTGGCCTTGAAACTGCATTTATTGGTCACACCCAGTATACGCAGTCAGCGTCTTACTGGACGCCATCCGCGTCAAGGCAAGCACCCAAGATAGCAGCCTAGAAAGGTAAGCGTCGCGAGCATTGCGGCTGAGACTTGGTGTCTTGATCATCGCCGTTTGAGCTGGAAACTGCAAACAAGATTAGTAGCGGAGTAAACTGCGAAAAGAAGAATTTTCAGTATTATTAAGCCGTCGTGGCGACGCAAATGCCTCCCTCAAGCAATACAAGTGCGCAGAGTCTCTGGGACCAAGCATTCAACTCCCTCAGTGCAGATCTCAAGACATCACTCGGCCAGGCTGCAACACACAAGCGGGACATTCTAGCCGCCGCCTTGGAAGCAGCGGAGACCCGTAAAGCCACTAGTCTCCGCAAACGCTGGAAGTTCAAGCGGTCGAATGGAGAAGTCGTGATTGTCCGAGATATTCTTGAAAAGATCGCCAAATGGATCGATTCCTTCAAAGCGGTTGGCGATGCGGCTGTGCAGTTTGATGCCAGCAACGCTTCGCTGCCCTGGGCCACAGTCAGGCTGCTTCTTCAAGTGACAGTCAACGATGTCCAGCAGTACGGGACTATGGTTCAGGACCTTGAGGTGGTGTCTCGGATTATTGCGCGATATAAAGAGTTTGAGAATCTGCATCTTGGCCGAGATGAACACCCCCAGTCTGCGCTTGAAACAGCTCTCACAGTTCTATATACAGAAGTCTTGACATATCTGGCACAAACTATTGCCTTCTTCTCACAATCAACTGCAGGCATGTTTACAACCCCGTCGAGAACGACATTCACTGACCCGGGCAGTCCGCCTCACTAAGAGTGTCTTTTGGACGGGCGACGATGGGATACAAAAGATCTTATCACGAGAAGACGAGGTTCTCAAACTAGCTAAACTCCAGGATACTTCCGATCTGCGCTTTATCCAGAAGACAGTTCTTCGCCTCAGAGATCAAATCAATAACAACACCAAGCGTATCGAAGAGGGCGATTATATAAAGATGATATCCTGGATGTCCACGTCACCATTCTCAATCCATCACGAGACCATATCCGATTCAAGAACACCAAACTTCGGCCAGTGGCTTCTGAAGCACGAGGTCTACAGAAACTGGTGCGAGTCTAGCTCTTCATCAACACTCTGGATCCATGGAATCACGGGTTCAGGCAAGACCAATCTTTTCTCGGTGATAGTCGATTCATTGAGAGCAACCTGGGGTTCGCAGCCAGGATCGACACCCTTTGCATACTTCTATTGTCTCGAAAGCGATTCGGAGCCTGAGAGGTCATCAGCAGACGGGATCCTCCGTAGCATTCTACGCCAACTCGCGATTACAGATGCCCAAAGTGATGTTCGCGACTTTTTCTACTCAGACTACCAGCGCCGTTCAAGATCAGCTCTCCTCCAGGGACTTGACCTTCAGACATTGAGCAGGAAGGAGTGTGTGGATCGCATCCTTCAAGTCGCCAGTGAAGACCCCATCACAATATTGCTCGACGGTGTTGAGCAGGTTGAAGACGAGAGTTGTGATATTCTCTTGCAGTCATTATCTGACATCATGTCAAGGGCTGAGAACGTCGTCAAGGTGTTAGTCACAAGTAGGAATAGTCTTGATATTCTTTCGTCGCTACCCACTGCGAAGAGAATAGTTGTGACAGCCGACCTTGTCCATGATGACATGGCTCAGTTCATTTCTCAGAAGATTGACGACGCTAAACTCATCAGTGGAAGACTCCCACCGGACAAAAGAAGCTGCTTGACAAAGGAGCTGCTAGAGGGTGCAGGCGAGATGTAGGGTCCCTTCTCATAAACCTTCTCCTTAGGTATTGTTCTAACCAAAACTTTGTCTACCTAGGTTTCTATGGGTCCACCGACAGATACAGCAGCTTCGCAAAGTCAAGAACGAACATGATCTGCTTCCGGCTCTACGGTCCAACATTCTATCTGATCTCGACATGCTTTACGAAAAAGACCTCGGGCAGATCTTGCAATCAGGAGACACGTCACGACGACTCGCCATTCACACTTTTTCCTGGCTGCTCTACATGAAATCGCCATTGACTCCTGAGGCATTGCTGACCGCTGTCACTGCCACAAGCATAGGAGAAGTCCCTTGTACAGCGGCGGACATATCTGCTGTGTGCTCGAACTTGGTAGTCATAGACCTCCAACGTCAAGTTGTCCGACTTGCTCATCATTCAGTCAGAGAGTTTATCCTCCGCACGAAACAGTCTTTGTTCTCCGCTCCTGTGGCTCACAGTTTGCTGGCATCGACGTGCATAAAGATCAGCGCGCGTGGTCCGCCTGACAATGGAAGCCTGGAACAACAGGTTCAAGGCTTCTTCTTCTATGCCGCAACGCACTGGGCCAGCCACTTCGAGAGTTCAAAGGTTACCAAGAAGGAGGAGGAGCTATTTCAAGACATGGTCTCATTTGTCTTCGAGGATGATGACTATGATGTCAGCCTTTCCCTCGAAGCCTGGCTTGATACTGCGAAGGAGATTGCACAGCTGCTGCCGAGGGATCACCCAATGAAACCGGCTCTTGATGCCATACCAAACGAATCATCATGTCCTCTCTTTTTAGCAGCCATCTTTGGTATAGACGGCCTGCTGACTCTTATTGAAGAGTCGGAGAGTGATATAGACTGGGACCAAAGAAATGACATTGGACACACCGCACTCTACCTCGCCGCTGCTACTGGTCATCTCTCCACTGTGACGGCTCTGATTGAGGAGGGTGCAGAGCTGAACGTCGAATGTGGCACATACGGAAGTCCGTTGCACGTTGCGTGTTTCAGAGGATATCAAGGCATTGTAGAGAAGCTGCTTCAACACGGCGCATTTCCAAAATGTGGCTGCAAGTTTCAGAACGCCATCCAAGCCGCATCTCAAGGAGGGCATGAGGATATTGTGCTCTCTCTCATTAGGCACGATAATATTATTAACTCCGAAGATGACTACGAGCAAGCCATGCAGATGGCAACAGAGTACGGCTTCATCAAAGTCATCGACCAGCTTCTGAAGCCAGAGTTCAAGCACTTTGTAGACAAAGACACACCAGATAAACACAAAATGAGATTAGCCAAGGCGATCAAAGCCGGTCAACTATTTGTGATACAGCGTCAGAGTTCCAAAGCATCACCGGGGGCGGCGGAAATTTTCCCAAAAGATGCGGTTGCAATCGCGGCTCTCTATGGCCATACAGATATGGTCAAGTATCTCCTGGAACAGGGTCTTGATATTGAAGCCGAAGGTCAGTTCGGCACGCCACTCCGTTCAGCTTGCTTGATGAACCACAAGTCCACGGTCGAAGAGCTACTCCAGCGAGGTGCCAAAGTCAACACAAAAGAACGGAAAGGAAATTCCCTTTACGTCGCCGCTGCAAAGGGCCATGTAGACATTGTCAGGATACTACTGGACGAAGGTGCAGATCTTCACCAGAAAACGGGATCTTGTGGTACTGCGTTGCATGCGGCAGCATATCACGGCCACAAAACGGTTGTCGAGATGTTTCTTGACGCTGGCGCAAATGTTCATACCGAGGGTTCATCTCCAGATGCTTTCCACGCCGCTGCTGAAGGTGGTCATCAGAATATTGTTATGCTATTCCTGGAACGAGGCTACAGGTTTCTTTACGAGCCGCCGAGTCCCAAGTACAAGAGAGCTCAACCCTCGTCATACAGGCCACTTTATCGAGAGGCTTCTCCAGGGAGAGATAAACATCCTCGCTCTAAATTGTGGCCAAATCTTTACAAGCGGACACCTGGAACTGCCAAACCTAGGTCTGAAACAGAGGCCCGTGACCATATCACTCGAGTCGAGACTGATGATGACATGGAGATGATCATTGATCCAAGGAATTCTCTCCGTGACGATGAAAATAGACAGGGCAGGTCTCGGAAGAACCGCCCTCTTACAGCTAGTGCTGCAGAAGGAAGGGATGCAGTTGTCACGATACTACTGAGGCAAAAAGAAACTCTGGGATTTATGGATTACGAAGTTGATGCTGCTCTCAAAGCAGCTGCCTCCAACGGCCACTTGAACACCGTTAGGATATTGCTCGATCACGCATTGAAGATGAAAGGTTCTTTTATTCAACGCATCTACTCAACTTTGGAGAACATACCGGAGGGACGTCACGATATCTTGCAGCTTACTTTTGCTAAAGCTGTTGAGAGTGGCTGTACGGAGGAACAGATCGACCAGCTGAGGTTCAAACTTCCACCAGGAAAAGAACGGTACAAAGTTGCCGTCATCGAGCAACAAGCTCTGAAGGCAGACCTTCTAGAATGCTGCACCTCAGGAAATGTCGCTGTTTTGGAGGCCATCATGAGTTGCAAACACCACCAATTACTGCAAGCCGAAGACCTCCTAGAAGGCCTACAGAAAGCTACAGATAGAGGCCATATCTCGGCAATCAAGAGCTTGTTTAAGCTTAGTTCTCACCTACAGCGCTCTGCCATTCCTGACAGTACACTGATAAGCGCTGCCGGAAAGGATCTTGAGATATTGAAGTTTCTCTTCTCTCAAAAAGTCGATGTACCAGACTCTGATCTCCTGAGTCGATTAGTCTATGCGGCTTGTAGCAAGGGCCAGCCTGGCATTATCGAATATCTTGTGTCCGACTTCGGTATCGATATCAACGCCAAAATTCTGGAAGACGAGAAACCCAGGCGCTTTAGACGTATGAGGCGGTCTGCCGACCCTCGCCTTATGGCTACCCCTGTAACTACCACTGATGAAGCAGATGGTCCGAGATCAACTGTAGAATGCAGTCTCATCAGTCCTTTGCAAGTCGCCTTAGGGGCCTTTGATACTTATGAACCAGCTTATTATGAGAGGTGGCATAGAGATGAAACGATGTCTCGGCAGCAGAAAGTGATACAATCACTCCTCAAACTAGGGGCCGATCCGAACAGTCTAGGCGGAAAACACGTCTATCCTCTCCAATATGCAGCGAGAATGTGCCCAGTTGTTGTGATAAAAGAGCTGCTGGAAGCCGGGGCAGATGTCAAATGTGCAGGTCAAGAGGACCTGGCTCTTTTGGGGGCGGTCCAGAGAGAAATGGAAGCAATGGCGGTTATGACCATGCTATTGAACAGTGGTCACCACCTTCCCGACTATTGTGATAGAGGCAAAGTGTTTCTCGACAAAGTCCTCAAATTCTTTGAAGGTGATAGAGGGCGGGAGACCTTCCACAGTATTGTTGATGACCCAGACGGCCGCTTTGAACAGGCCCCGTCTTTGGAGTACGTCTTCGAAGAAGGGCCGGGGGCGATTCTCGAGTTCCTTCTACAGAAGTATGATACAGGCAAGCTGGAAGACACAAGATATGGTCTAGTCCTTCAGATGGCTTGCGTGCTTGGCAGAGCTCCTCTTATAGAGTTACTATTATCTCGGGGAGTCGGTGTTGACGCCACGGGATACTACTATGGAAGCTCTCTGCAGGCCGCGGCACGTACTGGTCAGCTGCAGATCGTCAAGAAACTACTAAACAATGGAGCAAACCCAAATGTGATACAGGGTCGTTGGCACACATCCCTACACGCAGCGATTGTTGGCGGCCACCTCGAAATTGTGCAGCTTCTGCTTCAACATGGCGCGAATCCCAAGCTGCAGTTCAGAACTGAACGACAGTCATACCACGAAAAATGGTTAGCATCATCAAGCACGCTTCAGCTTGCTTTACAAGAGAGACATACGGAAATCGCAAGAATACTCCTTAACGCAGACCAATCACTGATCAAAGAAGAGGGTCGCCTCCAACATCCTCTCATTATCAGCTGTCAAAAAGGAGACCAGGCTATGACAGAGCTGCTACTAGAAGCCAATGCCCCGGTCAATATTCGAGGACACAAGGAAGCTAATGTGGAAATTATGGGGGTTCAAGATGCAAGTCCCTTGCATGCCGCCATTTCTGGAGGTCATGTCAACGTCGTCAAAGCACTTTTGTCGCGAGGTGCTGACACCAACCTGGAAGTTGACGACTGTAACTGCCGAACATCACTGTTAGCAGCGATCCAGAAAGGTGATTTGCGTATAATAAGACTCCTTCTTGACTCTGGCGCAAAGATCGACAGTTCCAGTCTTCAGAAGGCCTGCAGAAGTGGAGATCTTCCTATTGTTGAGACACTTCTTGAACAGCTGTTCAAGGACGGGGAGAGCCCATTTGAGATCATTGACGAAACTTTGGACTCACTGACTATGGAAAAGTTCACTGACTGCAGAACTTTCCGCCTTTTACTAGACTATGTGCCTCCAACTCCGAAAATATTTCTCTTCGTGTGTTCCTCAGGCTCTGTTCCCCTGGTCAGAAGAATGATTCAACAAGGCATGAGTGTTGATGGTAGTGATGGAGAGGAAGATAGTCCCTTGCAAGTGGCTTGTTACTTCTTAAACTTTGAAGTGGTACGGCTGCTGTTACAACGCGGCGCGAACGTCCGATCGAGATCATCTCAGCCAGGAGACCCAATCACACTGGCACTATGGGCTTGCGCTTTACCCTTGCAGCAGCAATTGGAGCAAAGAGGGAGAAGGCATCAGAAATATCATGCAGGAAGTGCGGACTACCGATCAACACAGAGATGTACCAGCATCGTTCAGATGTTACTTGAATGCGGCGCCACTGCCGATGGTGCAACACATGGAATGGAGAGTCCACTTCAGCTGGCTTCTTTTATTGGCAGCTTGGAAATCTCAAAGCTTTTGATCAAACACGGAGCCAGCGTAGATAAAATCACTGGAAGCTTCAAGACTCCTCTTTTCTCAGCTTTACAGGGGAACAACAGTAACATTGTATCACTGATTCTGGAGAAAGGAGTCGACGTCAACTACATTCATCCAATTCATGGTTCGGCATTGCACTTGGCCTGCCAGTGCAGTGACGAGCCAGCTGTTCTCCAATTACTTCAACATGGTGCCTCGCCCGCTTTGAAAGACGAAAACGGAGTCACGGCTCTTACATTGGCCCTCGAGTCTGCAGCCTCTTATTATGGTGCCAGCCAGAATATATCCCGACTCATTTGTCGACACTCGACAATGCTCGACATCACGGATAGCGATATCATAGCTGCAGCTCGGGTAGAGCCCAGCGACTGGCTGTCTTTTCTCCTTGACAGGAGAGGAGAAGAGCCAGTGACAGAAGATCTCGTCATTCGTTTCCTCAGAGAAGAGAGACGACCCATCACGGAGAACCTGGAGGTTCTGTTTGATCATAGTCAGGGACTGGAAATAACTCCAAAGATGCTGAATGTTGGGCTCTCTGAACAGGCTTTCAAAAGTCTGACACAGGTTCGCAAGCTTTCAGTCGACATCACTCCCGACATTCTCGAATCTCAAACAGAGCTCGGGACTCTGCAAGAACTCATGGGGTACCAGCCTAGCGTCAAAGTAACGGAGAGTCTCGTGATTAAAATACTGTCAATTGTCCCCCGTTACAGCAGATGGTGGGAAAGGGAAGAGAGTAACCAGCTTCTCTTGTCAATATGGCCTCGTGACTTGCCATTATCAGTGACTAACGCCATGCTGAAAGCAGCAAAGTCATTGCCCCATCTGGAGTTCTTACTCGAGCGCCTTGGTTCGGCCCAAGGAAAGTTACAAGATGTCGCGGCATGGATTTGCGAACAGGGCACTGATTATTCCTGCACGCGAGAAAACATGTTAGCACTGGTCTTGAAGGCTGACCCAACAGTTGACCTCTCACTTTGTCGCCTCGAGAAGATAATGGTTGGCGCCGAGCCTTTGGTGTTAGATATGGTCTTGACGCATACACCTTCCCTTCCAATTACAGAGGAATTGTTTCTCAGTCTCTTCAGAGAGTATCCAAATGCCCTAGAGTACACGCGTAAGGGGTTTGCGGAAGTACTTGTACGGCACAAGAAAAAATTCGTTTTCACGGAAAAGATTCGCGAAGCTATTGATATGGCGTATCAAAAGCATTCTGACATGGACAAGAGAGACACGTGGTACATTTTGAGGGAAAGGGATGAAGCTCAGGAGGGAGCTGAGGCCAGGCAGGCAGAGGATAATGATGGAAACAAGGACGGCGATCACGACCCCAGGCGGGACAATATGGGTAAGTAAGAGGAGTGATGCCAGCTATAAGAGGGTGCTGAAGGGATGCAGGCATTCATGGGGCAGAACATTTTCACGAGAATTGACACATGTACTTGATGAACATTTGTTTCGAAATAGCTAGCTGGGGTATAAGGTACATAGGCTAAAGTACGAGTTTAAACAATGCACAGGTAAATTCCAGGCTCATTTCCAGACCACGAAACTTAGACCTCGAGCGCTTTGTCTACTCAGGAATAGGGCAAAGATCATAATTGCCGTTGACGTTGTTTCCCCACCAGCTTGGGAAAGGATGTCCTGGGCCACCAGCTCCGAACACGGCGAAAGAGAGGATAAACAGGACTGTTAGACTGGCACCGTCAAAAGCACCAGTCACAAGGTAAGAGTAGTCTCTGAAGATGCGAGGTCGGTAGTTTCGGAGGTAAAACTGGACGAAGAAGCCGGAGAGAATCTGGCTCAGGATAACGCAAGTCTGGCTCTGGTTGTAAGGGATATAACCAGCGAACTGGATGAACTGGGGAAAGTTGATATCGGCAACATCAAAGTTCTTGACCTTGGGGTAAAACTGGAAACTGTTAGTCGGTTGTCACGAGACCTGATGACTGGGGAAATGTACCTTGTAAAAGATTCGGTGGAGGACAACCAAACCAGCACCAACAAGCAGACCGAAAGGAACAAGCTCATAAGTACCACCGAGCTTGTAGAGATAACCAGCAAGAGCCCAGGAGGTTGCATTGGTGTTGTAAGACTGCATAGTAGCACCACTCCAGGATGAGTTACCGTCACCGTCCCGAAGAAGCTCTCGGTTGCTGCCCACGATGCTGATCATGATAGCATAGTTGATGAAGCCACCAAGAATAGTTCCCCAGATTTGAGTGAGGAACATGACACGAGGAGGGATTTTGACTGTATCCTAGTTAGTATAGGCTTGGTAAGATTAATGAGTGAAACCCACGATATTCGCCCATCTTGAGATCACCAGACAGGGTTACAGCGTTGGATATGACGTTGTGAGACCATGCAGCAAAGTACATGTTACCGACGGGCTTGCCAGGAAGCATGAGACCAGCAACCATCTTTGAAAGGTTGTTGGTCGCAATACCGTTTCCATAACGTGAGTAAAGGAGAGTGCTCTAGAAAAGGGGTCAGTTCTGCTGGGTGTATCATGGACCTTCTGAACTTACGACTGGCGCAATGACGGAACCCATGATGAGTGACACCACGTAAGCCCAAGCAGGGAGAGTAATGTTCTCCTTGATGACAACGACCAAGCCGAGAACAAAGCTTCCAACGAGGACGGTGACATACCACCACCAGGGAGCCTCCTTGTAATGCTTGGCCATGTGCTCGTGGTGACGGTCATCATAACGTCCCTCTTTTGCGCTCTTGAAAGCCTTGACGACGTCCTTGCCCCAGAAAAGGATGCAGTGAAGGATGAGAGCGCCGATCTGTTGCAAGATTAGCGTTTGATACGGTCAACGCAGAGTTGATGACTTACAGCAGCGTTGGCCATGAACATGGCATAGGCAAAGGTACCAGTCAATCTGGGAAGACCAAACTCCAGCAAGCGTGACTCGTTGAGAATTCCACCCTCGAAAACCTCAGCAACGGGGTATGTAGTACCATTGGCCAACAAGAGTCGAGTAGACATGAAAGGCAGGGACTTGGCGCCCCAGGCATTTCCGTAGTAGATACCAGCCATGACGATGTAGCAGACCACGAAACCAACAGCCATGTGAGCTTGAAGAGGGAGCGGGAGAGAGGTGTTGAAGGAAGTGATCTAAATGTGTCAGGCCAAGTTCTGTATAGGTGCTTCGAGAAACTTACGTATTGCCAATCCAGAGAAATGCTGAAGAGACCAAGACCCTCGTTGTTAGTCGCACCACCAAAGACACGGGTGAGGTTCTTGGCAGTGTTTCCGGTAGCCTTCATGGCAGCCAAGCACTTAACAAATTCGTTAGCGAAGGTAAAGTCAAGTCATCGAGGGTGTAAGCTTACAGGAACAGAAACTGAGTTGAGCCAGGGGAAGATGTAGGCAGGGAAGAACTCGTAAAGCGACATGCCACCGAAACTGTACCAGAAGACTCGGAGAGGCTTAGAGTCCTTAACCTCCTGCCAGTGAAGACCCTGGAGAGTCTTGACAGTGGGCAAGTTACTCCAGAAGACAGCATCGACGTGCCAGACGGCAACAGGACGCATGATACCGCAGAGACCATAACCAAACAGACCGATGGAAATGGTGCTCAGAATAACAGTAGTTGGGCTCAATGGCATGTTGTAGAAGAGATCCTGGGCGGCGAAGACTTGAACACTAGCAGCAGCGTTGGAGGCAGAGGTGGCTGTGATGGCACAGATGGCGTGTTCCTTGAGACCCCATGGTCCAGGGTTGATGAACTTGATGAACTTGATCAGGAAGGGGAGTGAACCGGTGTTGCCCTTGGCTCTCCATCGAGCTTCGAAGTTGTCACCGCGGGGGAGGGCGAAGGCCCAAGCGTTACCGATGAAGTATGAGATGAGGACGATGAAGGTACCCTGGATGGTGATCATGGTAGGCTTGAACTATAGTTGATCATATTAGACGATATCCGATAGAATCTGGGGAGAAAGAGGCACGGACAGTGTAGATCTGGTACATGACAGCCTGGAAACAAGCAAGACCGGAGGCCAAAAGGATACTTCGAAACGTCAAAGCGTTATCGTGATCGTCTCTCATCGGGAGCAAGTGGCGAGAGGCATCGGCGCCGGTAACAATAATGGCATCTTTGCTATCGCTGTCGCTTTCGTCGGTATGGGATGCATCGTGAACCTCGGGGCCAAGAACAGCGTTCTTTGCGTCGCTCTTCTCATCGATGTCCGTTGGGCTAGGAACAGGGAAGACCGAGGTCTCGAAGGTATCCTCGGGGCCGTGAGGCCCCTTGGGCTCGACATTTGTGGACGACATGCTTGAGCAGTCCTCTTCCTAAGAATGGTAAAGAGGGGGTTTGATGTCGTTTGTGTAACACTCGACAGCTGGCTCAAATCATCTGGGCTGCAGACTCAGAGTCAATCTACGCAGGGGCAGCAACGCATCTTTATCTAAAACCACATCGTGGGTGATACCATCGCATTACACGATGAGCGAATGTAACATCCCTTGGTTCTGGAACCTCCATATCGGATACCACGGCGATAAGGAGCAGAGACGTCGGCCGCGTCTCACAGAATTCCCAGTTTCTCGAGGTCCTTTTGCAAGATCAATTCCCTTCTTGGACATTTGCCTCTGGGGGAGATGGACCCTCGTGGTCCCGTTGCAACATACCGAAACCCTGTTCTCCTGCTCCTTTCGTACTAGCCACGTCCCAATTCTGTAACCCTCCCGCGCGCATATCGTGGAGGCGTTAGCGTTGACCTGTCGCCTCAAGTCCCCCCGAGGCTAGAAGCGTCTTGGCCTTTGCCTCATCAAGCAATGCCTCCATGTTGCGTTATCGATTGTACCCTCGGAAGAGCCGCACTTGGAGCCCGCCTCACCCGATACCACCAGGAACTTGTGTTAGCGACTGCAAAAGTTGGTGACATTGCCCCAAGGTCATTGGTTGTAGAGTGGCTAATGTTGGATCAATGTTGATTGCGACATTCTGATTAGCAGGGGTGTTTTACAAAGGGTCTCGGACTGCTATAATCAAAGCGTGGTTATTGGTTTGAGCCTCGGAAGACCTCATGTTACAGGGACTTTTTTATGGCGTTGGTCCAAACCCTTGTCGCTTTAGACGGAATGGTACGTAGTTATTGTACACTAGAAATCCAGAATTCTGGAACACGCCATGTCAGCACCCAATTGATAAGGTTTAAATGATGATGTAACATGTCTACAGCATATTAATTGAAGTCTAAGGGCGTTGTCTAGCACTTGAAAAAATATTTTGAGCGGTAAGTGGGAATGATATTGATGGGCCGAGTATGTATGTACTGTATTTCTCGCAGAATGACACCAACATGCCTTTCGACATCCCACATTCCGGTGCTACATGGCCAGTGCCGCCGGTTCAGTGGGATATATGGGGGATCCTTGGGGCCCAATCACTCGACTTTGGGGGCCGGCGACCTTTTGCATATGGAACCTTTGATCATCAAGGGGTCAAGGCCGAGACAGTCGCAGAAGCGCCGACAGTAGATTCAAGCTTAAGTTGACTTAGGGTTAAGCGGCAGGATTCGGTCGCTTGTTCTCCATCTCCTTGATTCATTTATCGGCAGATTCGCCCTCTTATCTGGGTCGTTTTCTGCCGTGATAACCGGAAACTAGTCACGTGGCCCGGGTTTGCAATTAAATCGGGAGGGTCTGGAGGAACTTTTGCTCGGTGCGACTTATTCGTCAACAAGGCGTCATCTAAGGTTTTTTTCAAGGACTCAAGATGCGAAGGTCCATTACGACGAGTTGGACCTTCAATTTATTGCAATTACTGTCGTTTTTTTACACTCGAGAGTCTCAAAACTCTCTTCGTCTTCTCTCAGATCAAATTGGTTGACATATATCCGTAAATAGCTTCGGCGGGACTTATCTGCTCTAACTAGTCCGAATTCGAAATATCCCGATATCTTGATACAGTCTAGTACCAACCCGTTCCAGACGCCAAGAGAACTGCCAAGCCGGCACTGATCGGTCTCTTGGACCTCGCCATTGATACGTGCGGCCGCTATCTGAACTTGAGGCATGACCCCCCTAGTACCTCGCCGCTTCCCACGATGCCATGGCCAGGTCGAGACCGAACCTCACTTTCGAATACTTGGAGTTGACAACTTTTGCCTTCCTCTTCCCCAATAGTCTTCATAACAGTGCCCTGTAACATTTGACTTGCCTAACAGAGCAAATCGCTCTCTGGAGCTATAGGAAATGTAATGCTTCTAAATGTCAGTCTCACAAGATAATTGCCAGCGATTATCGAAGAGTTCATGCAAACTTGTACCTTATATATTAGACAATATCTGTCAACTACGGTTCACAATGTCAAGAAACCTTCAACTGACAGGTTACTCTGCATGAAACGTATCAATGTGACATCGCTTGGCAATTATGCTTAAATCGACTTGACACTCTGTTCTGGATGAGCAATCTTGATCCTTCTAATCCATGAGTCTATGCTAGAGTCTGGCTCGAAGGATTTTGACAAAGGTTCCTGATCTATATCGTGGTACTTCCCTAGGATGCCAGCAGAAGTAGATACGTAGGATACAGAAGTTCTTCACAGCTCCAACCAAGATGCATAAGCTCTTCCCATGGTGGCGGGTCGAGATCTGACAGACAGGGAATCGGCCATCTCCAGCAGTTCCTTGCAACGTACCATTCGAGCATGGTCTCCAATACCAACTCAATACCTGATTATACTTGTGCATTGGCCCCGGGGAGCAATAAAACACCGGACTTTGACACAAGATGTCAAGATGTCAAGATAAACTGAGCAAAATGTATCCTAACTTTCTACTAAATTTAGGCTTAATTATGCTAACTTACCTTAAGTCTTTTTGTCAGTTCTGGTCGGCGTCTTTAGTTTTCTTCCCTCCCTTAGATGGGGGAAGTGCGCATGTAGTCTTCCAATCGGGGATCTCTTGTCGATAGCAGAGTGTAGCGCTATAGCCTATTTCCTTCCCATGCCCAACAAGGAAGGTCGGGCATGTCTTATCACTTCAATGGCTGTTGGTTATTCCCGCGGCTATAACGGCTTCTTATGTGGCAAAGTAAATGAACATTCTTGTGTTGTGGTGCTATTGCGCTTGATATAACACTCATCACGCCATGGAAATGTTTCTCTGTTGGTCTCACTCTCGTCTGTCTCGCCACCGAGAAAGACTTGGCCAACTGACCTTTTCTGTCTATAATTGGAGTGAAAGGCTAGCGACATATCGTGGCGATGCGAGGAGGTTTAAAGCGGTCGTAAATGAACTTGTGTTAACAGGGTGTGGTGATCGGTGTCGAGGTGATTTCTTCGGGGCCAGTCAGCTATTTTGAGCTAAAAGAGTCTTTCCTTCCTCTGATACATACCGCTGGGTACCTTGCTTCACTCCAGCACTCGGCTAAGTGACTGTTTACGACATGTAACGAATGAGGATTTTAGACCTGGCACCATCAAGGTGAATTGCATAACCCAAGAACTTGACTGAACCCCGATTGCAGCTGAAGTTGAGTACTACGGGGATACATGCGACCTATACGGTTAACCTTTAGGCTGCAAACGCAGGTAACAAATAAGAACGCGAAGTTGAGTTCATCAAACTCAATAAGGTATCAAGCAGACAGTAGCACAAGGGGGCCTCGGAAAGATCTGAGCAGCTCGTAAAGATGAAAGCTGCAAGTCTCGGATGCGAAAGTATATGGACTGTTATAGGTTAATTAATACTCCGTTATAGTTTATATTTGGCAATCTTATAGCAAGGTACTTGGGGCCTTGATTCTCACATTACGGTCTTATTCCTCAACTGTCTATGACTAAGTTCTGTGTTGATTCAACACATCTCGCTATTCTATGGTCTATCACAGCACCTAACTCGCAAGGACATCAATAGTCTTTGGCATAAAGTGGGATTAGGGCATAAGTAGTAATATAAATCTGCGGCCTCTTATTTGAGTTGGAAACTCCTCTTGTGGCCATGATGTTTTGACTACTACCTCCCTGTGACTTGACTTTTGGTGCCGATTATCGATAATGGCATGCAAGATGATAGACTGCACTCAACAGAATCAATACATATACTCGTTTGAAATGAACCAAATCATTTCAAGGACTTTGAACTGTTTTTCATTTGCATAGTTAGGCGGTGGCGTACCGTTGCAGAAGTCTTGACTCGACGAATGAAGATTTTACAAGAAGCCCTTCCCAGCACTCCTCTATTTGTTGCTTTAAACCCCTTACAACGAATTATCAAAACTACTGATATTCACAACTTGCTCATCTTGGATATACTGGTCTCGCAGGGGGTCAGCACTAATGCTCAAAGAGATGTCAATCCAACGATGTCAAGTGTGGTGGCGACAGATCATACAAAACAAACACCAATCTGTTGCAGCCGCATCTTACGTCCCGTAATGATAACTATACCGATCTAACGCACAAGATAAATTGTCAAAAGGTTACTTCCATCATTCCTATAAAATTATTATGGTCTCTCGTAATATTCGTCACGGCTAGGATGCAAGCTAGGTGTTATAGGTTAGGTGACTTAGCTGATAATCGCGACCAAGCAAAAATCCTGCATGAGTTAAAAAAAAAACCTCTGCCAGCCATTTTCATGGCTCCAAGAAAATGAGACCCTGATAACGTGTAACTCTTATGGATGAGTAAGACTTGCAGTCAAGCAAAGCGAGCCGCGATTCATACAACGAAACCTTAGGGCGATATCAAGAAGCGCGAGAATGGCACCCATTTTCGCCAGCACGCATCGATAAAGTTCAGAGAAGCGATCTTCAAAGCCAACTATTTATAACAACAGCATAGCCACTCATGCTTTCCTTAGCAACTCAGCCTTTACCATCCACCTAGGTATTCGATTTGAAGCAACAACTGCCGAAACTAAGCCACCTTAAGATAACGGATCTTTGCGTCCGCAGCGAATCAGGGCAAATTTATCTGGTCGGGTTTAGCCTCAAGAGGGAACAACCTTTAATGATTAGCCCTAATTTTCAGGGGTGAAGGATCCAGATGTTGCACCAATGACATGACAGTTGCTTACAGGGCATTTAAGCTTAGTGCTCACGCTGCTCAGCGGCTCGGATGCTTAGTCTACAGCGGCCCGTTGAGCCATCGTCTTGGCCACACGACAATGCAATTGAGACTCTTGCAGGTGGAAAGAAAAGCGGCAGTTGGTCTTGGGGAAAGGTTGTATTTCTTGTTCAAATCAGGACATCCTCTCCGGAGCATAACAGCCCAAAATAACATGTTGAGGTCGCAGTCCACTTCCCGCGTATGCATGCATTGCTGGGCACAGCCCTGTAAGGACACTGAAGAGTAAGCACTAGCCCCTCAGAATGACAAAGCAGCCAACCACGAGCTCCCATCGAGTTCCCATGCGAAACGATCGCTGCCAATTCTGGCTTCATCACCTTTTCTCACGCACCAAAGTCCCTCCAAATCTCCGCTCTCGCTGCAACGCGATGCTGGGTAAAAAGTCCAATGGATGCCCATGTGAAGCTGGGCCGCTGCTGCTCTGGCCTTGGCCCTCTCGGATACCATTCTCTTTCTGTCAGCGTCACTTTGGCTTCTCGTCTTACTGATGGACGTGCTGGTGTTTGCTAGCTGATGAGGCTGGAGCCTGTGCCTCTTTTCTTTCCATCTCAACGCCATTCACTTGATATCGATCGGACGATAGACGACATGTATCGCTCGGCGATTGCGGTTGCGTGCCTTTTGGCAAGGCCGGTAGTGGGTTTGGCTGGATGGTGGACTTGGTCGCCCTACACTCTGACACCACATTTCGCATACCAAGATCCGGGATCTGGTGATATTCTGCACAGCTCGTGCAATAGCAACGGGTCGGCTTCCTTTTCGACGAAAAATCCCAATAAGTTTCCACTCAAGGAGCAACCCAAAGCCGCGACACCGCTCGCTATCTCGGGCTGGTGGGACGACGACCTCAATACGCCAATCGTGAGCATCTTCCA
Organism: Fusarium sacchari; assembly: GCA_017165645.1. Lineage (NCBI taxonomy): Eukaryota > Fungi > Ascomycota > Sordariomycetes > Hypocreales > Nectriaceae > Fusarium > Fusarium sacchari. Next base: position 48,507 of record JADANP010000029.1, read on the forward strand.
GCTCTCGTTGACGGAGCTTCGCTAATGTTTCAGGCCTCCGTATTCTACCAGAATGCCGACGACGGAATCGTGAATGCGTACTTGATTTGCGACAACACAACAGGCAATTACAAGCTCGACACTGATGGCGAAGAGGTCGTTTCCGACTCGGCTGGGCTGCCCTCGGTCAACGAAAAGACTGGATTGGCGGTCGCAGAACTTGGAGACTCAGGCGGCTCCCGAGTCTACTACCACGACGAAGATGGACGAGTCAACCTTCTCGCATACGATGACGATACCGATTGGCGATACGATGGTCCGGTATCGCTGAAGAAGCCGGGTGGTATGACGATAGCGGCTGTACAAACGAAGGGCACCAACGTTTCGGTGGTCTATCCCTACGATAGCAAAGACATTGTTGTTGCTCGCTACAATAACGATAACAAGAGCAAATGGCGACTAGGTAAGGACAGATAGTTGTGCAAGGTCAACGGTGTAACTAACAGGCGCTCCAGAATCCTTCCCAACCCCGTTCGATAGCCCAGCACCGACGAATGCGACCGAGCCTTCCGACATACGCCTCGATACATCGACAGCGGCATCGCTCACACTGTCCTCCTACGACAGCACCGCCGTCGATCTAGGCATTGCGAACCAAGCTGGCAAGGGATTGACGGTGTTTTACATTGGCAAAGACTCTCAATTACACGCGATCACACATAAGAATGGCGCCTGGGCGGAGGAGGACAGCCCTGGAAAGAAGAAATGGCCCGAAGCAGACGACGCTTCTGCGCGTTTGGCTGTTGTATCACCGCTGGACTCGGACGAGATCTGGATATACTACATGAACGGCGATAAGATCAAAGAGCTACACAGATCCGATGGTGGAACTTGGGACAATGCGCAGACACCATCGTCAAATAACTCCACGGACAGCGACTCCGATTCCGAAGGCGGCGACGAAGCAACGAGCACAGGCAGTGGTTCTGGCGCCAAAGAGACAGAGAGCGCCGCTTCTGATTCAGACACGGGAGGGATGACAGCTGGAGCAAAGGCCGGTGTTGGAGTTGGAGTCAGCGTGGGAGTGCTAGCAATCGCTGCTGGTGCGTTTTTCTTCCTGCGCCGGAAGCGTCAGGCACCAGTTGACAGCGAGCGTAAGGGCTCGGCTGAGCTGGCTAGTTATCATCCTGTTGAGCTGCCGACCGAGGTGCATGAGCCGCAGGAGTTGTCGGGGATACAGAACCAGCAGTATGAGCTGCTTGGCGACACGAGGAGAGCGACGTAGAGTAGTACCTAGTCCAGTTCGTCAGCAATATCGTGCCTTGTTTAAAGCCAACAACCAGGCCACACTCCCCCCATTGACCTTGTCCCCGCATCGAGTACCTTGTCAGCTGCCACTCACTCTCCAGATGCTGAGCCAAGAAACATGCCTAAGCCTGAATAAAATCCACCAATGTCTCGTCTCGATTATGTCACTGGCCCATGAACCCACTCGCATTCCAAGGTTTTCCAAGATAACCTTAACCTCACGCTCCACTTTTCAAGGCACAATTGCTCCGGGATGGATCATGGATGGATTTGATCATTGACGTAATGAATGTTCCAGGAACGCGATCAAACAAACTCGAGAGCACGCGACATGTCAACCTTTGACTCTACAAGCACAGCATCACCCGCTGTAGAACAAAATGTCTAGCAGTGTTGTCAGCACCTTTGTCGGCGCCATTCAGGCGTCGGCGTCTGTTCTCTTGACCATCTTTTATGGTGTTGTCGCGGGCCAGACAAAGCTTCTTAGCGTTGAGACGGGACGGCAGATCTCAAAGATCTGCATCAAGATGTTTCTTCCTGCGCTTCTGATCGTCAATCTCGGTACACAGATTGAAGCCTCCAATGCGCTTCAATACATTCTCATTCTCGGTATGCCACAAACCTCTCCTCCAAATCCCCAAGTCTAATGTTCGTAGGATGGGCCCTCGTCTACAACCTCACCTCAATCGGAATCGGTTACGCCCTCACAAAGGTCCTCAGTCTCCCGAAGTGGTTCACGCCCGCAATCACCTTCAACAATACCACGTCTTATCCTCTCCTCTTGATCCAATCCCTCGGTTCGGCTGGTGTTCTCTCCAACCTCGCAAAGTCCGACGATGATACCAGCGACGCAATCATTGATCGAGCCAAGTCCTTCTTCCTCGTCTGTTCCGTCATCTCCAACATGCTCACCTTTGGTCTCGGTGGAACCCTTCTTGGAGTCAGTGACGAAGATCCCGTCGACGCTATGGACGCCGATCTGAGAGACCGAGCGGGACACAACGACACGCCAGATGAGAGTGGCTCGGACGAAGAGAACGGAGAGTCCAACGAACGAACGTCCCTCCTTCCTGGACCACTCCCACGATATGCGAAGAAGGCATCTCGCGGTACCGCTCAAGCTCAACACGCTGTCTGGGACAAACTACACCCTCGCATCCAGCACGCGCTGGCTCTCACCACTCAATTCATCAGCCCTCCATCTGTCGGAGCCACCATCGGTGTTATTCTCGCCTTTACACCCCCTCTCAAGAAGGCCTTCTTTGCCGACAGCGAGGACGGCGGTATCTTCAACGCCTGGTTGACTGTCAGTCTCAAGAACATTGGAGAACTCTTCGTCACCCTGCAGGTCATTGTCGTCGGCATCAAGCTCGCTCATAGCCTTCGTCGCATGCGTCAAGGACATGACTCGGGTAGCATCCATTGGCTTCCCCTCTCGATCGTTGTGCTGATCCGCTTCTTTATTTGGCCAGTGTAAGATGGCTCCTAACTCTGCCCACGATATTCACTACTGACACTGGCAATTAGTCTCAGCATTTTGTTCATTCGAATGCTCGTCACCCAGACTGACATCCTTGGTCAGGATCGTGTCCTTTGGTTCACCATGATGCTCATGCCCGCTGGCCCGCCAGCCATGAAGCTTGTGGCCATGGCGGAGGTCGACAACGCGGACGAGGATGACAAGATGTCCATTGCTAGAGTTCTAATGGTAAGACACTTATTGATCAAGCTTCCATAAATCGTACTAACATGTTTTGCAGACTTGCTATGCTATTTCTCCCTTGTTGTCTCTCGCAGTGGTCGCAAGTCTCAAAGCCTGTACTTGATTGGTGGCTCCGTATCCGCGGCATGCTGAAGAATAGGAACAGGTGTCATCAAATCACTTGAATTCTCACCCGATTTGAAGCTGTGGCGTCGTTGATGATCCTTATAGCTCCGATATGGTACCATGCGGCGGGAGCCTGGCATTCCTGCGCGGAAGCATCACCATCCACTTCGCCCTTATGGCCCGCTCCCAACACATAGAAGCATCAATACAGGTACCTTGGTCGTGTCTTGATCGTAATATATCTACCACTGCGTGGTGAAGAAAGACATGACAGCACCAGATCATGGAAGGCTAAGAAATAAAGACGTTCTCCATGAGCTCCACGGGCAGCTCTCCTTCCCATATTGGCATCTCATGTCCGTCTACCCATCAGGTTTTCAGAACAGCCCATGTTATAGGTAAACCGGACGTAGCCCCATTCCCCACAACCTTACTCATGTTGCTTCCAATCTTCCAAAGTAATATCGTGATGCCAGCCTTGTACAAGCTCATCAACCCCAGGAGCGTGGTAACTCCGTCGTCGTTTCCGTTTACTTGGTGTACCAACAAGAGAATTCCAACTGACACCTCCCAAGTGCCCAGCATGTAGATAGGGGCCGAGCTTGGGTCGGCCTTGGAAGTGGCCGTATGCTTTAGTCCATTGAGTGCATATTCGGCCTGCGGATTCGTGAAGGCCATTATGCTTCTCGCGATGCAAGCGAGGCCAAAGGTGTAGATTGCAAATTCTGAGAAGCCCATCGCTGCGGAAATCAAATCAAGCCTACGGTAGTTGCAGTGAAATTGTTGCAGAAATGGTGTGCAGTCAAGAGGCCCTGTGACGATAGAACTGTGTGAGAAGGAGGATCTTGGTGGAGATTGGCTGACGTGAGATATCTCGTCCCAGGACCCACGCCGGGGGGGAAAGAAAACACGGGACCTTGACCTAAGCGGTAGAAATACTTAGGTAAATCTAGCCTAAGCTTAGGGGACTCTTTGCTGAATTTATTTTGACACCCTATACTAAGGATTGCTGTTTTCTTGCCCCCGGAGGCCACGCAGGATGGACGTAAAAACACAACAACATAAGTCATGGATCTAGGCCACCATTCGGATCTTAAACGCATATTCAAATTCAACGTCTATCACTACAGCACTCGTGGCCAGCTTTACAGAGAAAAACTACCAACTAAGTTACAGTGTATCCTCCATCAACTCGGAGATCCGATCCAGTCATGTACGAAGAAGCATCAGACAAGAGGAAGGTCACAGGTCCCATCAAGTCTTGCGGCTGGCCCATTCGTCCCTGGGGAATGAGAGACGTCCATGTCTTTTCAAGATCCGGGTTGTCGTTCAAGATCTTTTGCGTTCTGCTAACTGTTAGTCAAAGGTCAACCATGGTGAGTCTAAGGATAACTCACAAAGCAGTCAACATGTAACCGTGAGAGATACAGTTGACACGAATACCAGCATGAGCCCACTCAACTGCCAAAGAAGCAGCGAGATGGCGAACTGCCGCCTTGGCAGCGTTATACGGACTAATCGACACCATCAGTAACTACTCCCTTGGTTCCTCGGGGTAACTTACGCCTGTGGTTGAGGAACATTGACGATTGCCCCAGACATGCTGCCTATAACAACAATACTTCCAGGCGCCTCACGTTCCATAAGATGCTTGGCAACAGCAACAGCGAAGAGATAAGTTCCATCCACGTTGACGCCCCATAGCTTGCGCATGCGTTCAATGGGATAGTGGATCGCATCAAAATTCTCAGTGAAGCCGGCTGATGTAACTAGGCCATCGATCTTGTGATGGATGCTGAGAATCTCGGCGATACACTTGTTTACGGAGTCTTGGTCTGCAACATCTGCGTAGTGCGCTGTGACTCGTGGGATTCTGTGGATTCTTTAGAAGATGCGCCGAAGGAGAAATTGGTATACTGACTTCTGGCTGTTGGGATTCTCCCTCTTGAAGGCATCAGTCAACTGCCCAACCTGAGACTGCGCTTCATCCTCTAAAACCGGTCAGTGCCTCATAGGATCATGCGGAATAGTTACTGACTGTTCAGGTCAACAATCGCCAAATCAGCACCCGAGTAAACAATTCCCTGCCCCATGACCAACCCCAACCCTCTAGCACCGCCCGTGATAACAATCGTCTTTCCTTCAAGCGACAACGACGCCAACGTAGGCTTGGAGAACTGCCCGCCCTGGCCTACCAACGGCTTACTAGCAGGAAGTTCATGATGTTCAGGGTACTCGACACGAACAGCAGCGTCGGTACGAGAATAGGATCGCTTTGGTGGAACTCCAGGAGGCATATTGAAGATATAGGCAAGTCAATTGATGAATAGATATGGCTACAGAGGGACCCCAATGAGGGGATAGAGTATCAGTTTTATTCACCCCTCAACATCTGGTGATCCTTTCCGAATCCCGATCACGGCACCAAGAAAACATGACATTCTTCTGCTGATCCAAGACGTCGATATTGGTGAGCTGCGAGGGGGGGACGCGTTATGTAGGTCTCAGCTGATTGGCAAAGATTTCCTGTTTGAGTAGCGGTCAAATCCATCACTTCTCTTGAAAGAAAAGAGTACGTCTGAATGGTCTCACAGTAATATTTCATCCCCCGCGTCGCGGTTGACCGATCCGGGTATGCCGAGTGTTGATACGAGCGTGGGTGTCCACGTGAACCCCCACGTCTCCAAGTCCCGTTACCCTGGATCAGATCATGTTGAGTTGTCTGACAACGAAATCTACGGCCATTGTTGGTTGATTTCGACTGGGACACGATGGTCATCTGCTTTCTAGAGTTTTATTTGTGGAGATGGTGTTATTCTAAGTTTGGAATGAGGCGAAACGGAAATGCAGCCTTGACAGCCGGTCGGATGAAACGCGGTACATCTGGAAGTACGAACCGGGACCTAGGAAGTCTCAAAGTAAAAGACAAGTACACGATTTGAGGCTCAAGTTCACCGTGGGGGAAGAAAAAAAGGCCATACAATCACGGGCCAAAAGTCTGGAATTACCTCTACAGTGCGTAGGCAAATTTCTATATAAAGTAGATTTTAACTTAAATAGCTATATAAAATTAAGAAAAAATATTTAAAAATATATTTAAGCTAAATAAAATATATTAAGCTTTAAATTATATTATAATTTATTTATTTTATTTATAAAAGTTTTAATTATTATTATATAAAGCTTTAAAAAGTAAAAGTTAATTTTAGAAAGTCTTATAGGTAGCTTATAGTAGAAAATACAGTTCAGACTATAGCTTCTAATAGATATATATACTGTATTTTAGCTATATATTTATTTTAAAGATTTTATTTTAACTTTAAATAAAAACTTAAGTTTTTTTACTTTTTATAATAATAAAATTACTTAAAGTTAATATAATATATAATTTTTTAATTATATTATTATATATAAAATTCTAATTATATAACTATTTTAAAAACCTTAAATAAGGTGATACTGTGCGGGGTGATTCCAGACTTTTGGCCTAACATTTTAACTAGATAACCACTAAAATTCTGGCTGCATTCAGACATCATAGGGCCGACACCCTTCTCTCAGCCTCCCTCTTTACCTCTGCACTAAACTCTTCAAAGTTCCTCTTTGCACTTCTTCCTATAATCCAACCAGGCTTCCAAAGGAAATCAATGAGACCATCCCAGTTCTCCCTTTGCGTAAACGTTGTCCCCCCGGGAGTCTTTGTGCTCGCTCTCCAGCTAAACTCATGACGACCTGTGACAAGAGGCCATAACCCGCCCTCCCACTCAAATACATCCGGGTCGTTTCTCTGGGATTTGTTAGGCATATGATGTATGGGATCTAGATGGAGACTGACGATAAGAGTGGCTGTGAGCTTGGCGTCTTTGACGTCGACCTTCATCTTCTCCATCGGCATCAAGTCATCGATCTTCTTGGATGAGACTAGTGGCTCGATGGACCAGCTGCTCCATTCTGGGAAGCGAGGAAAGTCCTTGAACTATAAGCCATTAGATACAGGCCAAGTCGTCATGTGGGATTCCTTACAAGTGATTTGACGACCTCAACTGGAGCATCAATCTCGACTTCGACAACCAAGGGTGCTTTTTGGCCCATGATGACGGTGGCTTGAACAGGATCAACCTGCGAGTATCCTTCGTCTATTAAAATCTCACGACACTTGTAAGTATGTCCATATAGTATCTGTCATATATGTGTCTCTGGCGACGGACTTGTCGGACTTTGCCATGGAGCAGATGTCAGCGGAGGTAGGATGTCGGACTTTCGGGTAAGCTGACATGAAGAAATAAGCAATTTCTTAAGATGGCGAATCCTGGCACGTTGATCCTGCGAAAAAGATTGGACATGCTGCGTGTGCATCACGAATTACGAAGTTCTCCTTGTGTCATGACCAATGGGTCGATTCGATTATGATGACTTGACCTACACGATGCGCGAATCATTGATGGAACACATTATCAGCGCAAAGCTTTTTGCATACGAAATGAGCCTGAGATATTGAAAATGTCTGGCCAGGTTATTAAGTTAGTCTATGTGTCTTATCGTTTGCTGTGCAATGCTCAATGGCGGACAAGGAATCACGGCACGGCAATTGATCCAGCGACTCCGGAACCTACGGGAGTGTGTCGAGCTACCGACCGTAGTTTGTAGCGCTTCTGTTAGAGCGTATCTCATAGCTAGTCCAGCGAACTAGATGTTCATGGTGCAATTTTATTTATACCTATATCGCGATGGGCAGCTTTTATGTAGCCTCTCATTATGTTCAGTATGGATCAAGCTCATGAACTCCAAGCGCAAGCTCAAGCTGGAAGCGGGGTCAGCGGCCGATGGCGGCGCGGGGAGATTCAAGATAAGATAACCACCGCCGCTTCAAGGCGTGCGCGCTGTGGAATGGAACGAGATGTAACAGTTGACATCCATGAAACTACCAATGAATCATCTTAATTGAGTTTGCTGTGTCGCTACAGTGATCCACGTGGCTACCGAGATGCCGAGTTAAGCAGAGAGGGGGAGGAACCTTATCCACTAAGTTAGAGTCTTACAAGGAAGCTGTAAGCTCCCTATATCTTCACATCGCCAACGCTTCACGGACATTGACCTCTACCCATTCTACGACAGTCCACAATGGCACCTACGGAACTCACTCCAGAGCTAACACAGCTCTTCCAAAACATCGAAGCCCGCTTCAAAGACACGCAGCTAGGCGACCAGCGCTGGTACCTCCTCGTCATCGCCTGCCTCTCCGCCAGTCCCGACCCCGAAGCCGCTGCAGCTCTATACCAATACCTCACTCGTCAAGAAGCCTACCAGACCAGTGAATCACGCCAGGCTCTCATACGACGCCTCCGCGAAGCCCTCGTCAAGACCATCATCCTCGTCGGCGTGTGCAAACCCATCGAAGCCATCCTGTCAATCATGAAGGTTGAGCAACCCGAGGATCGAGACTTTAGCCAAACGCGCGACGGATGGCAGGCCGATCAGGCAAACCACGACCGCGGAATCGATTGGTTCAAGAAAGTGTACACTCGAAACGCAGGCGATACGATGGGGTTGTTTGACGCGCACAAGGACTTCGCATGGGTCTCGGCGGAGATCACGTATGGACTGTTTCTATCGGATCGGCAGGTCTTGGACGATACGGACACGCAGCTTGTGGTGCTGCCGGCGATCATGAGTCAGAATCTCCCGCTGGAGACGCATTGGCATATTCGGGGGACGCGGCGAATCGGGGTGTCGAAGGAGGATGTTCAGATCATCTGGGATAGTGTCAAGGAAGTGTCAAAGTTCTTTGGAGCCGAATTGCACAAGGTGCCGACGGTGGACGAGGTCGAGCCTGATGTGTAGCGGGTAGAAACAGCTGTGATGGACAATAGATCAATACAGACAAGGAAAGATAGACCAGTCATGGACCAATACAATACATCACGTTGCGCAAGAGACGAAGCGGAGCATGTCCGCAGTAGCATTGACGTTGGCACGATCGATGTGTTGAGGAAGCATCGCTCCCATTGCGGATGGGCCTTGAAGGCGATTAAGAGGCAGATGGGCGGCAGCCACCCAAGACGGTGACACCAACAGCTTGACCCGCGGCGGATCGACCAAAGGCAGTAGATCCTCAACAGCCCACGGCAAACATGGAGTTGATTATCGACAGTAGCGGGCTATAATGACGCGGCTCGTCTCGGGAGGCAGAGGTTCGTGATGGGATAGAGTTCGGCAGAACGAGAGCTAGAGGCGCTGGCGGCGGAAAGGTCGAGAGCTGGACAGGAGAGCTGGATATCGCGAAGTGGGAGGCTACTACGTAGTACGAGCCCAACATCGTGGCTTTCACTGTTGTCTGGTGGGCGAAGAGACGTACCCGTAGGCATGCAGAAGAAATGGTAGCCCAAGGCACAGAGCATCCGAAGTCGCTCACCATCGCCGCATGGAAAGTCAAGCAAGGTGGCATTCAGCCGCTGCCAGCTCAACGTTAGGGCCTTGCATCAGTGCAGTGCAGTGCAGTGCAGAGCGCCCGAAATCATCTGCACTAACAAATGTTGTGCAACGCCAGGCAGCAGACCTTGCTGTCTTTTCGACAAGGGTATTCACCTTGCAAAAAGGTACGTTCAAGCTTGTCGCTCCCAATGTACCTTTCTCCTATGCCTCCCGTCTCCAGCCATCGATTTTTGGTTGCTCGCGTCGCGAGATATCCAGCGCGTTAGTGGGGCTTTGGCGTGTATCATGTGCAATACGCCTGACGCGTTAGTATATTAGAGTGGGGAACGAGGGGGCGGGAAGACGTGTCTCGTGTTCTGCGTGTTTGCCTGTCGTGGCTGGCTCATTTTTGAGGTGAGCCTGCTCAGAACAGGGGAAGACAGAGATGACGACGGTGGCTGGCAGCAGTTGTGAACTGCTTCTTTTGTGCACAATGGGCCTATGCCATTTTATTGACTAATGCAAATGTTGGAATCTGGGCAAAATGTTGAACTACCCTGCCCCTCCCTTAGGTGCTCATCGCATTCGGTCACGATACTCTTATGGGAAGCACTGTTACTATCAACCACGATTATTGTCGCCCGAGTTAAATGTGGCTTAAATATAATCGCGCGAGGCTTTAGATCTGCCCTTTTCCCCCTTTCTGTTATTGAAGATAAGCTGGATACCAGTCCCGCGGGGAGCAAGAAAACGGGTGTTAAAATAAACTCAGCAAAAGGTATCCTAAATTTAGGCTAAATTTAGGCTACTCTACCTAAGTCTTTTTGTCACTAAGGATCAAGGTCCTGAGTTCTCTTTCCTACCCAAGCCAGTATATAAAATACAGCCTTCAAGACGTCTCTCATCATCACTGCATGGTGACAGTGACATTTTCTCCAGTGTGGTTACGGGCTTCTCAGTATGTTTCTCACCGTGCAACCCACCATCAGGCTTGAATACGGCAGGGCAAGGGTATTCCACGTGCCCAGATCGATGGATTCACACTCATTTCATTTCCCTTCAGTAATTCCCATTCAGACCGGACGTAACAGAAAAAGGGAAATTCACACTGTATCTCCGGATGTTGGCGGAACTGGGGTCTCAGCTACAGAAGCTAAGATGGACGCGGGACGGCATAGAGTGGAGACCGGCCCCTCTACCAGATGCTCCGAACCGTTTGGTCTCCACTGTCAATACCAACAACTTGACCTCCAAACGTTTGTGACGGCGACCAATGTCAATAACCACGATCTAAACTTCATTAGACAGACAATGAGATGAGTGAGTCACAGGCCAGAATATCGGTGAGACTCTTGGTCTTACTTGTATGTTTCATGGAGACTGAGATATGATGGAAAGAAGCGCTAGAACATGGCAACACTGATGCTAGGTGGCAATGCGATTACGCTAGACCTCAATAAATAGGAAATGTATCACATCTAATACAGCATATAAGGAAATACCCCTGTTACTCATCTACGACAATAGCTATGGTGGCGCATACGCTTGCCAACACTGTCGCCGAAGAGGTCATAGCTGAACGCGATGCGTCCGTGTTGGCTGGCCCTTGTTAAGATATATATATGAGTGTATTTCTAGAACATTCGATGTAGAACGGGAGAGCATAGAATTAAATATACTGAGATCTATTGTCTCGTAGCGCTGTCCGTTAGTGCGAGCATAGCAGACATCATGAAGTGACAGAACTGCCTCAAAGGTAGAATGTAATGAAATCACCCACAATTGCAACTTTGCTCCTCTGAGCGCAAGGCCAGCCAAGTCGAGAGCTAGGACTGCTTAAAAGTACCTATCGTCGTACCGACAGCTCCGTAATATCACAGCGCAAGTGGTCATCCATCTTCACAACATCAGCAAAGGGTCCAACAGATCGGGACCGCCCCATGACGCAGCAGCCCTATCTCCCACCCACCTCATCTCTAGAGCAGCACAGACATGGGACAAGGATTCTTCTTGCCAGTCGGTGAGGACAGTAGCACATCGCTAACGTTGATTCCCATCAATTCCCAACGCCACGCCGCATAGTGGATACCCACCAAACGGTTATTTTCCGATACATCACTATACCAAACAGACAAATTGACAACGAGACACGTGGTTCTCAGTATGATGGGAGGGCTCGGCGAAGGTCAAAAGGAAAGCTCATTCCTTTCGTGATTCCGGTAGAAGCTCTTCTTCTAAACTACTATCAATAATATCTATCACAGCCGCGCTTAAGCAACGTTACCCTTCACTCATACCATATCCCTCAACAATTTGGCCATCTGAAATCATGTCTGAGAACAACACCATTCGACCATACCTAATGCCTGCCTTCCAAGAGACTCCCTCACCACAGCATACTGTGCAGCGTCGACCACTCCCTTCATCGGCACCTAAGCGCACTGCAGCTCAGATGGAGGAGGTAGGAGATACACCGTGACAAATATTATTCAACAAAGCTTACTGATGTAGAGTATAAACCAGGAGAGCCCCAGTACCCCACCCCTGAGAGGTGCCCGCAAACCTAAGCGTGTAAGAAAAGAGGCTACAAAGTCCAGGGCGAGGCGCAACAATGATGCCATGAACCCATCTCCAAGTCCTAACCCGTCATCCGCCGCCCCGGATATGTATTCCGTGGCAACACACTACACAGCTATTCCGGGGCATGGGTATATCTTCTATGCGGAGGATAGCCCTCCGCTTTTCGTACCCAGCACAATGATGCACATGCACCATGCCCCAGTTGCGCATGCCTGCCCGTGCCATCAGATGCAGGCACCGAGCATTGCGCATATTCAGGGCATGCATATGCCGTCTATCGGGGTACCTACACACGGGCACGGAGGGCTTGGTAAGTTGATCATCCATGGCTTCATATTCCAAAACTAACATCGTCACTTGCAGGATGGAACGAGGATGCCTGGGGCTATGTGCCGGGGCTTGACTTGCGAGATCTCTCCCAGATGCATGGCAACTTGAACTTGAACCACAATGGTTGATGATATCTGGCATTTCTAGCAGTTTGGCGGCTTGGAATATGGATTTGGGTGCCAGTTGGCAGATGATATTTGATGAAGGTGATAAATGATGTAAAAGCGACATTCTTTTCTTTTTTGGCACTTCCTAGACTTATCTTCTTTGTCTTCTTAGACTACATGGTACTTTGGGTGATACATTTCGGATGACTGGCATTGAGCCTCTCCATTAGTATCGGATAATTCTATTGGAAATCTATCTTCAGAATTCTAGGTCCTTTGTCTTCCTGATGACATTGTCTAATCTATTTTCCTCTGGATCAACGTCAATCCAATCCAGGTCAATGGGCCAAGATGAATTCACCTGCTCCTCCATTGCCCTCTCTTCCTCACCCCCTTCCTCTACAACGTCCACCTCCTTTAGAAGAAAGCTGTTTTCACTGCCAATGCTGCCCTTTAGTAGACGAAGCACTACTTTGGCCACATAACAATTCATACTTTGGTCTCCAAGACCTTTGAGAACAAGGACCACAGTCGATCTTCGGCATTCGAGATCTTCCATCTCAGAATTCTCCAAGTTCTTTGCGTGCATGAAACCCACAAAGGCCAGCAGAATTATAATGAATATGTCGTAAGACTCGAATCCGTGCCGCTGATAGTACAAACGTATCAGCGTTTCCATCTTTATCTTGGCGTCGCTCAAAACCTTCTGTACGCTTTCGTCGACTAGAGCGGGAGCGGTTGTCATGCGCAGTGTCTCCAGGAGATATACAGTAAGGTTATAGTAGTGAATACTGAAGACATTTAGCATAGATCAAAGACTCAACGGTTAGTCAAGCTTACTGGAGCTTGAGCTGCCAAGGAAAAGTGATTTCTGTTGCCTTGAGACCTGGCGGAAGATTTCGATACCAGCTATCAAGACGGATACAGAAACCTTTGATTCTGTCCACAACGGTGTCCGGAGTATTCTTGAAACCCGAGAAAAACACAGCAGCAACGTCATTCATGATAACTCGAAACTCAGAGAATGTTCGAAAGGTATTGGCATAGTTGATCGATGTTGGTCCCTTGGCTGATGGATAGCGCAGCCCGAAGTCTCCATAGCAGTCATTTTGCGTAGATAGCTGTATGCTAGGAGGCATGGATAGTAATGGTGCTTTGAACACGTGGAAGCTGTGGACGCTATCGTCTGTTAGCTTCGTCATGGGGCGAGGAAGCGGGACTTACCCTTGTAGCCCGAACAACGCCCATGCCGTGAAGGCCCTTGCATTATACTCAACAGCATCGCTATTCGTGGTCGGAGTAGAGAATAGATGCATCGCGTGCGCAGCCGCAACAGCCTGTGTCAGATAAGATCTTCCCACCTCGTCACTACCATTGGCATCGTAGACAATCGATAGGATAATCGCAGCCTGGATGGTCGTAAGTCGAGCATTACCAATTTCCAGCTCCCATAGTCGGCGTGCTTCCGCAAGAAACTGATACCCAAGAGTCCGAGGATTCCAGAACTGGGAGCGATGACTCATCTTAGAGTAGCCGTGCTGGAGATGATGCTTTAGAATTCGATGATCTGATAAACTACCGGGTCTTACCCACGCAAGCGGATGCAAGGACTGCATGGACTAAAAGGGGGGAGCAGTATTTGTTTCGTCCTGCTGCCATGTCCTCCAGAAAGTAGTCCTTTTGGAAGGCCGGATAGAAAGGGTATTCTGTCATGAAATACGTTTCTAGTAGTTTCCGTGATAACTTGTTATCATCGATGATGCACGTCCATTTCCGTGCGTCGATATGGTCTAGGAGAGGATCGACCATTTCGGCTGCATGATATGGAGCCTCGTAAATTATAGGATACTCTGTTGGCGGATTATCACCATCTTGTATCCTCGCTTCACCCAGTGAGTACTTATACAGCCACGATTCAAGGTACTGATTCCCCTCTTGGATCAAGAAGCTAGGCATTTCTTTGCGATAAGGAAACTCATACTGGTAATAGTGATCCGGCACTACATGTGCCTGTTTGAGAAGATTTGCACGTTGAATATGGTCAAGTATCGACTCAACATCGTGACCGCTCTGGATTCTTCTCAAAATATCAGTACCTTCATGCATTGGCTTTGTCGCTAGGATACGGAAGAGTTCCTGGTACGCTCCCTGCTCCTCAAGGGTAGCACGGTAGTGGCACTCGGTCCTTCGTCTGATGCACTGTAAGCACCGAGGTTTGACACCGTCGCACTAGAAGAAAACCTTGTTAACTCATCGTCTCGCAGACTAGGACAACGTGAAACTGCGCACTCGGGACTTGCGCTGCCGACATGGTTCGCAGGCTAAAGTGATGGCTTTACGGCGTCTTCCTAGGTTGGGGACCAGAGGTGGATTCTGGCTTAGAACATGGAGATTTTGAGGGGCCGGGCCTGGCAACAGACTGCGAGGCATGTTGGACTGTGAGTAGGTAGGTTTACTAATGCAACCGAGTGCTGTAGAGAGTATAGACTAGCACGTTCATGATGAAGAAAGGGCGGGGTTTCGATAGCCCTCACGTGAAATTTCTTTCACCAATCATGCTTTGGTAATGTCTCAGGTAGCCAGTCAGTGACGTCTTCAATACCTCTACGTAATCTATATTTGCTTTTTAGTACGAGGGACTGCTGCGTTGTGATGTGAAGGGAAAGGAGGGTAATGGACAGCATCATGGGCAGTATTTAACCTCCCTGTTCTCCTCGGAATATTTGGACCCGGGCCTCGTGATTGACTTTGTAACCCTGGCCTAGCCTGGCTCGCTCCATGTCGGGATGTGGCGATTGTCGTAGATCGGGCTCTCCAGTCCACGCACTAACTGACTAACCAGTGCGCTAATGCAGGGCACGTCAAAAGCGTCTTCAGTGGAGTTGAAACATTTTTACAGGGAGGATCCCGCTGGATCCCATCGATGATCAACGTCTTTCATCGTTGCATTCGATCTGTTCGCTCATCTCCCCTGTGGATGTCTAATAGCTATGATCCAAAGGCTTAGTTTCGTCCTTTAGATGCCGTATAGAAACAATATTTGTCGTGACTGTTTCGGCGGAAGCTCCCGTGTATCACCTCATGAAACACCTCGCCCTGACTAGCCGCGTGTCAACCTCCACCACCAAGCTGACGTACAGCACAAACAACCAACCCACAACACGATTCATAGCCAGCCCACCCACGTTAAACGCCACAGACATTCTCTTCCGCCGTTGATCGCCCCACGCTGCAACCCGGTATCCAATATGGTCGTTCCAAAACTCATCCGTTTCGTGGGGCCCTTGTGTCGGTTGACGCGTTCTTCTGTGAGACTAACAATAGCCAAGTTTTGCAGTGTTCATCCCGAGTTCCAGAATGCGGAGTTCCGATCTGTTGGGACTGCGGAAGTATATCAGTTTTTGTTCTTCCCCTTGTTGAGAGACTTTCGGTTCTGATGTACACTTCGCTGTAGCCATTCCTTCTGTACGGCACGTTCACTTAACTGTTTCTTCTTTTTTCGTTGTATCTACTCTCCTTTATAATGAAGTTCTCTTCGGTTCTCACGAGCGGGCTCGCATCTTTCACACTGGTCGCTGGCATCCCGACTGTTACATCACCAAGTGAACATTCTGTTCAGCAAGTTCGAAATCCGGTGTATAAGCGCAATGGAATTACGGCTCTCGGCAAGATATATCGAAAATATCACATCGATGTTCCGGAACACCTCAAGAGTTCAGTACTTGCGCGTCGAGATGGTACCGGCACTGTCACCAATAAACCCATCGAGAATAACGCCGAGTGGTTGACACCAGTCCAGATCGGAAATCCTCCAAGGACATTCCAGATGGACCTCGATACAGGATCATCTGATCTTTGGGTATATGGCTCCAAGGCAGCTACTGCAGGCGGTAGCAGCAACCGATACAACGCCTCCGACTCCAAGACTTGCGAGGAGATGGCCGGTGCAAAATGGACGATCGAGTATGGTGATGGAAGTGGCGCTTCGGGCCATGTTGTGAAAGATACAGTCTCCATCGGCGGCCTGTCAGTGGAGGGTCAGGCGGTACAAGTCGCCGACAAAGTAGACAAGTCTTTTGCGCTGCAGGAAGAGTTAGATGGTCTCTTGGGGCTGGGCTTCAGCTCTATCAATACGGTCACTCCGAAGAAACAAAAGACATTCTTTGACAACGCGAAAACAGAGCATGGAACTGGGGTCTTTACCGCGGATTTGAAGCATGACGCCCCAGGCACATATACTTTTGGCGTCATTAACAAGACAGCGTATGAGGGCGATATTACGTATACGACTGTCTACCCATCGACGGGAATGTGGACATTCACTTCAACGGGATATGCCGTTGGAAAAGGCAATGCCACCAAGGCCTCCATAACCGCCATCGCCGACACGGGGACATCCCTCATATTCCTCCCCGAAGCAGTCAACAAGGCGTACTATTCTCAAATCCACGGTGCCAAAATTGACGCAACAGCGGGAGGCTACGTTTTCCCGTGCGACACGAAAATGCCCGACTTTACGTTCTACGTGGGGGAGACAGGTATCACAGTCCCGGGTGCTTCCATGAATTTTGCACCGCTTGAGGGGCCTGTCTCGGGGGAGAAAGAGGGGAAGAAGAGAGAAGTTGGGTCTTGTTATGGTGGATTGCAGTCGAGTGCTGGCGATATCAATATCTTTGGCGATATTGCGCTCAAGGCGGCTTTTGTGGTGTTTGATGCTGACAAGACGAGGATTGGGTTTGCGAAGAAGACTTTGGATGGAGTTGAGTAGGGAAAAGTTATACATAGATATCACAGCGAATTACACTCTTTTATTGGTTATTCCATATACAAATATTGTTTTGTGTTGTAGTTGGCAGTGAATAATGCAATACCGCCTACTCAGTCATTGCACTGTGCACAAATGCATAAAGTTGAGCAAGCACACAAACTCAAGAAATCGCGCACAAAGACGAGTTGTGTGCTGTTCTCCACTTATGCAGGGGCATGGTTTGCACTAATTCTCTCCGTTCTCTCTCCAGGTGAGAAGTACCTCTCTGAGAGACCCGCAGTAAGCACGATGTACCTTTTTTTCACATGGAGGAGAGTCTCTGCGATAACGGCTCTGATAAGATAAGAAAACCACTCTGATGTCCGATGTCCGCTCACCACTAAAGATCGGATCCGAAATTACACTGTACTCAACCAACACCAGCAAATATTCATTCAGCCCAAGTGTTTATTCTCATTATCATGACTGTCGTATATTCTATGAGATCACGCTCTCATCAGTCTCCATGCAATTTTAATTTTAAACTCCGGTGATCACTCCAGGTCCGCAGCCAACAGATGTCAAATGCCATCCAACCGCTCTCTCAACGTTCCTCAATATCTGCGGAACGTGCTCGCTCTTCATGTGCATCATGCCCAGTATAATCCCAGCAAGGCACGCACTCCCAAACTTTGCGACACCGTGCTGCAGCACTTGTTTGACTCCCTCTCTGATCTCGGGATCACTGCACTTGAAGAGGACAACAAACAACGGCTTCATCACGTTGTTATCCATAAAGCGGAAGTTTGCCTGTGGCCCTTTTAGCTCGCCGAGGATACGGTGCGTCGTGGCGATGATCTCGCGGTACACGGGCTTCGCGTCGGGTAACACCTTTGCATCCGCGTTGAGCTGCAAGTGGAGACTTGACAGACACTCCAGGTACAGTGCTTCAAAGACACTGGCTGTCACGTAACTGTGCGGCTCCTCATTTTTACGCTGCTGCGTGTAGCGGTAGAGCAGCACGAAACCGTTGTGCCAGCTTGAAAGGACCGAGAAGGCTCTCTCCCATGTTGCCTTTGTCGTCTCTTGATCGTCGTCAAAGAGATGATGAGCTAGGTGATGCTGCGCGACATCCCACCATCTTAAAGCTTGGTCCAAATCGTGAAATGAAGAGGGCATTTTGTCTATGGAGTACCTGTGTCTTCCCAGGCATCGCTTCGCGGCTAGGAACTCATCCGTGTCCCCGGTGATACCCAGTCGAAGGGCCCATGGGTAGGTACTCAATCGCTGTATCATGTCAAACAGGGCATTCTCATAATCGTCAAATACTAAATCTGATAAAGATACACCTTCTTGGGCACTTCTTTTACTGAGATACGCTTCAAAAAGACGAGCGGCGTGGTCGTGGTGCAGAACAGCTGCGTGCATGTCCCCGCGAAGGATATCGTAGGTGAGAAAAACAAGAGCCACGTGAGTAACACTACGCAGCGCCCGGAGTGTAGAGGTAGCGGTCGTTACAGCACGTACAGTACGTGTATAGTACTGAAGAGACAGCTGATGCGCCTTATCAGCAGCTACAGAGTCAATGGTTGGCTGCGTGAAGGCGTTGACGGCACCGCCTAGGGCACAGCACGTCTCACGGACAGCAGCATCCCCATGGGCCAGCTGAGGCGTGAGGGTAGCCAAGGTGTTGTGAGGGAGGGTAGTGCCCTGCTCGTTGGACCAGAGGAAAGTGGAGAACATGTCATATTGCGTCTGGTCTTTGAAGAGCGAGAGAATGTAGGTTGGCTTGGCCAGGATGCGTGTGTCGGACTGGGGTGCTGCACGCGTGGTCGCCACGGCTGTAGCTGTAGCTGTGGTGTTGAAGCTGACGGATTGGCTCAACGGGAAATGACATGTTAGACCGACGGCCTTGCACCGGTTACAGATTGGCTTGCCCTCATCACATTTCACTTTGCGGCGTCTGCATGATATTAGCAACAATCTTGTATGTATTTGTCTGTCTCGTCTGTCTGCACGAACTTGCACTCTTTACAACCAGTACGTGTCTTGAAAGACTTGGTCTTTGGCTTCTTATTAGCGGCATTTTGGCCCGAGCGATCTGCAATGTCAAGGACAGCCACATTGGCATTCGGGATCTAAAGGCGACCGAAAGATAAAACAAGTAAGTAAGCCACCGACGACATGAAACGGGTCTGCCCTAGCGGCAATCTTGTGCTTTTTTGCTCACCCGTGGCTTGTTGTTGGCCGGGACCGAGACGACCTGAGATGCTGACGGGTCGCCGCCGCGAGGGGGTTGTACACCGCCACCACTAGAAGAAGATGCGGCAGAGGCAGAAGCAGAGGCAGATGAAGATGCCTTGGGTTTAGGCTTGAGAGCCAGAGCTATCGGCTGCTCCATCACTCACACGCATTTACCCTGCCGGGACCGAAAGAGTGTGGCGTGACTGACAGACAGTATGGGGAAGGCGAGCCAAATGCCCGAGATGACACGAGGAGGGGGATGCGTGCGTTGTGAGTGAGCGAACTGTTCACTTTCGGTGGAGGAGTTTCAGAGCGTTTAATCCTACTGTATCCACATTCGGTGACTCTGTATCCAATCATGACTCGGCCTGTGCGAGTTACTCAAACAAGTTAGAGCTGGGGTCTCGTTTATTCGACCAGATTCCGAATGAGACAGGGATCGGCGCTTTGATGATCTTGGCTAACCGTCTCAAAACCTCAGCTGCATTCTGACTGCATAAAGAATATGCAATAAATGAGCATTAATAACAGATCAATGGTCATATCAGGAACATTCTGCTTTAGAATGTTGGAGATGATGCCAAAATTTGCCTTGCTGGCCTCCTGATCATGTCCCAAGCTTATCATCAGTGTATACCTCACTTATCTAGAGTTGCTTAACCTTGTGCTACAGACGTGATCTGCGGGTTGGATGTAAGGTCTTCCTTGCTTTTGACAGACTTTACAGTAGACCAAACTTCGCTTACGTCTCTCTGCCCACTCAAGTCGGTTAGTCTTGATACAAGTGATCGACATATCCTAGTAAGGGATGCTACTCCAGGTCAACTTACAGGGTTGCTTTCTATCAACTCCCGTCCTTTTGTTATGAAGGATGAATACTACTGATGCTAGGGTACTGCTGTTGAGTGAGAGCAACTGGTGGGTGGAGGTTTAAGTTTGCTGAAGTCCGGAGCGTCGGTGCAACATATCCCGCGCTCTTGAAAGGACCTTGTACATGTACTAGCATGATTTTGAGCTCGACCATCTCGTATATCCCGCAAAGATTTTAATATGTTTGATTCCTCTCTTCTGAATATCTTATGCCACACTAGAGAATCAGCATCCCGATCTCTTACTGTGATAAGGCTAAGAAGTTAAAAGCGGCCTTCAGCCCATGGCCACAAAGGTACAGAACACCAATAAACACATACGGGCACAATACTCGTTTCCCTTTCTCGATCTCTTACGATAAGATAACATGATTAAGTGAGCACCAAGAGCATTAATTGGTACATACTTGCGAGTCGGGCTTCACAACAAACCGCAGCAGGTTAGTTGAAATGGCAATTCAATATTCACTTTTCAACTATGGAACTATGGATGTACTTGCTAGCCAAAACATTAGACCATTGGTAGGTGCCTAATTGTTCAGCTAAAACAAACAAAATTATTTTTATCTTATTCTATGGTTCAGGCTGTCAGGCCAAGACGTCTCCGAAAGAAAGTTTCATCATCCAATACCTTGACACCATGACGCAATGCCTCTTGTGAGCTTCTGTCAAAGTTTCCATCCCGAAATGTATACATCATTATATTGGTACATCTTCATGGTTGCGGGGTCGAAACCTTGAAATCATTGTCACGAGCTTGAAGAACGCCCAATAACAGCATAAAAGGGACATCTCTAAATTTTGGCTGGAAGGTTAGTTATCAGAATCACCGAGGTTTCCGTTCAGATGATGTATAAATAGAACATGTCTCCGCCCTCATCATGGAGAGGACACAGTTGAGAAATAGTCTACAACTGAGAGTAACGCGAACAAACTTGACATTCTCAATCATCGGCAATATATTTCTTTTATGAGACATGGCGTCTTCTGCGGAGGCCACAGATGTGATCTCATCACTCACAGACCTGAAGGACTTCATTGACTCGATCCCCTCTGGTGCTACGCTATATCTCGACCTCGAGGGTAAAAATCTCAGCCGCAACGGGACTATTACCATCATATCCATCCTCGTTCACCCTACCAAAGTCACGAAGCTCATCGATGTTCAGACTCTTGGTAGCGCCGCTTTCACCACAGCTTCCACACTTGGAAAGACTCTCAAAACTGTACTCGAGGACCCTCTCATATCCGAGTGTCTCTGGGATGTTCGCAACGATGCCGACGCCCTTTGGGCCCAGTATAAGGTCCGCCTTACGAGTGTCACAGATATACAGCTCCTAGAGAATGCCTCACGTGTCGGCGACAAAACCTACGTTCGAGGGCTTGACATCTGCGTCGAGAAGGATCTAAGTCTGGGATTCAGGGAACTTCACGGCTGGGTCAGAACTAAGCGAACGGTTAAAACTCGCATGACCAACGACGTCTTCTCCCGCCGCCCGTTGGATGCAGAGACGAAAGAATACTGTATCAACGATGTTTTGCACCTGCCTGCGCTAAAGGATACCTACACAAAGCGGCTCAACAGTAAATTGATGAAAAAGGCTATGGACGAGAGTGCGCGTCGCGTGGCCGAAGCCTGTTCTCCAGAATACGAGCCCCAGTCTGAGAACAAGAGACTAGGGCCGTGGGGACCAGGATATTGGATCAACCGATAGATGAATGGCTTGGAAGATATGAAGGAGACACGATAGATGCAGTGCTCAAGAAATTATTGGGCCATGATAACTGCGACAACTGGTCTGAGGATGAGCGACTTGATTGTAAAGACGTCGCATGGGACGGTACTTTCGATGGTTGCTGGGAGCAGTAAATATACCAGTCGTGGGTGTTATCTACTGATAGTATCTATCCACGCTTTCATAAGCGTGGCAAATGTAATCTGATATAATAGTAGAATTACTCGTTGACGATCCATTCTGTTACCAGATGGGGTCCATTTCCCACTCTGTCTATTTTCAAGAGCCTCGTAGTATCGGGGTTCTGTACGAACAATGCTCTGCCTATTGTTGCAAAAATACGATAGGGGTCGGACAAAGCTTGGAACTAGTGCTAAGCATGTTCAACTGATGGTTCTATGTTCATGTTAGAGAGCTTGGGATAAAGAAGGGCAACCTGTGCATGTCGTAATATTTACACTTACTCAACCTCGGGGTATAGAAGCATAAGAACCATCATAATTTAAGCTGCGCATTACTTTGAAGGTTCCAACACTGAACCTTCGCTATCACCTTCAGAGCTTACACAAAACGTCACTGCAAATCTCACGCTGTACTACATTGTGTACAGAAACTAGCAAGAGATCTACAACAATGCATACACATCGACCCTGTGCTTTCAACACCTGGCTCTTCCTGGCCGAGGTAAGAATCAGGGAGATTCGTGACATTCTGGATGGTTTGCGACAAGGGTCTCCACTACCGACGGAAAAGGAAATAGGCAGGCTCATGAATCTTCTCTGCCTTGTTTTCAAGGCCACGGGATTGGCACAGAAATGCGTATATAAGCAGGCTGTAGACCAGAAGAGAGACTTGCACGCTGTGTGCCAAGAGGCAAGGGACGCTATGGTTGCAGTGGGATGGATACAGATTGTCATCTCCGCGACTCAACCCTGATCGACTTTGCCAGAGTATCAGAAGGCGTGCCTGCTAGAATCTCTATAAGGAACCGATTGACAGAATTTAAGAGGAGAGACAAGAACTGGAGGTAGATCTGGAAGCATATCGATTGAATTGCTTTCAGGTCTTGCTAAGTTCTTGAGTTACTCCTGAGACTTCACAGTATTCGGCGTAGGTAGTACCTCTCGAATTGATTCGTGGATTCCAGTCTTTTCATTTTCACCTTTGACTGTATTGTTCTAATCCGATTCTGTTACACACTTCAAGAAAGCCAAACACTCCTCTATTTTTGTAAACGTAAAAGCTAAGGCGAAGGCTTTATTGAACACCATCATTGTTGCTGTAGAACAGAATGTCTCATTAGGAGTTGCCTACGAATTTTCCCCCTCATAGTTCAATTAGCAAATTTCATAACCCTTAGGTAGGGACTTAGGCCTGGATAGATTCTGATGAGTAGTCAATCTTAGATTATTGCTGTAATATTGCTGCGTCGTTATGTGCTTCTCAGCCTTCGTGATCGCTGCAAAAACATGCCTAAACTGAATCCTATACTACACTATGGCAGTGCATAGTACGTTTGAATTGGGTGCTGTTCATTTACGACGCTCTTTGTGTGCATGAAGGTATGAGGTCTGGATTCTGTTCGTTGTAATAGCTGCTCATGTTCTCCTTAATTAATAACTCAAAAAAGTTGGATTCGAAGGTGTAACTTTACGTTCTCATGACACAACATGATTAGTCTTGACGAACTCAGGATGAATAAAGAGCATGTGAAACTGATCTAAGTATTCTATCATCCACATTTGATAGCAGCAAAAGTATAAATAAAGCTGCTGTGGCTCATCAATCCCGGCACTGAATAGTCACTATCACTCCAATCCTCAATCGCAACATATTGAAATCTCATAGCAACCTACACAACAATTGAACAGACCAATCAGAATTCTCTCATCATGTCTAGCACAACGACCACTACTTTCAAAGACTTGTCAGACCAGGCCATGGCGCTCATCGCCTTAGTGTCTGGAAAGATAGAAGCAGTGAGAGCAGCTTCTCGCAGAGCTTCTAAGAAAGAAGTCGGAGAAATGGTTGATCACCTCGTGGCAATCAGCGATCTCATGAACAGGATGGCCGAACTGAAGGATGGCCCAGACCAACAGCGAATGTTCATGGCTGTGCTCAACCCAGCTACTGACGTCCATCTTGAAGTGGAGGAAATGTTTTTTGAAGTCTGGGGACATTAACCTGATTACTTGTAAGAGCTTTCACGGTGTTGTTCGTGACAACCCATTGGTACACCGGATTGATCAACAGGAAACAACTTCACATCATAGGACGTAGAACAAACGGGGGTTGTACTGATAGATATACGTGCAGGTCGAGCTCTTGGGTATTGAAGAGTCTCTTTGTTTAAGACTTGGGTATTGCTGGCATTAGTAGGAAGACTGCACAATTTATTAGAAACTTAACCGGTGTTTGCCATCACTCCTTGACCCAATGTGCTAATCTTGCTTGGTTGCTCAGAAGCATGTCCGTGATTGCGTCCGCTGTAAGGTACTGATTTCATAACATTAGTGTCACATAATTTCCGTGGAGTGCTTCAAGACGGTCGACAGCTAATTCTTTTCTACCTTATAGTTAAATCACAAAACCGTGACTTCGTTGGAAGACGTTCCAACCCAGAAAAAGCTTAGTCGATAGGTCCAGGCTGTTGGCGCAAAATAGCATGTGTGAAAATATCCCATTTACTTACCGGCCTCCGAGAATGCCGTAAGGGAGATGTACAGCTAAGCGAGGCTCTAGGCTTCCAATTCATGCCGCCCAGTCGATAATCGTGTCTTCGGAAGGATCTTGTTCAGATTCATGATGTTCCTCTACTAGTGTGTTTAAGATTGCTTGCATACTCACTGGAAGCGTACCCAGTCGCGCTTTGGTCTGGTGTACAATACACTGCAAACATAAAAGGCCTCTTTAGCAAAATTTCCCAGAACCTACAAAGGAAGATATTGTTCAATCTCGGTGTTGTGTGAGCGTCTGGTTTCGGTAAGGGAAGAGGATGGAGAACATCATGGCTTGCTGCAAATAATGAACTTCAAGTTTTGTTCAAGCCCAAGCTCTGCATAATGTAATGTTCAGCTCTGTTAGCGGGACTTAAGAAGAGAACACACTCTGGGATTGCACGATATAAACCTCTACTATCCCCAATAACAGGACCTGATTACTACATCCGCAGGGCTCAAGTCCGCCGTCTCTCAAGTCTTAGACATTACCCGGCAATCTCAAACTTATCACCAACATGGCTTCCAAGGCGCCAGCAGTTATTCCACGCATCGGCGTCTCATACAGTACATTTGTGGAATTGGTTTGCAGGATTAACAAAGGGACATTCAAGGACGCAGCAATCGATACTCTTGGAAAGGTACAGAAAGTCCACCAAGCTCAATCGCGAATCCTGAATTGCTACCCTGACCTTACGACCCTTAATCTTGGAATCGTTAGACCGCCTTGCCACAGATATCCATCACAGAATGAGATTGATGAACTTCTCAGCGACCTGAGAAATGTGAAATACTTTTTATTTGACATGGAGCATCGTTTCTACTCTGGTCACAAGAACGAGCAGAATATATTGCAGCCATTGGGAGAGGTAACAGCAGACCTGGAGAGACAGCTGTATTGTATTCAGTTGGCTATCAACAAGCTGGATCCTTACCGAGGACCTAAAGATATCTTTGGCATGTATTGTGGTGTTCTTGTTGATGAGAAATTGGCCAGAACTTACAGAGAGGGTGGCACTGGTAGGATTGAGGAACAGATGCAGGAGATGGCAATCTAGATGGGTATATTTCTTGACCAAGGGGGGAAATGCAGGATAATAAAGAGTTTAACACTTGTAAATGAGGAATATAACTGTTACTAATGTCCTTCAGAAGGACCTTGTCCTTTATACAGACGGATGCAGTGTTTATTTGCTTGGAGCTCAGTCGGGTTGGTGGCCAGTTGTTTTATAGGAAGCAAACATGACCCCAATGATCTCGAGGCTCATCATCTTTGTCAGACCGGCGTCGTCGAAGCCGTGTGCGCCTTTACTTTAGGCGTCCCTCTCGGCGCAAGTCATGCAATAGACCATCAGCTGGGGCCCTTCAACATCGGTCACGGCGGACTTTGACTTTGGATGATATCGTCATTACGTTATTGTGTTGGCAGCCTAAAGCTTAACCTTATAGAGGGACGGCAGTTATTCCCATATGTAGTGCTAGAATCACTTTGCCAAGGTACCTTAGGTATCTACATTTGTTACAGTTCTTGGCCCGCGGATACCCTGGATTATATTGAGCAACGATTTACGGACTAGCCCGCGGAGGCCGGACGCTCCGTCTCCACAACAAAAGGGGCGCAAGCATCAGTTATGTGGTATTAGTATTAGTACCGCGTTTTAAGATGGTAATTACAATCGCTACTATTGGCTAATCTCCGGACGTGCATCTTTGGTCCGAGTCGCGCGGCGATTTTGCACCAATCTCGCGACTCCAGACCAACGGCTTCGTCCTGTTTCTGAAAGTTAGTCCGTGAGCCTCGGCATTGACCATGATAAATTGTAGGGATCCAAAATAGAATGTGAAAGATGATCGTCGCTCAGGGGGAGACGGATGTTGATAAAATGTCGTCAAGAGACGGCCCTTGCTTGTGCTTTTGGTTCTGTATCCTTTCCTTTGAGCTTTGTTATATACTAGTCTATACGATAAGATACCACGATGCTTTTCAACGTTGCCTTCTTTTGCTCTGCGGCTCTGGCTGTTAGCGCCAGCAATGAATGGCGCGCACCTACGGCGTCTGATCGTAGGTTTTATCATTAGGACAAGTAGATCGTGGCTAATTAACAATTACAGGCCGAAGCCCTTGCCCCATGGTGAACGCAGTCGCCAATCACGGATATCTCCCTCGCGACGGCCTCCATATCTCGCTTGAGGATCTGATCGTCGCCTTCACCGACGCCATCAACCTCGACCCAGCTGCGACAACCCTTGTTGGCACAAAGGCTCTTACCACTGGAAACAATGGTACCTTCAACCTCGATGACCTGAATAAGCATGGAGGTGCGTATTTCTATGTATATCACGACGTCACAAGCTAATCGAAGTAGTTATCGAACACGACGGCAGCCTGAGCCGCGCCGACATCTTCTTCGGCGATAACCACAGCTTCAACGAGACCATCTGGGCCGCCACAGCCTCTCACTTCACCGAGCCAACCATCTCCATCGCGACCGCCGCCAAGGCTCGCAAGGATCGCCTCAAGGCTGCTGAGGCTGCCAACCCTGAGTTCTCGCTGCCTGCCGATCTCCAGCAGTTCAGCTTCATCGAGACTGCACTTTACCTGTCTGTCTTTGGAAACTTGAACGATGGAAATGCCAAGACTGAATGGGTCAAGACATTGTTCCGTAAGTGCGCCCGCCGTTGAGTAGCTCGCAACAATGCTGACATTGCGCAGAGGAGGAACGCTTGCCTTTCGACGAGGGATTCAAGAGATCTGACGACGTGATCACTGCTGCCGGTATCCTTGGCCTCGTTGCCAAGGTGGCTGTCGCTAGCATCTAAGACGATGCAGCATGGTTAGATATTGATAGCAAGTCACTGAGTATGTCAGCTACCTCTGGCATTTCCCTCTCCTTTGTATTGTTGTGACAGAAGAATCGTTCGGCTCCTAGCTTATGACCGACATTTTGATGAGAAGATACTCGATTTAATGATAATCCCATGTTATTGTCACACAGGAGCTCCTTGTTCAATCAGAGCGACCAGAAAACGCCATGACACTCAGCTATGCAGCTTACGAGTTGCATTTTTAAGTAAGCCCTAGCAAACCTCTCAGATTAGATCTGCACACAAGGTAAAGAAATGTTGAGATCTGTTCCCATCAAAATTTGTACGTGAATCACAAACGCGTTTTCCGTATTTCTTTGTGACGCAAGCTCAATCAACATGCCCTCAATCACCGCCGTAACAATCTTCATCTTCGGCCTCAGCGCCTTCAATCACGGTGTTAGCAATCTCATCTCCCCTCGCAAGGCTCTCGCCGCAAAACAGCTGCAAGACTCAGCCCTCCCCGCACTCAACGGCTTTTCAGTCGCCATCATCGGCATCGGCATCTACTACATGCTGGCTGCCTATCAAGAGAATCGCGGCTTTTTTGCTCTCACCCTGGCAAGATTTATTTCGGCCAGAATCTTTTGGTTGCAAGGACCTGCCTGGAGAGTAATTGCGACGTGGGAGGCATTTTCGGCTGCACTCACGGCTGCCGCTATAGCTTATGAGGGTTACATGGGGATGTATGCGTAGGGACCGAATAAAATGGGATTGGACGAATATTCTGAGTATGGAGATCCTGTGTTCGAATTCATGAAGTTTGGGTTTAGGACTAAAGCAAATATCTAGGGTTAAGCTTGTATTTCAATGTTTACACCATGCTAGCGAAATAGATCTGGGTAACAAGCCTCAGAGAGCGGAAAAAAACCTCTGACCCTTGGCCCAAGTACTAAGAAATGAATCTGCCAAAAGTCTACATTCTAACAGTTGGGATATGGGTCTTGAGTTTACCCTGCCCAGGGGAGGAAAGAACAGTCAGGGCCTTCATGAAAAGGGACAAAAGTATTTAGATAAACATAGCCCAAGTTTAGGGAACTCTTTGCTAGGTTTATTTTAACACTCTATATTAAGGTCTGGTGCTTTTCTGCTCTATGAGATTACGTGTCACCAGCCCCCGTGTGATATTTCAACTGAAGCAAAGTTTAATCTCTGAAGGTTTTCATGCAGCCAAGGACGTTCAGGTACACATAAATCTTAATGAATAAGGCCTAAAAAGTTTATTTGTTCGCCGAGTGGCTCTACCGCATCGTAACTATATAAGGGCTACTTCCCTGATGAAAGGACGAACCAACTTGTAGACACGGACAGACGCGCTGCTTACAGCCCCCAGCGGAAGTTTAAACACGCCTAACAGTTCAAATCCGTCTTTCCGGGACCAAGACAATTCTCAGTCATGAAACTGCAAGATATTCCCCTAGAGCTACGGCAGGGTATATTCGAGCTTGTCCTCACAGCTCCAGTGGCACCGTCAAATCCCTCAGAGAGCCAACATGGCCGTGAGCAGCTCCTCCACTGTCTTCGAGATATGCGACATGGATGGACACCATGCGGTGTTTGGCAACAGCGGCCCAGAAACAAACCGCTAAGCTTGCTTCTGGTCAGCAAACAGTTCTACGTCGAGATTCAGGATATTTTCAGACGTCTTCCAAATCACTACCACGTCGATATCATGTTCGTAAAGAACTATGGGTTCTGGCCCACATGGAACATTGTAAAGCCCCCGACATCACGCTACATCGACAGAGTAACATCGACGATCCGCATCTTTGAGCCAACCGACGACCTCGACGATCGTTTCAAAGACAGCTTGAGGTTCCGAGGTGGAGACGGAGGACCCGAGTGTGCCGTTTGGGCCATCTATGAACTCCTCGTAAGCTTGATTCAACATGGACCTGGATACATCGGTCTCCCGAATAACCAGCGCTTCATCATCAACGAAATCGAAGTGAATGTCGTCGCTCCAACAGACGGTGCCGCTCACACCAAGTTTTCTTGCAGGGACAACGATAACCCGTGGTGGCTTCGCTTGTGTGGAATCGAATATGGGAGGCAACTGGTTCCCGAGGAACGACTTGCCAACTACATGGTTTCTCATTTGGACACCGTATTCAAGGCGGAATCGCACGTCAGGCCATACGGTCAAGAATTGTACGAACACATCTTGGATAGTATTACCTTTCAACTCAACGGACAGGAGTGGAAAAAGAGGCGAATAGACCAATATCTTGATGAATGCCATCCCTCGACATGGGAGATAGATTACAGAAAGGGTTGGTGTCGCAAGACCTTGAGGGCAAGGCAATGGTTAAGGATGATCCGTAAGAAACGGGAGAAGACGAGGAAAGGTCTGGAGCTGGATAACAAGCAACCCAAGTAGATTCCATCTTTCACAGGGTTTGAGCATTGAACTATTCCGGATTGCCATGCGATAGATGGTATTGGTGGATGATATGCAGATAAACACCTGACAATAAATAGACATGCTCAACACACGAAATAGTTCCATCCATATAAGGTTCTCCTAAAGATAGGCCTTACCGACTTTGGATAGATAAGGTGTGATTATGACCAAGATACATCGGCGGGTTGTTCCACTGCGGAGATCCTCACCTGATCAGTTTCGGACTTAACGGCTGGGAGAGTCATCATCAAAGCAACATCATGACGTATTCCCCCCAATCTTATATGAACAAGCAGAAGTCGCCAATGGAACACCCATTTTATCAAGAAACATCCAAATCTCGTAAAATGGCACCCTCAGGTCTCGCAATCATCATCGGAGCTGGTCCAACAAGCGGCCGTGGCATTGCCCGTGTGCTCGCAAAGGACGGTAACCTCGCTGTCGCCCTCTTGGCCCGCAACGCCGACAATCTCAACAGTCTGCGCGACTCACTCCGCAAAGAAACCAACGGGGTTCTCCACTCTTTCCCTACAGACACTCAGCCGCAGAACCTACGCAAGGCGTTCAAAGACATCGCCAGCCATCCCGACTTCAAGGATCTCAAGCTAAAGCTGGCGATTTATCACGTCAAGCACGCCAGCAAGAAACCTTTCCTCGAAGAAACGCCCGAGGAGTTCAATGAAAGCATGCAGATATACACTACCGGCGCTGTAGTCTTTGCACAAGAAGCTCTCAAGCTCATGTACGAGCAAAACGGCGGCCAGACCCTTCTTGCAGATACAAATGGTGTCAAGAAGGGCACTATTATCTTCACTGGCACCCTGGGTGCTATGCGTACAAATACCGGCTATGCAGCTTACGGAGCGACTCGCGCCTCTGCTAGAATGGTCGCGCAGGCTATTGCGAAGGAGCATAGCAAGTTTGGTGTCCAGTGCGTTCATGCTATCGCGAATGGAAGGATCACGGACGAGGATACTGAAGAGACGAGAACGGGAAAGCATATGAGGGCTGAGGACGTTGGGCAGACGTATCTGTGGCTTTCGCAGCAGCCGAGTTCGCTTTGGGTTCATGAGTTGGACTTGAGGCCGGCGCAGGAGTCGTTTTAGAATATTGAAGTTGTTCAAATGTGTCGCATTGATATAAGTTCAGTCAGTACATACGTTCGTTTAACAAATTGCGCAATGATGTTTGGTGAAAAGTAGCCATCGTAATAAACGGCCCAGCAGGTGCTTAGTATAAAACACCCTATGCAGTCACATCATGATAAGAAGGTCCAACAGGAAAGCGCTCTCAACGTTCTGTAGTATTCATGTTGCACTTGCATGGTGTTGTCCATAGATGTTTGTTATGAGAATGTAGCCATATGCTTCATAACCTGGAGTCTAACCTTGATCCATGAGCGGCCTCGCCTTCCAAAGGCTTGACGGTCTTTATGAACAATCTTTGTTATTGAATGACACTAATACATCTCCAATCCACCACTAGCAGATAATGCCTGTCCCGTGATCCATCTACTCTCCTCCGAAGCCAGCCAAGCAACAATCTGCGCAACATCATCAACCTCACCTAGCCTATTCCCTGCAGCCGTCTGCTTCTTCTGCATATCAATGATTTCCTTGGGAATATTGTCCAACAAGTCACTTTGAACAGGTCCAGGGTTGACCGCATTGACCGTATGGCCCTCTTCACCCAGCTCAGCTGCCCATGAGCGCGTGAGTCCTTCAAGTGCAGCTTTGGATGCGCAGTATAGGGACAGGTTTTTGAAACCACAGCGGGCGCCTACTGATGAAATGTTGATAATGCGGCCACCGCCCGAGGACGGGAGATATGGCTTCACGGCTTGGAGGAGGAGGAGAGGAGCGCGGACGTTGAGGTAGAAGATTGAGTCAAAGTCGGATACTGTGATGTCAGCATGAGACTTGACGACTTCCATGCCAGCGTTATTGACGAGTATATCGATTTGAGTTCCAAATGCAGCGACTGCTTGTCGCACGATTTCAGCGGGAGATGACTCGTCCTTGAGATCTGCTTTAACACCAATGCACTCTGATGGTGGATCGAGCAATGCGATTTTGTCGGACAACTCGTTGACCAGCTTTTCGCTGCTTGGGGAAGTGTGTGTAGCGACGACCTGCCATGTTCAGCAATGCTGCGTGAGGACGCTTGTCAGAGATTTCTAACCTTTGCACCTCTTTTTGCAAGCTCATAAGCAAAGCCAGCACCAAGGCCTCGAGAAGCGCCTGTAACGATAGCGACCTTTCCCTTGAGAGTCTGGAAGTTTCGTTGTGAATCCATGGTAATGACTGAGTGAGAATGATTGAAGAATGGATCAAGTCAGCAATTCGACGTCCATTTTATAAGCGGCTGCCTCTATTCTTGGCATTATGACCCTTCTGATTCCCTGCTTGGTGACTTGCTCAGCGCCGATGGCAATGGAGCTGTGACGCAAGTGGGCTTCGGCGATAACTTGAATGTCAACCATGATTGGTTCATTCGTGGGGGCAATATTTCGGCGTTAACACCAACAATGAAGGTTATTCTAGCTATAGCCGATGATTTGTGCTAAAGTACTCGACGAAAATCTTTTCATCATGTTTACTGTCTTTCAGTGAAATTTCTATCCGAACAAATTGTAAAGACAAAGCATGACGAAAGTAATTAACACATAGTATACATTTGCATTCCCTCCTGCCAACCCTCATCTAAGCGTTTTTTTCTACTCAATGATAAGTCAATTGGTAAGACAATTAAGCAGTGATAGTCAGATAATTGCTGCTGGTATCATCGAGTTTCACTCAGTCTGCGAAAGGCCAGGCTTGTACCGGGAACGTGCAAAGCTGTAGCGAAATGATTGGGATGGAAATCGATGGTGAACCAGCATGAAGCGACGATGAATTAAGGATATATGGACATTGTGATTTGCCGGGAATAAACCTGATGTCGCATCATAACGTGAGTTTGGTAATTGCATGCAAAACTCGAATGTCAGGTTAATAGCAATTACAGTAGATCGTAGATTTTAGCCGAACCAAATGCAGAACGACTGTCTTGATATTGGGTGATCGAGTTATTAGATTTAAAGTAATCCAGTTATAAATTTTACCCCTCTCAAATGCTCGGTACGTCTGCTTTATCGCTTATAAATCTTGAGCTCAAAGTATCGCAAGACAGGGAAGACAATGATAGCGAATCCGCAACCCAGCCACATTCCCAAATCCGCATTGGAAGCAGCTTTGGAAACAGGACCGATGTACCAGACCTGGGACATACCGACGATAGCACCAACCCAGCCGATGATGAAGCTTGCAAAAGCAGCAAGGCCAACAGGAAGATAGTTCTTGTCCTCCCAGGCAGTCCAGTCAAATCCCTGGCGACCTCGGAAGAACCAATGTTCCTCCATGACGATACAGATCATGAGCATGACCCAGTAACCCATCAGACTGACAAAGTTCTGGAAGACAACGAACAGGCTTTCACGACCAGCCATAGCGAGGACGAGAGTGATGACAGACATGACAGTTGACCAAGCCCATCGTGGAACAGCCTTGGTATAGCGACCAAGAACCTGGCATCCAAGAGAGGCAGAGTACAGAGACGGAGTGCTGTTGGCAATGACACCAAGGGCGATGACAACAGAGCAGAATTTACCAAAGCCATGAAGAGGACTATAAGCCTCGACGATGAGAGCACCAGTGCTGATGGCATTGGCATCAGACCAAGCCTTGTTATCAACAATACCAGTAGCAAGACCAATGGCGATGAGGTACACAAGGGTGAATGACACTGTCAGTCCAGTGACAGTGAGCAAGAAGACCTTGAGACGGGAAGTGCGCTCTGGGTAGTAGACATAAAAGTCAGAAGCAGCAGCAGCCCATGAGTTGGGGACGTAGAAGCAAAGGGAGAAGAACGACAACCGACTGGCAGCGAGAACATTGCCGGAGACAGCGGGCTTAGCGGCGGCATTGAAGTTGGGTCCAGCAACGCCGATAAGAACAGCAAGGACGACGACCTGAGCGATCCAAGCGTATCTGTGCCTCGTCAGTACATGTGCATGCACAAGAGATGTAGGGAGACGTACCGTTCATAAGTATGGAAGATCCTCATGCCAAAGACGGCGACGATCCATGAGACGATAGCGACGACGATAACACCAACCAAGATGGTCATGGTACCGCCACTGACAGCTGACAAGACCTGTCCGCCGATGATGCAGTCAATGGTGGCATATCCGACCATGAGAACGATGTTGAGGAATGTTGGAAGCTTGGATGGCCAGTAGCCCATGAAGAATCGCAGAACAACCTGGTGTAACACATGTCAGTCAACACCATCACCGATGAAACAGTTACACGCACCATAGTACGATTGCCACTCTGTGGTCCCCAAGTCGCCATATACGCTGTCGAACAAGCACCCAAGATCGTTCCAAAGACAGCAAGCAACGCACTATCAAGGAACCCCAAGCCAAAGACCATGGGTCCAAACAGACCTGTCGCCAGGTTGTTCAACGACAGATTGGCACTGAACCATAGCACCGCAACCTGCAAGTCAGCAGCAGTAGAAGGTTCCTGTCGTTCTTCTGGAAGAACACGCTCGATACCTCGGGCTTCAAGCCCAGCGAGGCCTTCGATGCGATTATTCAGCTTCTGGAAGGAGGAGAGGGAGATGCTAGGGGGGTTTGAGCTTTCATCGCCCGTAGGTGATGAGCTCACGGTCGCTGACTTCTCATGCGTGGCTTCTGCCGTGTGTGTTGGGAGAGACATTATGAGGTCAATGGCCACAATGTGGAAATTAAACAGGAGGGAAGAAAAAGGAAATGTATGTATGCACGGCACACACAGAGTCCGTGTGGTATAGAGGTTGCGTTGCAGGAGTTGAAAAAGGGAACGCAAACAGAGTTTGTTTTTGTCTTGCAGATACTGAACCCTTGTAAGCTGTCTCGGTTGCAGCGAACGGATGCGAGTGGGAGGCGGAATGTTACCGACCTCTCATTGACGGTAAAAAGCTCATACATACATGCAAGCATGCATGGATGCTTGACTCGTCCATCATCCATGGTATTGGTGCTGGTTGTGGTTGAAGCTGATAACCAGGGTTCTTGGGTCTAGGTTTGCTAGTCCATGTAACTTAGTTAATTTAGCAATGAAACCATCCCCCGTGTGCGCTAACAGAAACGGGTTTAGAAGGGAGGTAAGGATCGGTTGGAGCGGAACCGTGATGGCTACGCCGCGGGGCGGGAGGGTAGGGAAGGGAAGGGAAGGGGTCACGAATCTCCATTACGGGCACTAAAGATATGCCGATTTTATTCTTGGCGATAAATCACTTGGCGATGGGAATAAACATGTTCATACCAAAAGCGAAGTCATTGTAAATATTCATGCTAGTCTAAAGTAATACACAATTGGGGAAATGGTTGGTCTATGACTGCTTCGAGCTAACCTCCACGCTCGTAACCACTGTAATTTGCCCACTGCGAGCCCTCTCGTGCTGCTGCGTCCCACTGCTAATCTTCGCCTCAGCGCGGTACGGCCGCTGCAGCAGATCCGGTCCATGCTGGTCCACCAGCTCAATCTGGCTCCCCTGCTCGGGGGAAACGTCAGTGCGCACGACGCCATCCTCATCCTCCAACTTAGACCAGATTGAAGGTTTGCCGGACAGCGGGTGGAGGCCTTGAGTTCGCCGTCGCGCCGAACCTTCGGGGTATGAACCATTGCGGTAGGGAGTGTTGGGGTATGAGGAGGGGTCCGTGGAATCGCCTTTGGAGCCGAGGGCGAGACGCAGAACGGGCCAGCACAGAGGGAGGTTACCGACCCAGAGGGCGACGCCGCCTTCTGCGACGTACCAGTAGAGAAAAACGTAGGAATTGGGGTTGCTAAAGTTGTAGTAACGATTCAGGACAGCGGCGAGGATCTGCACAATTAGCGCATGTCAACTGAAGAGGGGTTGGAGAAGAAGCTTACATTGAAAACACCCAAGCAAAAAACACAGACCAAACCAATCTTGCGCTTCTTGGGGAGACTGATGTTGATGACGATCGGGATTGGTAATAAGATCAACATGATGTCGCTGGCGATATTGCAAGCTGTCGCAAAGATCATATGGTTGTAATACGTCGCACATTGCACTGTCGTCATTAGCTCAATCCATCCCCAGCTCTCACTGCAGACTCACTCTTCTTGGGATTAACAGGAACAGACCAATACTCTGGCGTGGGCGAACACCAGAAGAAGACAAACATAAATGTAACAACGATGTATGTCACTGCGCAAAACGCAGAGACGAATCGCACCGCCCATTTCTGTCTAATCGATGTGCCCTGCGTCAATCTCGCGTACAAGAATAACAGACAGGCTTTGATGGTCCATGTACAGGTGAGGGCGAATATCTCGAGGACAAAGGTCATTTTACTGCCGATAATGGCTTGTTGTCGTCCCTCGGGGGTGAGCTTCGCGGCGACATCGGCGGGCATGTAATTGCTGCCATTCTTGGCGACTTCGTTGATCGAGACGACGACTCCTGTAAAGTTGATCTACGGTTTGAGTGTTAGTAACCGATTGTTGATGAGTTTGATGGGTGAAACGTACGAGGGCAAAGACCATGAGATAATCTTCAATGGCGAGACGACTCCATTTTCTAAGTTTCATGCGTCGTGATATCCTGCAGGGACAAACATGTCAGTAAAACGCCTCAAAAGCCACGCATTGTGATGGATGGACGGATGGCTTACAGTCGACACACAACGACAAAGAGACCCAACACCCATAGAACCCAAGACTCGACCAACAGCTTGTGCAGAAAATCCATGGCGAAAAATAAAATGAATGAATGAATGAGTGACGAGCGCCGCAGTTGGCTGCTCCGGAAAGATGAACCTAAATGTCCTCCCGAGTTCCCAAAGATTCGAATCACCCCTGAGTTCTATCCTGTCCTGTCAAAAGATAAACTTTTATCGCCCGCGCGGTAAAATGGCACGACGAACATGGTGGTGAACCCAAAATTACAGGAATAATCTCAGCTTGACACGAGGAGGGCAGGGGGGGCAGAGTGCACTCTTAGACTCTGCATGGCTAGTCGTTTCCCCTGCATTTTTCCTTTTTTTCTTTTCTCTGCATTACATTCACACTGGGATCCAGACACTGGCCAGAGAGTTGCGCTTAGATCGGCACGTCAGAAAAGCATGGATTTGGAAGTCAGTTACCGGAGACGATCGAAGTGATAGGCAGTAGTTAATCGGAATCGACTCGAGTGACAGTGACGATCTTGATCTCGGTATGTACAGATTCCACCAACAGCCTCAAAAGCCACGAACAAAGACCAACAGCCTGCTGATGAACAAGCTCCCGTTTCGAAGTATTGTTCCGTAGCTTTCCCACTACCCGTTAAATCCAAGCTAGACGCGGCAGATAAAGAAAATAAAAACCACTACCGGAAGTGGCTTGCACCTAATACTTAAAACACCCAATATTGCAAAGGAATAAACGGGGCCCGATACCTGTACCGGCCCCGGTATACCTAGTGCCACATAACCTCTATACTAGGTGCTATTATGATACTAATAAGCCAGATTATTATTAAGCTATAATAAAATATAATAACCTTTTAATTAACTATTTTAAAGCCTTTTTAATTATAATCTTTATAATATATTTTTATTTAATTATAATAAATATATTTATATTTTTAATTTCTTTTTTTATAAATATAATATCTTTTAAAGCTATATATAATTTACTAAAAGTATTATATATAAATATTAAGGTATAGGTAATATTAAAAAGATATATCTTTATAACCTTATAATTCTAGAGAAAAAAAAGACTTTATTTTTATATATAATTAAATAAGCCTTATTTATTAACTATTAAAAGAATAAAAAAAAGTAAATTATTATATAAAATACCTTTTCTTTATAAATATAAAAGAAAATATAACTAATAGCTTTTCTTTAAGGTATTAATTTAATTTAAAGTATTATAAATATAATTATTTCTTTAACTTTAATATTAGTATATATTCTTTTTACTGCTAAATTAGCTTTAAAAATAAGCTATAAATTTAAATAATAAGTAAGGCTAATATAAAGCCTAAGAAGATATAATATTATTTTTATATAATAACTTAACTACTTATTATATAATATAATATATAAAATATATTTATAAAAAGTAAAAGAAATCTTATTAAAAATTAAAGTAATATAATTATTTTTATAAATAAGCTTAATATATAAGGCTTTTAAAATAAGATTTATATTAATATTAATAATAAAGTTATAATAATTATATTTATTTATTTAAAATCCCTTAAATATATTAAAAGCTATTTTAAAGTAATAATTTTTAATTATATATATAAAACTAATAAATATAAAATACCTTTTTTTAATATTATTAATATTAATATTTTTAAGTATATTTTTTATATTATATTTATTTTTTTTAATAATAAAAATAAAAAGAACTTTAGCTAGATATTTTTATAGCTATAAGAGATATATAATTTTAATAAAGTTAAAGCTTTTAATATAGTTTTAATTAATTATTACCTTATTTATATTAATATGTTAAGTTTTAAAAGCTATTTCTTTAAAATATATTTAATATTATATATTTAATATATTAATAATATAATTATAATTAACTATAAGTTTTTATGTTTTTAAAATAAAAATAATTTTAAAAATAAAAAGAAATAAATTAAATTCTTTAACTTTTAAAAAGATATTATTAAGTTATTTACTTAAGTTATTTATAGAAAAAAGCTTTTAAAGTTTAAGGCTAAATATATACTTATATATTTTAATAAGGTTAATTATTATATTAAAAATTAACCTAATTTCTTTAAAAAGTAATTTATAAAGACTTAAATAAATTAATATTCTTATTTTAATAATATAATTATCTTAAAAGCTAAAAGTATTTATAGACTTATTAAAATATATATAAATTATTTAATTATTAATTTATTTATAAGTTTTAATATTATTAAATAAATACTAATTAATTAATATTTAAACCTTTAAGTAATATAAATATATTAATTAAAAAGTAATATTAATATTAAAACTTTAAAGGTAATTTTTATTATAATTAAAGGCTAAATATTATATTAAGCTTTTTATTTAATTAAGAAGTAATTTAAATACTTAATTAATTAAAAAAAAGCTTTTATTTTATATAAAAGTAAATACTTATTTAATATACCTTTTTTATATATATTAAATTTAGCTATGTTTAAAAGATAAGTAATATATTTAGCTATTTAAAATTTATTTATATTTATATTTTAAATACTTTAAGTAATTTATAGTTATTATTAAGTCTTAATAATATTTTAATTTAATATATTAAAAATTATTATTACTTTTTTTAAATATAAAATATAAAGTTTTTTATATAAAAACTATTAATAAGTTATTATAACTAAAGTAAAAAAGGCTATTAAAATACTTAGCTTATAAAATAATTAATTATAATATAAAATTAAAAAGTTATTTTTTATAGTTTAATAACTATATAAAAGATATTAAAAAGTTTAATATAACTAATATCATATTAAAAGATATCTTTATAATAATTTATATATTACCTTTTTTATAATTTACCTTTAAGCTTTAATTTCTTTATTTTTTTTAAGTTAAAGTTATTTATTTATAATATTAAAAATATTAAAATAAGTAATATAAAATCTTACTTAAAGGTATTATAAGGACTAATTAAAGATATTATTAGGCTATAAGGCTATCTTTAAAGTATATTAAGTCTTAATATAATTAAATATATAAATAAAAAAAATAAAACTATATAACCTTAAGAAAAGTAAGAAAAAAAGGCCTTAAATTATAAAAAAAAGAAATACTTAAATTAATTATAAAAATAAAGATTTATAACAAAATAAATAATAAACTTTTAAAAATTAACCTTATAATTATAATAATTTAGCTTATTAATATAATATTAATTAAAAATAAGATATAATTAAATTAAATTAAAATCTTTAAAACTTATAATAATTAAATAAAAATTAAGTTAATATTAAAAACTAAATAATTAGTAATTAAAATCAAATAAATAATATATTATTATTGTAAATTAAAAAAAAATATTTTCTAATATATAATATATATTATAGTAATTATATTTAATAAAGTTTTAAAAAAGTAAATAATTATATTTAATTAAAAGTTATTAACTTATTTTAATATTAAATAGCCTATATATAATATTAAGTATTTTATATTAAGCTATTAAATTAATATATTAAGAAATTATTAATTTTAATTTAATAAATTTAATATATATATTAATTAATAGGTATTTTTTATATTTAATAGCAGGCTAAAAGAAATCCTTTAATTATAGTTTATATTTAACTTATAAAATACTATAAAACTAATACCTTTTTTTTATTAATTTCCTTATTAAATTTATTAAATATAATTATATTAATTAATATTATATACTTAAAAGCCTTTATATTATATAAATTATAATATTAGTTAATATTAGTTAATATATAATTATTTTTATAGCTAATATAATATATTAAATATTAAAAATTATATAAAAGCTAGCTTAATAGACTTAATTAACTTATTAAAGTATATATTAATTTTAAAGGGAATTTATATTAAAACTTAATTTTCTTAATTATTAAATATATATTTATTAAAGATAATTAATATATTACTTTTTTATTATAAAAACGTTTATTAAGCTTTATTAAATAATAATATAGGCTTTTTATAAATTATAAGATATTATTAAAGTAGTTTAATATATAATAGGGCTTTATTATTAAAGTTATTAAAGAGTTTTTAGGTCTTTAAAGGTAATATATTAATTTTAATAATACTATATACTTAAAGAAGGCTAGCTAGTAATCTCTAGGTAAGGTTAATAGTTAGGATTATTAATATAAAGTATTAAAATATTACTTTAAATAGTTTAATTTAAATAATTTAAATTAATAGTTATTATTATAATTTAAAAGTTAATATATATATTAAATCTTTTTACTATAAAAGTTAAAAAAGCTAAAAAAGCTATTATTATATAAAAGGAAATATTATTATTAATAAAATATATATTAATAATTATTTAAAATAATATTAAAATAATAATAATATTAAGCTTAAGCTTAAGTTTAAAATAAAAAAAAAGATAAAAAAAAAAGCCTTAAAAAGGCAAATTATAAATATATATACTTTTTAATTATATTTAATTTATTTATAAAATACTAATTATATATATAATTATATATACTTATAGGCTATAAATACCTTTATAGATTACTTTATTATTATAATAACTTAATTATAAAAGTAACTTAACTATAATATTAACTTAAATATAATAATAGCTTATTAAAAAGATAATATATTATAAATAAAAAAATTAAATACTTAAAATAATATAAAATAGCCTTAATTAATAAAAACTATTATTATAAATAGCCTTACTTTTTTAT
Organism: Fusarium sacchari; assembly: GCA_017165645.1. NCBI lineage: Eukaryota > Fungi > Ascomycota > Sordariomycetes > Hypocreales > Nectriaceae > Fusarium > Fusarium sacchari. Next base: position 90,101 of record JADANP010000029.1, read on the forward strand.
ATACTTATATATTAAAGGGACCTGGTATAGAGGTTACGTGGCACTAGATATACCGGGGCCGGTACAGGTATTGGGCCCCGGAATAAACCGCTTAATAAGGTAAGTATAGTCCGAGACAATCGGCTTCCACAAACAAACGGCGCAGCCACGCTCGCCGCGGAACGAAAAGAGGAACGAGACAGTCGAAACTCTGTCTTAGCAGATCCAATTACCGTCCAAATCCTCCAGGATCCGGTGCCCGGTCCGCATCCGACCCCTGCCCGGGCCGTGGGGGCTGATCCCGGCTGGGCGAAAGCTTAGAGTTTTTAGTCATACGATGGTGGGCAGGCTAAAAGCTAATCTGCCCCGTTTTCACTAACGTAGTAGAGATCTAGAAGGGACCTTTTTGGGGGGGGGGGCATGTTTAATGCCTTGGGTGGAAGCGCGGCAGTTGAGATGGTGATGGATAACTGTTGCGTTGGGGGTTCAAAGTATGTCGGATTGCGTGATTCTTTGGGTTAGTCATTCGCAGCTAATGAATCGAAGGACCCTTTCACTAATTAATATTGCTCGAGTAATGATCGTGGCTCGTGGATTTGATCCTGGGTGGTTTCTTACAGGAGCCAATCATTTGCGTACCCAAAGAGGAAGCTAATAGCCAACAGAATATTCCGTCGGGTCGGGAGACTCGTAAATGCAGATAACGCCTCATGAAATGATGAACCTGGTGCCAGGTAAACTTGCACGCGAATAAAAAGAAAAGCAGCCAGGATTCTCGGTTCCGTCGGATCTCGTTCTGCACAGTAGAATCGCTTGGCGCTGTTATCTCTTTACCCCGTACGGAGTCCCAAGAAATCAGCACATTTCCCCCCAAACCTCGCTCACTGTAGCGGTTTTATTGGCTCGTCTAGCAGCGGGGGTTGGCTCCGCGCCTTTTCCCGAAATCTTCAGCAATCTTCCCGCTCTCACAAGAGGCGTTATAACTGTCTGTCTCACTTGCTTGGTACAGTAGCACCGACACGATTCTACACTAAAAAAGATAACCACCAAAATTAATCATCAGCCATGCCCGTCAACCCCTCTCTGCGCACTGTTGACCAGTTCACGCAGCTCGCCTTTGACTTTGTCGTCATAGGCGGCGGCACAGCTGGACTAGCGGTGGCAGCTCGTCTCGCTGAATCCGACCCGTCATACACCGTCGGCGTTATCGAAGCAGGCGGTCTTGTCCAGAATGATCCTGATATTGACATCCCGGGCCACTACGGTAGGAACCTTGGAGGGAGCTACGATTGGCACTTGGAGACGCTGCCTCAGGAGGGTCTCGGGGGGAGAAGGCTTCCGTGGCCGAGGGGCAAGTGTGTCGGCGGCACAAGCGCCCTGAACTACATGGCATGGAATCGCGCTAGCAGGGATGATTATGACGCCTGGGAAGCTTTGGGTAATCAAGGTTGGGGCTGGGATTCCTTCCTGTGAGTTTATGCTTGTTTTATTGGATGCGATGCCGAAGCTGATTCGTTTCTGTCATGTAAAGGCCCTTCTTCAAACGCTCTGAGACATTCCATCCTCCTAGTGAGCAGCTCCAGCGCGAGTTTGAGATTGCCCATGATGCAGAGACCTTTGGTGATTCAGGTCCCATTCACATCTCATACCCAACCTCCTATTCACCATCGCACGCGTTATGGCACAAGACGCTTAATGCGCTCGGTGTAGAGACTAACCCATCCCACGTCGGAGGCTCAAACGTCGGTGTTTGGACATGCGTCAACGCCGTTGAGCCGAGCGCCGCGCGAAGATCCTACTCGATAGACTACGCCACTGGATCGCGGAACCTGCACATCCTTACCAACGCCACGGTTAACGAGATTCTCATTAACCAAGCCCTAGTAGCCACTGGTGTGCGCTTCACCCACGGTGGCGTCGAGTATAATGTTTCAGCTCGACGCGAGGTTATCCTCTCAGCCGGGAGTGTCAAGTCACCGCAGATCCTTGAGCTTTCGGGTATAGGAAATCCCAGCGTGCTAGGTAATGCTGGCGTGAGCGTCAAGGTTGAGAGTCCGCAGGTGGGGGAGAATCTGCAGGAGCATATTAGTGAGTTGAGAAGGTTTTTGGGATCGGCGTTTTGAGCTAATTTGCGTTATCTAGTGCTCGCGACGATCTTTGAGGTTGATCCCTCGCTCGCTAATCGGGATGATCTTGTGAGAGATGAGAAGCTTAGTGCTGCTGCGAAAGAGGAGTACGCTACAAAGGCAGATGGGCCTTTGACCGTGCTGCCTGTGTCTCTTTGCTACGTTCCCTTCGCTCATTTCGTTCCGAAGAATATTCTTGCTGGTCTTTATGAAGATACAGACAAGGTATCTGTGTTTGACTCGGACAAGCAAGACATTCTTCGTGAACGTCTCGATGGGAATTCCAAGTTGGGACAAATTGAGTATATCTTCGACTTGGGTAACTGGAACCCTAACTTCAAGGGCGAAGAGGGTAAGAAGTACGGTACTATGCTGCAGATCTTGCAATATCCCTTCAGTGTTGGATCGATTCACATTCAGCCAAGTGAGCACGCTACTGCTGAGGATGCACCAGCCATCGACCCAAAGTACTACGAGGGCCCCCATGGAAACCTCGACATGGAAGCCATGAAGCAATGTCTCCAGTTCGTCGATAAGATCGTACACACAGCACCTCTGTCAAACATAATCCGCTCCTCGGCATCCCCTTCCGCAGCAGCTCTCAAGGATGACAAGCTCTTAGGAGACTGGATTACGCAAAACACTATCACTGACTGGCATCCTGTCGGAACATGCGCCATGGGCGGTCGTGCTGGTATCGAAGGCGGCGTTGTTGATGAAAGACTTCGAGTCTATGGCGTCCATGGTCTGAGAGTTGTTGACGCAAGTGTCATGCCGCTGCAGATCAGTGCGCACATCCAAGCTACTGTTTACGCTATTGCTGAGAAGGCGGCGCATATGATTATCGAAGATGCGAGGAGTGCGGATAGAGAGGGAAGAGAGTTGCTTACGCAGCAGGCTAGACTGTAGATGAGGCTGGTACAGTAGATAAGCGGTATAATATTGTTATGTGGGAGTTCCTGATATATCCTCAGAGTGAGTGTGACTTCAGTCGTTGCGAAGCCATGCTCGAACGATGGCACCAATGGCTTCAGGCTGGTGATAAGGAGACATATGTCCCGCTTCATCAACAGCATAGAACCTCAACTGGTCGTTCCCCTTCCAGAAACCTCCCTCCTTGACATTCCATCCATCAGCATCGGAAGTTAATTCGCCGTCCTTGTAGTACCAGGACTCATAGCCAAGTTCCCGGTAGTTAACCTGTCCTTTCCATCGCTGTTGGTTCAGCATACGCATCTGTCCGGGGGTGTTGCTATAAAGTTCAGCGGGCCGTTCAAGTAGAAACTTCCTGGGAGTGCTTACATGATGATATCATTGTTGCCATTGATGAATAGAACTCGTATATCTGTCTCGTCGAGAATCCACGTCAACTCTCGTGTAACGGGTATATGAATATTCTGCGCTCTATCCCAGCGCTCGTTGGTATCGAAGTCGATGAGAGAAAATGGAAAGTGGTCAAATCCAAGTCTCTCTTGGACCCAACGACGATTCAAGAACTTCCATTCCGGTCCGTGGTCCATGTTAGAGCACAAAGGAGGCTTTTCGCACGGGTGTCGGTCTGCCAAATATCAGTATACTTTATACCACTCGTGATGCGATACAACTGGGATACTCACTGTCATAAGGATCCCATCCACCTGGTACGACGCCTTCCATAAAGTACTCCCCTAGCGTCTCCTCACAAACCTCATTCGCCGCCTTACAAGTCTCAATATCATAAAAGTACCGACACTGACTCCCCAATTTCTGACACTCGGGTATCGCAGCAAACATATTCTCACAAGCCGTCCGGTTCATCAACGGATATTTTCGTCCATCACCAGCCCAGTTCTCACAAAAGAAGGTATAATATCCTATGAACTGCTGTGTCGCGTCAATATACCCATCAACAATAATAGCAGATGAAATATCAACTCGGGGCTTGATCCCGCGCTCTGCGTTTTCCCGCTCGTGAGAGACGATATGCTTCGTGTAACCGGTGACGTAGTGGCCGCCCATGGATTCACCTGTGATGTGCCATGGTTTTCCAGCGAGGTTGGGGAACACGTCGTGGGAGAATGTGGAGAGGAAGGTGTGTACGTCTTTTGCGCCTTGTTCGAGACTGACTGCGATATTGTTTCGGTCTGTGATTTTGGAGAAGCCGACACCGACGGGTTGACTATCAAGTGTCAGTTAGAGCGACAGCGCTGGTTTTATGACTTACTCAATGTAGACGACGTTGGCATGGTCAATCCACGAGTATTCCACGCGTCTTGTTGAGTTCCCATCTGGATTCACAGTACAAGGTCCACTTCCCATGAACAATCCCATTTCTCCAGATGCTCCGGGTCCGCTGATACCTGCGTTAGTTTGGTCTTGCTTGGCGTATCAATGAAGACTTACCCGCTCATCCATAGTAGCAAAGGGTCGGCCTCTGGATTATTACGGCTCTCAAAATACCCTACGTACAGTCAGTATACTTACTTCAGCTCAGAAGTGGGGTGCGTACAGAAGAACATGGACTTATCCTCCGTCACATTCACTGTGCCAGTGAATTGACGAGCGCCCGCATCGCAGAGATCAGAAGATTGTTCACGAACAGTGAAGGCGGGTTTTGTTACTGATTCATCTGATAACGGCTTTTGATCTTGGGCGGCGACATGGCTAATCGTCGCGAGGAGCGAGCCTGCAACTGCAACTGGACCAAGCCACATCGCGATTTGGTGTTGAGATTGTGAACTTTGATGCGCTTGAGAGAATTACTAATGCTGACCTTGGCCAATCAATCTTTCTCTGGCCATGGTGGGGTTTGGTTGGTTGCAGATAAGGATAAGATAAGGAGTCATGACCGTTTGCTACCCTGGATGGTTGTATGTTTATGTCCTGCGGCGCGATATGACCGTCAAAAGTTGCAAAAGAAGCTATTTCAAAAGAGTAGGACTCTAAATTAACTCAACTCTTATCCGGTAGTATTTCTGTTCCTCCTGGGGAAATGTCCGGTTTGTTAGACCCTAATGTGCATGAGGTCGTTTAACGGTAGACTCCGTCTCAAGATTTGTTGATAACGATATTTTTATCTTTTCATTCCAACTTTAGATTTGAACTGTATCGCCACTTTACGCACGGCAGGCAGCACTGCAGACTCCGCTAAATGAAGGAGATTAGTTAGTTATGATGTCACCGTTAAAGAAAAAGGTAGCATTTGTCCTAGGCAGACTCTGCAGTGAGAAGAAGTGATTGCCCGTAGGGCTAGATGCTTCTAGCGCGACGCGACGTAACGACAAGCGCGGTCCAGGCTGATATCCAACTCACCGAAATTGGTGTTGAGTGCTTAGGCTTCCTGAGACAAACAGCTCTCGTATTTTTCAAACTTAATATGAGGGAATAGAACCGCAATCGGATCATTAGTCTGTTTCCTCAAAACCTAATACAAATTCAACAGGCTTCCAGCCAGCAAACTCAGATCGTCACCGTGAGCTCTGTCTCTGAAACATAAAACAAGAGCGAGAGATTCAAACTCATGACTGGAAATAAGCGGTGAATGGAATCGAGATTCTTCCTGTGTCTTCTAGAATACCCAACGACTTGGCACTTCTCCCTCCGTCTCCTATCTAAATTCCGACATATCCAACGCCACTTGAGTAAATGCCGCCCCAAGCTGTGACTCAAATCCAGCCCATCCTCACACTCCGGAACCTCAGTAATTTCCCGAGCGAATGATTGGTCGCCACAGCTAGGGCCTGTCTCACAAGGTTACACCAAACGAAAATATCGAAATGACGACTACAATGTTTGCCCAATTTCCCGCATTCACTCACCATTACCGCCTTTTTTCCCTCCAGGAAGAGTAGTTCACTTTCCAGCCCATTGCCATGAGCTGCTCGTTCATGTCGAGTAGTGATGTGATGTGAGAAGTGACCGACACTGCCGCCAAACGCCTCTGACCGGGGTTAGTCACACTGCCGAAGCGCCATTGTTGACACCTCATCAGACAGGCAGAACTCTGCACCTGCATTGCACTTCTTTGTTCACTTCTGTCACTACTCACTTTGTAGCGCGATTCTACAACTCGACTATACTAATATTACTTTTCCTCTCGCTTATCTCAAGCCTCTCTTTCTCTCAACTTAACTCAACTCAACTTCTTTTGGCCATACTGCCTAGGCTGCTAGGATAGCAAACTTTTGATCCGTTTTTGCCTCAACTTTAATCGCGACACAGCGATCTCAATAGTAATGTCTAAAAAAGGTGAGATCACCCCCCTCAGACCGATTTGTAATCCTTTTACTGACCCTTCTCAGTCATCGAGTCATATCTTTCTCTCATGGCCACGCCGGAGGAAGAATGTATGTTGACTCCACCTCAACGTGTCAACTTCCGCTCACAAGTCAAAGTCGCAGACGACTACGACGATTTGATTTTCATCGGCGCCTACGACATCCAAATAGAATCTCACATCGAGAACAAGAAGACAAGCGACGTCTCCTTCAGGATAAAGTTCAAGTTCAGCCCAACCGACACCTGGTCGCGCGGCTGGGCCGAGGAAATCGATCTTCACAGATACTACCAAGACATCGTCCTTAACTACTGGCGCAGCATCGGCGGGCGGTGCGAAGCCACGGGGTTCAAGATGTACAAGATACTCAGAATCATCGCGGAGGAGAAGAACAAGTATCGCGTGCAGTGGGTTGGCTATAATGCGGAGGAGGATACAAATCTGGAGCCCAAGAAGAAAGTCTGGAGCATCGCGCCCAAGGCCGTGCTTGCGTGGAAGACTCGTGCGGTGGAATAGGTTGCACGGCGTCGGGCATGAAGAGGCAAAAAGTGTTTTTTTGTGATTGGTGGCGCCAGGATACCCAGCGTTACTTTTTTTTTTTTTTTTTTTTTTTTTTGAGCGGGTGTTTGGTCATTTGTCAGGTTGGAAATATCATACCCAGGGCGTGTTTTTTCTCTTTTGTTTTTACAGCCGTGCGCAAGCAAAAATCGGGTGAATTAATATAAATTATAGAGCTAAGCAATGGCGCTCTTAAATTCTCAATTCACGTCTCAGTTATCCTCTTGCTGATTATTCTGTCCCCTCAAGATCTCCACCAATACCTCTTCTTGCTTCCTTGCTGTCTCCGCTAACTCCTGCGATAGATTGCTCAATGATGCCAAATCGCTTTCAAACTGCCTCAAAATCTTGCGATATTCCGCAAAAATGGTGAACATATCTTGATCTGATTGCTGATTACTCAGCCTGTATCGAGCTTCAGCCACCAACGAGTAGAGTCTATCAACCGTCTCGTCATGTTTCGACTCTAAAGCCTTTATCCTCGCATATTGATCCAAGAACAACGTATTGAGATTGATGAGCCTTTCTAGTAGTGCGGAGGCGGATCTGGTGGTTTGTGGCTGAATTGGGTTGGCCTTTCGCCTCCCGGATCCCGATTGGCCCTGGTAGTGACGGTTTGAAGGCATGGTTTGTTGATGTACTGGATGGCGTTGCACACGCTTGTGATTGACTAGCTGTTGATGTTTCTTTGTTATCTGGACACTTGGGATGTTAGACCTGGTCAGGTCTTTTATCTATCCAACGGCTTGGAACCAGAACAGTGTTGAGAATCATACATGCTGCCAGCACCGTGATGCAGCAATTGCTCACTCTTGCCATATAACGTGTATCATGGTGCTATTTATCGAAAGCTCATCACGGACATCAAGCTTCGCAGAATATCACACCCAAAATTAGCAGGCTGTATGCCTCAAACACGTATCACTGTTCATGATTTGTCGTTGCCTTGATGCAGAGCTAAGGGCCCCAAAGCCGACACCTTGCCAGACCCCGAGTCAAGGGAAGATATGTCAGTGTATCTTGCCAGTCAACAACGCAGTGACGGACGACAGAAGTCTCAAACACAGTTGCGATTGCTTGCACACAAGGACAAGCATCTGTGAACAAGCCACGATAGACAGAATGACGGTGATGAGTACGGCTCAAAAGAACTTCATCACTGCGACTACTGTAAGTGATCGATGCCGTCTGCACCCAAATGGCGAGTCCATAAAACACATGAGGCGTCCCAGGGCCTCTTGGCGGGTGATCAAACAGACACACTACCAAAGACACATATCCACTCATCTCTACCATCACCGAATACCTCCACAGAACATGTCATCGCATCGCCACGGAAGGGGTTCCGATCACAAGCGATCCAAACCCAGTGGTCCACGAACCATGGAAACAAAATCTACTGATCCTCGATCCAACGAATCACAATCTAATGGCCCACGACCTGACGGTACACAACCCATGGAGCAGCGAAATCCTGGCCCAAGAAACTTGGATCTACAATCTACGGAATCATGGCCCAGTGGTCCACGAACCATGGGTCCACGAACTATGGGACCTGAATCCAGTGACCTGCGACTCACGAGTGACCAATCCCAGACTGGAGCCAGCCGCGCAGGAGGCCAAAATCAAATTGAAATCATGAGACTAAGCGAAGAACTGACCAGAATTCGGTGGCAGATAGAGGCGATATATCCTCTGAAAGCTGAGCAAGAGGAGAGAGTGCAATGTCAAAGTGATGAGATAGCCTCAATGGAAGGCAACAAACAGTCAAGTAGGGACAAAAGGAAGGCTAGAGAGGAATTGGAAGTGATGGAGACTGCTCTGAGAGGAACTGTTAAAAAGCTGGAGCAAGCTAGACTCGAAGAAGAGAGAGTATTCATGAGGAGGTGGCGTCTGCAGCATGCCAAGTGAGAGAGTTGGAGGAGAAGGGGGTAAAAGGGGAAAAGAGACTTTGGGATTCCTTAGCTCTATCTGCTAGATCTAAATCATGACCTGAGGGGTTTTTGAACGATGTTTGATTTGATCTTGTGATAAAATGATAATGATGCGACTGTCACTTTTTCTTAAGTGTCCGAGACAACGAAACCATAGCCGAAATACGATATGAGAATGCATGAAGAGGACCAGTAAACTCACTAGCGAATCTAATGCACTTGTCTAAGATCACTAGGGCAAATGTTTGTAACTAAGAGATCTTGTTCTGTGATTTGGTGATTGACCTGATATCATTTACGGTTGAGACCAGTGGCAGAGAGCTGCTAATCACCACTTACTCTCTACAGGCCTGAGTGACCAGAATGTGATTGCGACAGTGCCAGTGCCAGTGACGAGAATGCCTCGACGAGTTCTTCACTGCGCTGACTCTGAGTGTTCATCATCCAGCCCCAGTAGATCCAAAGTCTTAAAGCCCATAAAAGACTCCAGCCATCCCAGGCTTTCTGAGTCGGCCCTCAAGCCAAGACAGGTCCAGACAGAAGACAACTAACGATCTCTACAGCCGGTGAATAACTAAAGAGACCATGTTCTGGAGTCGCAGCCGAAAGGGCTCCAATGCCCGACGATCCACCGACAGGCCCCGATCTAGGAGGGCACAGTGGGAAATTCAAGAGCGCATCAACGTGCTAAATGGGAGACTGAACAGCATACGGGCAGAGATCGATGAGATATACAGAAGGCGAGATGAGAAGGAGAAGAGAGTGAGAAGGGCGAAAGATGAAGTGAGGCGACTGAAGGCTAAGAGGCGACCAAAGCGAAGGGAAATTGAGGAGGCCAAAGGAACGCTTCGCAGGAGGAAGCATGATTTGAAGGAGATCGAGCTTGTCTTGAAACAAACGAAGCGTGAGAAAAAGTCTCTTACAAAGAAGAGGGATCGACTCAGCCTTCGCGTCTGAAGGGACTTAGAAAAGGATGGATCGTAAATTATCAAGTTCTTATCTAGTCATCTAATAATGAATTAGGTGATCTTGAAATGACATTCTGTTGAATCCTGGGACCAAATTACCATTTTGCCACTATTGCTTGTTCTTGCGCCCCAGCGAATATTCGACATTAGACGGGGAAGGAAACCGGACTGATGGCTAGAACATGACTTTTCCCAGGATTGCAGGATTCATTTGAAAGGATGGACATGACATATCGGAACAAGGATGCACGATTTGCTGTGGTAGATTCATGGTTGAACACAATGTTCAATAGCACAAGGACGCCAGATGTGAGTCATGTGATACATCTTGGTGAGCTTTTCATGTTCGGTCGGCGGGTGCGAAAGTGGACAGTGATCAATAAAGATGAACAGAGCTCGGGCTATATTCATGCTGCTGATGGCTTTGGGTATAAATAGTGAGCCTGGCTCATCCCTATGGCAATACTTCCCATTGCAACTTATTCAACCAACCACCAACAACCAAGAATATCTCCAACAATTCACAAGACAACCTTATTCCACTATGCCTGAGCAACAGATCATTGTAGTCGAGGTAGATCCGTCACTCGACGAACATGACGAGCAACAGTGCTTGGAGAAGAGTATTGATGATGCGGAAAGCAAAATTGAAGACCTGCGAGGTGAGATGAGTCGCCTCAATAAAGAGATACACAAGCTGGAACGGAAGACAAAAAGCTAGCAAAGAGCAACGAAAGATTCGAGGATGTCATCTTTAGAGCACAGCATGATGGAGCATCGAGAAGTGCTGTTGTGAGCGGGCTTGAGACCTTGAAACAAGGAGAGAAGACGTGCTCAGACAACGAAAAACAGCTAGTTGAAATGGATCTCAAGGCTTTGGAGTTACAAAAGGAGATGCAGGAATGGGAAGCTGTGAGAGATGAGCTTAAGACTAGCCAGGAGGAGATGAAGTTTGACGAGTGGATGAGACGTGAGGAGGGCTTGCCGTATGAGGATTGGAAGAAGAGCAAATACAGTCGAGACTAGGTAAGATAAGTAGCTGTACTTGACTTTGAAGGTTGGTCTTATTGAGTCTAACTTGATTCTATTTTACCACTGTCGCATTTAGTTGCGCCTCTGGGAAGATCGGATAGGTGACGAGAGAGTGAATAAAAGAATACAAGAATAGAACGGGACTTGCAGTGCGATTTATGTGAGTATTCTGACGTGTTTGACATGAACTATTGGAACTACCAAGTATTGAGTCTCGATTCGGTCATTGTAGTGGATTCTTGGTTGAGTCAAATGTTCAGTGCATACAGACTGTAGATGCTCGTGATGGATGGACATAGCCCCTCAAGGTCTGTTCGTCACCATCTGAGAATCAAAAGAGTAGAAAATAATCAGTGAACAAGACCAAGAGTCATTGTGATTCATGCATGTTATGTGACGGATGGCCTCGGTATAAGTATACAAGCAAGGCTCGTTCCACCAGGTGTTAGTACACTCATTAATTCAACAGGCTACCGACAAGCTACAACCAAGAATATACCCCCCCAAAACTTCGAACAACCCTGAATTCAGTATGCCCGGCAGAGAGATTCGTGGTGAACATAAGTCACAAAGCTGGGAGCCGGAAAGAGATCTCAAGCGCGCGACGAACATCATCCATAACCTACAGGAGACGATCATAGATACTGAAAACGAAATCGATGAAATCAGAAAAACGAAGGAGACTCTAGAAGAGAACATCAAAAACCTCCAGGACGTCATCCGGCGGGGGCAAAGAGAAGGGGCATCGCGTGAGGTGATCAAGAGTGGGAATCTGCGACTAGAGAAATGCCAAAAGTATAGTGCTGATCGAGGCCTAAAGTTGAATAGGCTCAAGGACAAGAGACACGGGTTGGAAGCAACAAAAATGAAATGGGAAGATTGGAGAGACGTTCTTGAGGAAGAATGCAATCGGAGAGCAGCCATTGAAGACTGGATAAGGAAAAAAGAGCCGCGTATCTATGGGAGCTGGAAGTAGAGCAGTTTTCATCGAGCGACTTAAGAAGCCCAAGGCGTCTCCTCCGATTGAATCTAGCTCAACTCGAGCCAAGATCAATTACAGTCCAAGGACAAAACTTCACACGGAGGCTCCACTCACAACGCAGTATGGATTGGCCTGGCAAAAGCGAATATGGTTGAGACGATATTGCCTGTATCCTGCAATATTTGCGCAGTAGTATACCCAACATAGAAAGTCCCAGATAGGGGAAGCAGAAGCGTATTGAAAATTGACTGGATTACAAGAAGGCGACTTTGGTAGGACCTTGGATACAGAGGAAGATTGTGTACAGGACAACAGCTGAGTCTTCAGCGACAGTTACAGTACTTTCTGACACCGATGAGCCCACGAGGGCGAAGGTCTTTGACACTGATAAGACAAACTATTACCCAGTGAAGAAGGAAAATGTGGCTATGATGAGTGACCAGAATCAGTGAACTCAGATAGAGGTTTCTATCGCGCTGTTTCTAGTGCAAAGTGCTGTGACTCTGTGTTGGTGGAGAAGGAATCAGCCGATTCGTGGGAGGCTGGCCAAGAGCTACAGTCCATGGCACGGAACAACAGAGGACTTTAGTTTTGTGTAAGTTGCACAAAGATAAACTGATATGAAAAGGATCATGAAACTCTGTCCGAGAAGTGTTGTAAACGTAGCTACCGCCTGGACCGTAAGTGAGGGGCTGATCCGAACGACATTCAGGCTCTGAAGCTCCGAGGAGCTTCTCACCTCGTCACCTGAGAATTTTGGAAATGCCCAGTGAAACAGTCAAAGATGATAGTGATTAGTTGTAAGAAACTGAGTCATCTACATGATTCATTGCGTATCGCAGGTCACTTGTACTGAATCAAGACCTAAGTAGCGCCGTGTAATGCTATATCAAGACGAGATTCCGGATAGCCACTGTGTTCTACATTAGATCTACTATCGACACATACTCAATTGACGAATCACCCACACGGAATAATATACCTATTCTCATCCTCTCCAGACGACATCATGCCGGAAGACAGCCCCCAAGACAACAATCCCTCGGAGAACTTTGCAACAGGCAATGCACCTCAAAGCCTGGGTGCAAATGCGGCGACCGATATGGTTGTGTATGAGCCTCAGAACGATCCCAACGGTGTCCCACCAGAGGTCATGGCCCAAGACCTACCTCATTTCATTCCCCAGGACATGTCCGAAAATATACAGGTGAACGAGCAATTTAGACATGACCAGGGAAATCTTCAGGAAAGCATGCCTCAAGAGCAAATATATGACAACAACGTACCTTGGGCAAACGATCTAGAAAGCCAGACTGGAAGTCGGGTTCACTTCGATGAAAGCTCGTCAACCAGGCGCCCAAGAGAGAAAGACTCCAGGAGAATGGGCTCCCACGACGGAGACAGTCATAGAGGAGGATCTCACAGAGGTGAATCTCATAGAAGAGATCACCGCGGCAAGGACTATAGCGAGAAGAAATCTCAGCACTCACGAAAGTCTGAATCTCACAGATCAACGTCAGAGAAGAAAGACTCTCATAGGTCAGGCTCTGACAGAAAGGACTCACACAGATCGGAATCATGCAGGCCAGACCGTCACCAGAAGGACTCTGATAAAAGAGACTCGCACAAAGCATCAAAGAAGGATGGGTCCCACAAGAAAAAGATGATAGATGCTACTCCGGAGTATGGCTCACCATCATTTATGGAAACTCTGGCTTGCGGCGCTTATGACGTCCCTATGGTAAGGCGTAGGGTTGAAAAGAAACCAAGAAGGACTTTCTGGTAGTAGAATGCAAGGTGACTGCATTAGGATATAGTATGGCTCTGACTGATGATGCAAAAGACTTTCAAGAATAAGAATTCACATTGTTCCTTTCTCAAGCTGCCAGTAAATCAGCATCTCGTACTTCCACTACCAATGCTATGCGAATGGGTATTCTAATAAATCTATAGGTTGAGCTTCACTTGAACAAAAGCACCGTTAAACTTTTTAACATCAAGATTGAAATGAAGAGGCCTTGTATAGAGAATGTCTCGGTGGACTCTGAACAAGACAAATTGCCCATCACTGATGCAATTTACAATGAGCAGATATAGGCAATGGCAAAGAAACATCTGATAGTGGTGGGTTCAGGTTCCTCAGAAGATTAAGGAGTATGATGGTCCCTGACGGCTTGTAGGTAAATGCTCAATGAGCATAGGATCTAGATAAGGCTGTGGAAGATTATATCTGAGCAATGTTACCTCGATTCATTGCCGCAAGGCTCCAGCAGAAGGTTGAACATGCGAAGCATAAAAAGTATAAATAGTAATTCTTTTTCGTGCTCAACCAGTATATTCTAGTATTCGCTAATCTCGCAACTATTACATAATTTCTGATCACAATGCCTAACAGAAACTTCCCCCATCTATTTGACATTCCCGTGTACATAGCCCACGGAAACGCTGTTAAGGAAGCTAAGAAGAAAATCGAAACAGTCAGATTTAAACAGGAAAAGCTAAGCAAAGACCGGGAGCATGTCGAGAAGGAGATTGAGGAGTTAGAGAAAGGTGGCAGAAATAATGGGGAAACGGATCTTGAAGAGAACCTCGCAGAACTTCAAAGAGAGCTGCAAAAGATAGATAGTAAGAAACAGAAATTGAATCGTCAGAAGGAGAAGCTCAAGGAAACAAAGAAGAGGCACCGGAGGGAAATGGAAAGGCTACGAAGGGGATAGATATCTAGACTGCGATGGGCAGAACCGTAGATTTGGAACTGATAGCCTAGCCTAAATCGACAGCCTTGTGACACTTAATAACCGCTTTACCATAAACTATGCCTAGGAGTAAAGGGCTACAGATCTTATAGGTTGAGGTGAGCGGCATGAATACTATAGCAAAACATGCATAGTATTGACTACCGTTCCTTCAGAGGGGGCTCCCTTTTGCCAGCCGGATAGTTCAGTCCACAGAAGCCCCCATAACAGCAATTCGGCGACAATGAATACAACGAGGACCTGACCACGGATGTTGCTGGATGGTCAGTGACTAAGAGACTGGCAGCAGCCAATCGACATCGCAGTGATTGATTGATAGTTAAAGCTTATGATACCTGAAACTCCACAGTGATGAGATGCTTCTGAGGAACCTGCTTTTGGGGAAATATTGGCAGTGAAAAAGAGATGGAAATGGCTAGTCGTGAATCGAAAGGAATCTAGGGAAAAAGTTGGGGGTATAAATGAAAGCCTTCCCGACCACTCAAAGTTTTACGTCGGATCTCGTATCTAGGCCTCCACCCACGAACTCGGGGACTTCATCGAAACCCACGACTTTGCCTGGTAACTATCTGCATCATCTTACGAACACATGGCGGACAACGAAACTCAAGAGACCAATACAACTGAGAATAGAGTGCCTGACGGGTTATCGGCACATACAGCTCAAAAGATGCCTAAGCCTCTCCCTCAAGACGAGGACACGGACGATCACTCTGACTCTGAGGAGGAACACACCCAGGAAGATAACCCTAAGGAGGCTGAACCGAAAACTGATAAAGAAAAGAAGAATGTTAGATTTGCAGAGGACTCGCATAAGAAACATTCAGACAAGAAGGCGTCTCAGAAAAGGGATCCTAGCAAAAAGCACTCTCACAAAAAGGAGTCACGTAGGAGGCATTCGCATCAAGAAAGCAGCCCTTCAAAATTTGAGCCCAGAAGCTCCAGAATGGGCTTGCTTGATGTGTATACACTCCAAACGTTGAAATCCATGTACAACAAAGGGATTGATGACCTTAAAGGTGTCCAAGAGAAACTGGAAAAGTTAGACAAGAAGAAGAAGAAGTTGGAGAAGGAAAAAGAAGAACTCAAGGAATGGCTTGATAGTCTTCATGAAAGTTTCAAGAATAAGCGATCTTGAGATTGATAGCGAGACTAGGTCGAGGCAGCGGTTGGATTGCTGCTGATGCCAGAATAAAAGAACTTTGACGCTAAAAGGCAGTGTATCTGTTGGTGATCACTAAAACTGGCGATTCGAGTAAAGAAGGTATTAAGCATACGCAGCATATGTTTTCTTGTGAGTGATGAGCCGCTTTCCCGCCATCCGTAATTCCGTGTCATGCTGTCAACACACCAGCGCCCAGCATCTCGACTACCAGAGCAGAGCCTCCGACCATCGAACCGTCAACTTCTTTCCATAAATCTCTATCCGGATCGAGCCCCTTGTCCAACAGATAACGGGTATACCGTTGACATCTTCCTTTGACAGCATACCAGAGGAGTTCCTTGCCATGCTCACCAATGAAACGGGGTTCTCCTACCAACCTTTCTGTCATCAGGATTGCCATGTCATCTTCCCGAGCTAGTGCCGCCGTGATAATCGCATGATGTCTCGTCCATCGTCGAACGAGCGGGTCAGCGCCGCCCTCAAGAAGCTGCGTTAAGGTTGGCATGTCTCCTCGTATGACAGCCATCTCCAGTGCATCAGCACCTCGGGCCCCAGACTTGTCCTCGCGGAAAACATTTTTCTCGATGAACAAACTAAGGATATCATGTCGAGACGCACCCACGGCGACATGTAGGGGCCTTTCGCCCCAGTCGTCGCTATCATCAATATACGCCCCGTTATCAAAGAGCAACCTCATGATGTTAAGATATCCTCTTCGCACTGCCAGCAACAAGGGAGGAACGTCGCCTGTAATATGAGAGTTTGGATCGACACCTTGATCAAGGATGAGCTTCACCAGATCATAACTGCCAGCCGTTACCGCAAAGTAGACAAGATTATCCCCAACCTTGTTCCTGCGATGAACATCAGCACCTCGCGCCAGCAGCAAACGCACAATATCCCAGTTCTGTTTCCGGACTGCTGGGAACAGGGCAGTCTCGTCGTCGTGGTTGATGA
The DNA here is from genome assembly GCA_017165645.1 of Fusarium sacchari. NCBI lineage: Eukaryota > Fungi > Ascomycota > Sordariomycetes > Hypocreales > Nectriaceae > Fusarium > Fusarium sacchari. Next base: position 106,813 of record JADANP010000029.1, read on the forward strand.
TGTAGTTGACGTCAGCGCCTTGGTTAAGTGATCTCTCTACCACTGCAACGAGACCCTCTTCAGAACCCCATCGGAGCGCGTTGCATTGCCAGTGCGCATCAGTACGATAGACAAGATCGTTGGCAATGAAGTAGAACCGCTTGTTGGTCTGGCAGAAGGCATTGAGGTCAGAGCGCACTGTCAGATTCTGTATGATCGATTCGACGATCTCCGTTGCTAGGTCTTGAAACAACATATTGACTGACTAGTATTGCGATAGATGAAATATCTGGAATGAATGGAGAGAGGAAATAATTCTCTGGACTGATGAAGGATTGAGAGAGACTGACGTGAGACTTTGGGTTGCCGACTTCCGATGGTCAACGGAGGATCGGGTGAGTTCTATATATGGATCTTACGTGTTTTCTCACATCAAGTACGCGGCCGCATTAAGAGAGTTTTCAATCAGTATGCGACTCAAATGGTTGACATGAGAAAGTTGGTCATACCCTGTTCGTAGCCATCAATTATGCTTCCACTGATGTATGACTGGGCAGGGAAACTTATCAAGGGGCCGTTGCTTGGCGTCTGGTTGACTTGAAGCTATTCCCAAAACCGCTAACTTGATCCTTCTTTCTCATCGAATCTCACCATGGTTTCTGACCTCTCCTTCCAGAAGAACCAGCCGTCATCAGGCAACCGTCTCTGCTTTCTTCTTTATCGCGTCGATATATTTAGGTTATTCCCTCTAATCTATGTACTCATCCCTCGAATCGATCTCAATTTACTTGCGGAGACCTTTTCTTCTCGTCAGACAGCAATTCGCTCTGCATGTATCTGATCAAGTAGTCATATTCCTTCTCGTTACAGTAGTATTTCACGAAGGCGGTGGTGTACATGCTGGTGGATTCGGTACCTACCTCGACTTATCAGGCGTGCTAGGTCTGCCTGACTGCTTTCCTAGAGGAACCTATGAGGGAAGCAATACTGTATTTATGACCACGGCGACTAATTGCCCGTGATTTAATCTGATCACAAAACCTACACTGAAGAAATTTCGTATAATTCTTCACTCATGAATCTAGAAGACACTGGAGAGACAATATTCCTGATCTGTTGATAAAGTACTAGTAACTAATACCTTAATTCCAGTAGTGATTCAAGTCACTTCTTCTCCTTCCGTTTCTTCTCTGCGCAAACAGAACACCATATTGAAGAGAAGTATTTATTTACTATTTTAACCTCAGACTTGCATTTCTTCCTGTGCCGTGGCGTCCCGCACGGTGTCACAGTCGTATAATCGTGACCGAGTGTCCAGCAATCTTCGCATTGATACCGGATGCTTATTGTCTTGCACATGACGGCAGCTGTAGATATCACAGTGGGGAGCTACTTGTTGTTTCCTATGGTTGTGGACTGGCTTGAGGGGGTTCGTTTAAGATATAGCGTGCCAGGAAGCGAGCACCTGGCTGGATTTATATACTGCTTGCTGGGCTGTGAATATGCCCACGTGTTGCCAATAAGAGCTCGACATTAAGATCACAGAGGAACATTCAACGACTCTCCAACTCTGAGTATCACACGATTATAATTATTAAAAAGTATTCTTCATCAACTCTATTGAGAATGACCAGCCCGCACCTCATTTCAACTATTAACTAAAGTCCTTATTTGTCGCCTTCCTTCTTCTTCTTCTCCAGACACTTCTGGCAAAAGTCAGAAGACAAATAATCAGTCTTTTCCTCAAACTCGGCAGTGCATCCTTTTTCCATATCTCCTGGGTTCTCACATGGCACACCGTCTATCCTGAACCCGATCGCGTGGGCGCATACCTGACACAAAGATAAGGTATGTATTGTTCTGCACATATTGGCTTCAAACTTGTAGGTGTGATAGTCGTTGTGATGTGTTTCTGGTAGTTGAAGTATTGAAGTATCAATTTGCTGGCAGAGATGGTCTAAGACCTGGCTTATATACCTCGACGGAGATGTTATCACTGACATAGCTTACACTGGCAAGATGCGGAAGATAAAAGCTAGAGGCACGGTGATTTAGATGAGTCGACTATCTTCTAGAGCCCATAAAACCTTTGAACCTCTGAAATCACGGCCTCATATTTCATCATGACGCAGCTAGTGCTTTCAACTTCTCCTCCTCCTCCTTCTTTCGAGCCTCCTCACAAGGGCCACATTCTTTATAGAGGAGTGGGTCTTTCGAATTATAGTCTCTGACGCATCTTTCCTTGTCACAGAACTTGTCAACAGTCTCTGTACTTATTAAATGACCACAATAGCCCCAGTATCTTATATATGTAGTCGTGCACATGGTTAGCTTGGGGAAGCAAGAAGATTTCTTATGTCTGATGTAGACTTCGCGACAATAGTTCAGGATAGTGATGTTGATGTTATGATATAATGTGGAGACTTTGGAAAGAGATGTTAGGAGAATGCTGAAAGCTTGGCTTATATACTTTTTGGCTTGCGTAAGTGTATCACTTCGAAGTTGATTGCTCATTGTGATCTGGAAGGAAGACAAGAAGGGACCACCTGCGAATGGGATCCCATTCACGGACTGCTGATACATGTATCACTTTCGGGCAAGTTACGACGGACCTATCCATGAGTCACTGTACCATAGTTGAATGCAATATACAGGCCGTATTGAACTAACTGCCCATTGGCGTCGCCTCTTCAGTGCCTCAATGAACAACGGAGCTTCAAAACTCCATAGCGTTCTTCTTCCTCTCTTCCTCCTCTTTCCTCTCCCTTTCAATGAAGCATGCGTTGCATTCTATCAAGCCATCCCGATTATCCTCGAGATAATTCACATGACAATACTCCGTCCCTTGTAAAGCACACGGAATGAATTCTGTACCTGAACTGATGGCATGACCACAGCAGCCTATGTACTGTACTAACACGCTATCGCACATCTTGGATTCCACTAATAGTCTCGACTGATGTTGAGTAAGACCTTTTTATATATCGGGTACTAGTGTTTTGAGGCGTTTGAATGTTTTGCACGGGTCGTAAGCTCAGTAATCGGGCCTTTTATAGATGGCTACAATCACCTTTTCAGGGACACAAATAGGATATTGGGCTATTGATTCATGAATTGGCCCCCTTATAATATTGGATGGCATTAAAGATTGCCTTAAGAATCTGACCTCACATGCCTGATGCTACTCATCATTAATAACGGGCGTACGGTTATGAATATTGGACACTGGGCTCCTAATCACAACAGCTTATCTTAAAGGACCACAAAAGTAATATATGTGAAGGTTATCAATAAACATGTTTCCTGATCTGAGGTAAAAGAATGGGAAATACTATGGGAAAACACCCCTTTCCAAGACCGGGCGAGCTTAAACTCCTGGGGAGAACTCCGTACAACGGTCCAGATACATCCATTCATCCTTCTCTACTTGATTGCCTTCTTGAGTTCTGCTGCCTGGAACTTCAAGATAGATAACCATTCCTTACCGATATGAGCGTACTCGGCAAACCCTGCGGGTCATCCAAGTATGAGTATATGATGTCCCAGTTAAGTGCTAGGAGTGGACCCAGGATAGGAATCAAACCCAGTCCCGCTCCGACAATCTGCTTGACGAAGTTTGACCATGCAGATTCATCAAGAGGAGCATAGACGAAATCGATCCCTTCGTTTATCGACGTCCAATCGTTTCCTTTTCTGTGGAAGTTTCCAGAATCCCACTGAGTAAGAGAGTTGTCTGCCACGCTGAGCGAGGCTCCTTCTCGAAGCAGCCAAATGGAATCGAAGCAGATATGCGTGCCATCAGCGCGGCGTGCAACTCTATCATCCGGAATACACAGAGTTGCCATGATTCTCTGGACATTCAGGCACTGAGCTGCTCCAGAGTAACCCAATCCCCGACCGTTGGTGATGTCCAAATGAATGGGCTCATTGTCCCAGTAGTTCTTCAGAGTCAGACCTTGCGCGGAGAACTTGTGAAACTGAATGGTTCCAAGTCTGCTGAAGCCTGGATAACTGGGGTCCTGGAAGATTTGAGGGAAATACAGTGCTCTGATGGGCAGCGTTGGGTCGATAAAGATGTACTTATGAGACTTGATGTTGAAAGCCAGGTAGGCATTCTGGTCTGTCTCTCTGTACCGGTGGTATGTACTCTGCCCATCATTATGCACATATGGGCTTGGTGAGTCGATGTATGTGCTGCCACTGGTGTCTTCAGTGTCATTGTAGAACACCGAGGTACTGGCAAACGTTCCCAAGACATCTCTGAGCGGGGAATGCAAGTATTCGAAATTGCCCCGAGGCCAGTTCGGTTTCTTGATCTTGTTGGAGTTTGAAGCTTGATCATACACTCCATTCATGATAACTTCAACGATGAAGGTCTTGTAGAAGCCTGCTTCAGTCTGCATTCGCGCTGGAAGTGCAGAGGTTGCCGTGTAACCTATTCCAGTAGGTGGAGAATAAGCATCACGAGCATGGCGCCTAGTTTTCGAGCAGTGATTGCTTGGAGATATGTTTGGTGGCTTTTGTGGTGCATGGCTTTGCTCACAGCCTGGGGTTTGTTCGACAGATATATCGGCCATGGGGATAGCAACAAGAGAGAATCGCCTTTGCAATGTATGCTGGCTGTAGAGTCTAGGCTGTCTCTTAGCTCTGCGAGAATGCGACAGAGAAAGTTTTCATTCTGCCTAGATATTTGATGGGTTTTATACGTTCCCGGGGGATACACGCGAGGGCATCACGCAAACAGTGGTGTCAGACTTGGAATTTGTGGCTGACACTTCCTCTTGCCGTAAATGTTTTGTTCTGCATCTGAGGCCTCCCCTTTAGACTCGGAAAGAATCTGGACACCAATATGTGACGCACAAATGCGCCATGTAGGACTTTTGTATTGCATATAGTCGTCCCGCTCCATCAAATCTGAAATATGATAGGGAAGGGGGCGGTGTGCCAAGTATCGAGGGCATGCAGTTCTATACAGATATACATATGGTGTGTATGTAGCAACCCACTCTCTTCCCGTTATCATATTGGATATGTCACTCCTGGCGATCATTTTCACGGCAGGCGCGCCATCTAAACAGGTTTTCGCAATTCCCCTCGACAATCCAACCAATAAATGACATCTGTTGTACGAAATTTACCCTCTGTTACGTGCGTGGCTGCTGGAGGGGCAACGCAAGAATGATAGTTGGTTCACGGTTCCATACTGTGTCTGGCTGGGGATCTTCTACATCTGTATCGAGGGATGAGTTGAGGCAATTGTCAGACGTAGGGCCACAGATAGAAGCTCAATTGTTCAATTGTTCTCGCAACCCTGCAATCAGACTCCCTGGTAAAGCAAGCTACTACTTAGATCTCTCGTTAATGGGGGCGTTTCCCTCTAGTATTTAACTTCTTTATCCGTTAATAAACGCCAAGTAGATTCGGCGTGCCCCCAGTAACAGTGCTACGGTTACTCAACGGACCATCCAGCCACGGGTGAAAACCAACGAGAACGATATACCGATTGCAAGAATGAGATGTTTCTTGGAGCCTTCGATCCGACTGTAAGATGATTGACATGAGTTGAGAAGTAGTCTTTCCAATCAGCCTGGACATAAAGCGTGCCAGAGCTCTTGTGCAAGCTCAGTGACTTGACATCAGCCCGAGGCAGATTCTTCTCATGAGAGTAAACTGGCTTGAACCCATACATGAATGGCTGCTTCAATAATTCTTCTCCATGTAGAAATGAGGCAGAAGTCAGATTGAAGAGGTGGACGTCCAGATCTGTAGAGATGAGGAGGTGTCGTTGGCCAGGCACAGGCGTTATATCATGTCCTCCATCCCACCATGAATCATCCCATTCTTCGTTGAGTAATTTGGGAGGTCCAATGGGCTCGACTTGAGAGGGCTTTCGAGAAAATGAACCGTCTCTGTACTCATAGCGATTGAGTTGAGCTTTCGAGGGAGGCTTTCCTTGTGGAGGTAGGTCATTCCCGACGGCCCAAAGGCTTTTTGTTACTTGGTCCCATACAAGGCTATGCACTGCAGGGATACCATCAAGCTCTTGAAGAAAACCTGGATATGGGTTTGATGTACCCAAGGGCGTGTTGACGATCTTGATGTTTCCTGTTGCTTCATAGGAAGTTGATGCTATAGCGAGCTTCCCATCGGGCAGCGGCTCAATGCCGTGAGTTCCTTCCAGGCCGAATTTGTCCAAACACATGCCGAAGGTTATAGCTTTGTCTTCAGAAGGTTTGTCGGGACAATGGCTGATGACGACGACTGCATATGCAAAGATCGCCGCGACACTTCTACCGTGGTTCGCCCATTTGACATCCGTCACAGAGCCACCATTTTGTAGACACTCATTGAGTTTCTTTGGTATGTCTTGATTAACGAAGTCGATCTTCTTCCATTCCCATGATACATGGCCAGTAGTGTTGTGGATGCTGATTCGAGCAGGATCGTATTGGCCTGTGATAATCTTAGGAGAAGCCTCTTGAGGACACAGGATATGTTGCAAGCCATGGTTGCTTCCATTGGCAAAGATGAGATTGGTAGCAATTATAATGAAGAGTGCAATCTGCACATGACATCGGAAAGCCGCCAAAGCCATAGCTTGGGTTGCTCTGGAGCAGAAGATAAAGGGCTTAATTTCAGATGAAAACTTGATTCACCGAATTGATGGAGATAATGGCTGGAAAGAAGAAACTCTCACATTCACCTGGCCTTGGTATTGCTTAACGATGATTTGCATTCGTCAAAGCCAACTCGCATATAAAGTACTGGAGCCAGGCTGATAGAGAACTACGTAATAGTGTTGGAGCAGGATTGTCTTCCCAACTGTATCTGACAAATTGTGAGACACGGGACGTGGAAGTGACAGACCATATCACACGAGAGACAACACGTGTATGTGATATACCGGTACCTCAATATTAGGTCGCTGCAGAGTGGCCTAAGTATTTTGGCCAGAAGCATGACTGGCCAGCTGACGGCATCATCTAAAAAATGCGACAAATCCAGGGCACAAGGAATATGTCTCGGCTGTCTTGCTTTCCGGGATCGGTGGCGTTATAGGTGGCACATCAATGGCCACAGACTGCGTTGATGCAAGACACGGCTCAGATCAGAAGCTGAAAATGTACTGTAGACTTGATGCTTTGGATGGTGATTGCCCCATCATTGCCGTGCTTGTCTCCGCCGACAATGGAGATGATTGTCGTTTTTCAGCTCAGGCCTCTCAGCCACGTTCAAACAGCGGCGTTGCAGATCTTCTGAAAGGGGCGGCGCAGGTCGAGTTGATGTAGAATCATGCTGTTCAATATCGTCCATAATCTCAATTAGTTCGACTGATCGACAATCCGTTGCCAGCTGGCTACCGATAGTTCAGGCGTACCCGGGCCGTGCCGAGCTGTCAACAAAATCTACTTGTAGTTGGCGGTGCTGATCAATTGCCGGAATTCTGCGAATGCATTTCAGCTTCTGCAGCTAGGTATGCCACCTTCACTCCCGCTTCCATGATTTGTGACTTCTATGAAGGATCTCGATGATCCTATCATTGCCACAAATTGTGGTCGATGCACCGGCCGCTATTACTCTACGGAAGGATCATAATGGTTCATGTGACGAAAATAGTGATTATCGATGCAGGGTGACGGATGGCAGGTAGTTGTTGCGCATAAATGAGGTCCTCCGGTTTCTTCCTGAGATCTGCATTTCTGTCGGGACCTAGGTGAGGAAACAAAAGAAAAGCTTGCCAGTTATGCTACTTAAGTTAATATTGTCGAAATTCTTGGATATGCTGTCTAGAATAATATGGCAAGAAGCTTTAAACTCATATTCATTCTCGAATAATTGTGATGGAATATGCATCCCTGGACTACACTGTCGAGCATAACCGGCTCGCCGTTACTAGCCGATGCCATGCGATTGAGAGGACGGGAAAACTCTCCCATGTACTGATGACAGTATGTCTGTGTTTTGTCAGCACGCTGACGCGACCCAAGTTCGTCCGGATCTCCATCCGAAAAGTAGCAAGGAAGGATCAGACGGTATTGTTTATCGCAGATATATCAGTGCGAAGTCGGAGGTTTCGTCCGAAGAAGGATTCCGTGACTATTGGCTTTTACGTATATAACCTCAGCATAAGCCGATGAATATTGCTGAACATCTTCACTATCACACAATACCTAAAATGAATAAAATAGACCAACTGCCAGTCATACTTCTAGTTCACGGTGCTTGGCATCGACCTCTCCACTACCGTCTTCTCATCCAAGCTTTCCAGAAACAAGGCTTCATTATTCTTGCTCCGCCTCTTGCAAGCTCTGGATACGATGATTCGATCGATGGTAAGACATACCACGATGATGTAAAGAGGATCCACGACGCTGCTCTGCCCTACATCGATAGTGGGAGGAAGATTGTTGCTATTGGTCATAGTCATGGAGCTATCCCTCTTACCGTGGCAATTCAAGGCCACAGTATTGCAGAAAGAGAGCAGAAAGGCCTTCCAGGTGGTTTCATCTCTGTGATCTATGTGGCTCCGACGCCTGTTCTGCACAAAGGCATTTCCATGTATGAGGCTGCGGGCGAGCATTACAAGACGCCATTCTTTCATGATATATCAGTAAGTCAATACTCGACTCAGCACCCCAAGTTGCCGAACTAACCATGATCTAGGAGACACGTATGCCACTGAAGCTAGATAGGGCCAAAGAAGCATTCCTCTCAGATATTGATCAAGGCATCGCAGATGAGATTGTCCCTACACTTTGCCATCAAAGCAAGGCTCCGTTCGAAGTTCCTATGGCTTGCACCCCGGCAGACTTGAACATTCCCAAGACCATGGTTGTCTGCAAGAATGATCCTATCTTCGGCAGGGAGATGCTTTTGGCTGTGGCGCAGAATTGGGGTGCTGACACTTTGGAGATCGAATCTGGACATAGTCCACATCTGGTCGAAGAGCACAGAAAGTGGCTCGTAGAACTTGTGTCTTAACAGACCACGAAGCTATAAAGCAGTAATCACAGTTGCTGGTCATCTGGTGATAGGATGGATAATGCGGTCCAGTAGAACTGTAGGATACAAACTCTACTTAAATCATAGTTTTCAACGGTCAATAACCCTTGGGTTTTGAAGGTAAAGATGACCTTAGAGTGACCTAGGCTATAGGTGGGTGTTTCTTGTGTCAAAGTCATTTCCTGTAACCTATGAGTTTCGAGCCGTTGATGATGTGTGCGTAGGTCCAGACCGGTCCCGGGCCCAAGGGTAAGAAGCGGCGTATCCCAGAGTCGCATCCGACATCAATTGCAGGAGGAATTACCGACTTCTATTTCGCCAAGAGACTGAAGACCGGTCAGCATTATCCAATCATTCCGATCGCCGGAGTGGTCTGACACGACATAACGATGTTACGATCTGACTTATATTATTGCTTACCCACGTGATGCAACAGCCAAGATACGGCAATCTCTCAACGAATAAATAGCAAAGTGACGAGGAGTTTGACTGTAGAAGAGCATTCTCAAGAATCAATCATGGCGACCACTACTTCTAGCAATGCGAGTTCCACCATCGAGAACCTCATCTCCTCATACTCGATCCTCACCTCTCTAGCTCCATGGCTCTCAACTCTCGACCTCTATCATCTCAGTCTAACGAACAAATCAGCTTACGAGTACATAAAATCGTCACCGGTGATCTTCAAATCTCTCACTCGTCATTGCCTCTGCGACGGTCGCGGCCTCGCTACACGTCAAGCCTATGCAAGCCCCTATCACCGAAACCGCATGGCAGGTCAGTGGACGCCGAGTCCTCATCTCAAAGGCGATGAAGAGATTGAAGTGCGACTATCCAACATCAAGTGTGATGAAGCAGGTGCCTTGCCCTGTTTAAAATGTGGTATAAACATCTGCGAAGAATGTCGGTGCTATCCTCGCGCAGCTCCGGCAAATGCGTATCCAAATCGAAGACCGCATTTAAGAGGCAGCATTCAGCTTGATAACATTATGTGTTTGTGCGAGGAGTGCGACGCGAAAACTGAGAAGGAAGTGCAGGGGAAGTTCCTGAATGAAAGATGTGACTGCGATGTCTACACGAGGTGGATTTGCGTCAGATGTGAAGAGGAGGAACGCAAAACTGTGTGGAAGTACTTTGAGGAGCAAACAGAGTTGGATGGTAATTGGATTGTGAGGGAGGATATGGATTACGGTGATGATTTTGAGCCTACAAAAACACTTCAAGATCATGCGTTTGACCGAGCAGTGAGAACCCCAACCAGCAACATTGAGATAAGCTGACGACTCGATCTAGTTTTGGTGTACTTGCGACAAGGCGGTCTCGCACAGAACTGTGCCGCGTTGTATCTGGTGCAAAAGGCGACATTTGCCAGAAAGCGAGTGGCCCCGGGAACTTGAGAATATTGGCTCAAAGCTTCCTTTCTTCGACGACGTAAGTGTTCGAACGTGAGCAGCACTCATGTGTCCTTTCTGACCGTATGGGGCAGGATCCTGATTATCCTCGATGGGTAAGTGATGATGATAACAAGTATCCGACTCCTTACCCAAGGTTAGGGTATATTAGCAGAGGGGAAAATGAAGAAACTCGAGTCTCGTAGCAATATGGCTGGCGAGCTCGGGTATGGCGTTTAGCCCTGTGGATGGTTACTTGAAACAGTCAATTAAACTCATTTGCTTTAGATCCAGTGTTGAACATCATCTGCGTCCTTCCAGCTCTCTGAACAGATCTCTCCCAAACTTGTCCTCAAGAAACTCCCTCACTTCGTGGGATGACGATTCTATCACATTCAATGACTCCTTGCGGCTTAAACGCTTCTTCCACCCTCCCGGCTTGAGGATGGCAAGACCGTCAAGGCTCGTCACGCGCGATAATGCAACATATTTCAACGGCTGCTCCCATGCTTGCGAAAGATCAGTCGTGACGTGAGTCAGCGTCATACCCTGAGACTTGTGAATACTGACAGCCCACGCCAGAACCAGCGGGAGCTGTGTTCTATATAGAATTGAGTAAGGCTCTGTTGCCCCGAGCGTGTTGACTAATACCCATGGATAAATCGTGCGTGTAATACCGTTGTTGAACCGAACGATCGGCCATTGCCTAATACCGCGCGTCACTGCGTACTCCCGGATCAGATTCGCTCGCCAGTTAGAATAAGAACCGGCAAGGACATCTATATTCAAGAGGGTGTTCTTTTTCGAGTTTGGGAGCTTGGCAGGGTCGTGGGGTTCCCAGCCGACGACGATGCCTTGGCTTCCGTTGACGAGGCCTTTCTCTGTATCAAGGTTGATCTTGAGCATGACCAGTGCATTGATTTTCATCTCGACGTAGGCATCCAATGGACTGTCTTTGCACTGTTCTTTAGTCCTATCCACATACGGGATATCTGAATATTTATCCTGTCGTGTGTTTTGCTTGTAATGTTCGAGTTCTGTGTGGTGTGGTCTCCAATCGAAGCCGTCAATGGCTTTATAAATGGTACTTCTTCCAGGCAAAAGGGCGAAACTTTTTCTATTCTCTTCCTGCACGGCATTCTTGTAGGCAAAGAGCTTTGTCACGTTCTGAAACTTCGGATCATTGGGGTCTTGTTTAAGCAGCATCTTCCCTTCTTCCTTAGAAAATGGTATACCGAGTCGACACTTCTGAAGCATTTTCACGAAAGACTGATCTGACTGACGATGAATCTCTTTCAGGTGAACATGAGAGAAATTGGCTTCTTCCCAGGCATCGCTCCTGAAAGCCCACTGGTCCTCGACATAAAAGGGACCGCAGTTAAACCTCCCGCTACAGTTCCATTCAGTCGGGTTCCGCTTGTCATCCGGAATTGTAGGTGTGCCACAAAACATGCAGTGTCCGAAAGGCTTGACTGGAGGTAACTGGCAAAAGTCGCCCGTGACAAGAAGTCGGACACCGCCAAATGCTGGAGCGTTTGGCCAGTAGTCGCTGTGTTGTTGTGACCAGCATCGTGCACTCTTGAGGCATTCGTTCATGCGCTGGAAATGATGGTTTTCAACCATACTGATCTCATCGATAACAAGAACATGAGTCTCCCTGAGACGCTCCTTGACAGTTTTGCGATGCGAATCACTTTTGAGAACAGGCAGAGGGGACTTCATACTGTCAATTGTCCAACCCATGTAGGACCAGGTAGTCACACCATTAACACCGAGGGCGGCTCGACCGGTAGGCGCGGTGATGTGAACGATTTTACCCGCCGCTCGAAGCTTCTTGACTGCTGCTTTCAGAACTGTGGACTTGCCGCATCCTGCTGAGCCGGTAAAGAAGACGTTTCTTCCTGACATGATGAGATCGAGAAGGTCCTGCTGCTCTTTGCATAGGGTTGGCTCAGGCACCAGGTCAACCTCAGACGCCTCGTCAACCTCAGACGCCTCGTCGACCTCAGACGCCTCGTCGACCTCAGACGCCTCGTCAACCTCTAAGAAGTCGTTCTCATTGTCGGCGGGACCACGTGTCGAGGAATTAGACGGAAGTGAGGGCATCGGCTGTGGCTGTTGTGGAATCTGCTGTGACCTTGGCTGTGTCCTCGGCTGTGTCCTTTGCTGTGTCCTTTGCTGTGAGATCTGATGTGGCCTTTGCTGTCGCAGTTGCAGTTGTGGTACTTGCTGTGGAATCTGCCGTGAAATACGCTGTGAGGCATGCAGCTCTGAGATCTCCTGTTGGAGCACCCGTTTCCTTTCCAGGAGGATCTCCCATTCGGTCTGCTGTGGCCTTTGCTGCGGGGTCTGCGATGGTACTTGCGATAGTACTTGCGATGGTATTTGCGATAGTACTTGCGATGGTACTTGCGATAGTACTAGCGATGGTACCTGCAATGGCTTCGACGGCGGTGACTTGTGGGCCGGCTTCTGCGGCGGCTGTTGAACTGGCATCTGCTGTGGCCGTTGCTGCAGAGTCTGTGATGGCTTCTGCTTTCCCATGGCTAGAAAGTTTGCCATCGTATTCTTGTTCGACCTTGTCTGTTGAGGCGAGGGCTTCGCTTTGGCGCGGCTTGACGACTTGGCTTTGGGCGCTTCATCTTCGTCGGACGAGGAGGGGATGCTGATGAAGGAGGACGATCGCTGTACACGCTTGGGCTCGCTGGCAGATATCGGAGCTTGCGCATTGGTGTCGAGTTTCCTCTTAAGCGGTGCCCTGGGGGTGTCCCTCTGGGGGAAAGTTCTTGGGGCAGGACCTCTCATTCTCGGCATGGGAAGGGTACTAATAGTACTTGGCTAGGGTAGGAATGGATCAGGTAACTGTGTTGGATGTCGGTGCATGGTTGCGGTGAATGGGAGACTAGGCGAACCCACATGACACGTAGATTCGCGCGAGGCACAGTGATCGGATCGATCGCGTAGGTGAAGCTTTGGGATGGAGGAGGGGCGCGGGGAGCGAGACGCGACCAATCTATTACGGGCCACTCAACGCGTGGCCGCATCGCGCACGTGACCTGGCCTATTGCTTGTAACCGTCCTACCCCAAGTTTGGCTACCAACGTGGTTTGGAAGCAGATGAGGAGGTTGCGAATGCATAGTTTACAGAACTTGACATCAATATCTTGCGGTTTTGAGAAAAATCAGATCATAACGGGCATTTTATTGTCATAAGGACTATTTCTCCTCCATAGTACCAGACATATCTAGCCATTTAGACTGCCACGAAAACATTATCAGCCAATTCATCCCGTGACTCCATGACTACGAAACACGGAGGATTATCAATGCCACTCGAGAACGATATCGTTCACCGGCAATTATCACCCAAAGTCTATAAAACAAGAAAACCCACATCCAACATCATCCCGTACCGCAACTCTGTGTGCTTCTAGGATTCATTCATTTCCTCATCCTCAAGCTGTTTAAACATCTCAGTGCCAAAAGTATCAGCAAGGAACTGGCGAACCTCCGCGTTCCCTCCCTCTCCCACCGTTAGTCTCTGCGCACTGCCTTCAACTTTCAGTCCGCGCAGACTTGTCGCTCTCGACAGCGCAACATAGACTTGCCCCTCAGCAAAAGCCTCAGTTAAATTCACAGTAACGCGCTCAAGAGTCATTCCCTGGCTCTTGTGGACGGTGATAGCCCAGGCAGGTATAAGCGGAATCTGCGTTCGGTGCAGAAAAGAGTAAGGCTCCCTCATACCGACGGGGGTTAGCATACACCAAGGGTAGATTGTCCGAATCTGTCCGTTGTTGAACCTCACGACTGGCCAGACTTGATCTTCAGCATCGGGGTATTTCTCTTTGTGCTGTTTAGTAAAATCTTTGACGTAATGTTCTCTGAGACTGGAGTGTTCTCCTCTGAGTTGCGGCAACATGGCATCGTCGATTTTTTCCCAGCCGCAGATAACACCTTGACTTCCATTGGCAAGCCCTGCTTCGATGTCGAGATTCACTTGGAGCATCACCTGCATTGTTTCCTTGAGCTTCACAACTCGTTCGAGCGGGTGGTCTTCGTGGACCTTCAAAGTCTCATCACCAAGTTTGTCGAAGTAGCGCGGGAATTCCTCTTTGTGCCTCTCTACTTTCCAATCGAAGCCATCAAGGACCCTGTACTGTCTTTCGGGATACTTGGTAATTGCATCGAGTTTGTCGCGATTGATAGGATTGATCTCGTCCCTGGTACAGTGAAGCTGTGGCACATCATCAACCTCGTGATCGTGATGCATGAGAAGGTGGATGTCATTCTCGCTGAACGGAATACCAAGTCTGCATTTCTCCAACATCCTGATGAAAGTAAGGTCGTTTTGACGATGGATTTCTCTCAGGTTGAAACAGGCAAAGTTGGCCTCAGCCCAAGCAGTGCTTCTGAAGGCCCACTTGTCCTCATCAAACCAGGGTCCATGGTGTCTGGACTCGGGGCAGTTGTAAACACCATTGATTTTGTCGTGTCTAAGCTCACCACCACAAGTATAGCAGTACTGGAAAGGATTCACGGGGGGTAGCTGGCAAAAGTCTCCCGTGACGATGAGTTGGAGTCCACCAAAGGCTTGCGCACCTTCTTCTTGTCCCCATCTGGCACATTTCAGGCACGCATTCATGCGATTCAAGAAGTCGCTACTGACCATACTGATCTCATCGATAATCAGTACCTCAGTGCTTATGTGACGCCGACGATGACGAGTCTTAGTTTTTTTCTTGGCAATATGCTTGAGCTGCTCTATACCTTTTTTGAACAGGTCGGGCGCCCAACTCATATAAGTATAGGTGGTCATGCCACCGATATGCACAGCTGCACGGCCTGTGGGTGCACAGATAGCGACTGTCTTGCCCCGTCTCTTCAGCTCACGAATGGCAGTTCTGAGAACGTGAGATTTCCCGCAGCCAGCCGAGCCAGTAACGAAGACGTTACGGTCGCCGCGCAGAATGGTGTCAAATACGACTTGTTGTTCAGCAGAAAGCGTTGGTTCAGGGTCCACGGCCAGATCGTTAGACGGTGCCACTCCGTCATTTTGATCAACATTTTCGTGGCCGCCAGGTGAGACGCTCAGGGATGATGGTTCGCGTGGAGTCCTTTTGGGTGAAGGAGGAAGCGTTTGCGATTGATCATCGTCCTCGCTGGTCAGAGTAACATCACTGGCCTTTCTCTTTGTCCCCTCCTGCGGCGGAGTAGGAGGATAATTCGGCGGGGCGGGACCTCTCATGCTGGGCATCTGCATATGATGTCAGTGCGTGCTCACGGGAATGGAAGCCCTGGGAGTACCCACATCACGTAAAAATGCAGGGCAAACTAATCGATCGCGTTGATAAAGGTTAGATTACGGGAGGGGACGCGCCTGATTTATCGAGGAGCCAAACTCAAAAGCGCGGAAGTGACGTACTGCACGTGACTAGACGTATTTGATGCTATCATGGCTCCGGCTTCGTTTCCAATTCGTTATCCTTTGTAGTTTTGCTTGTTCTGGTGCACACGCGTCATTTGCTGGAATCTTCCGCTGATCACTGCGGAATTTGACGCGGCATCAGTATGAGACTAGTGGCAACTGATCCAACGGAATTCTCCTTACTCAGTGGAGCTTCTGGCACTCGCACGGTAACACAGTGTAAAGACCGCCCGTTGCGGTTTTCAACCGTTACAAAACGGTGCCCCATACAAACTCAACGGCAATGTTCAACATGGCAGCCATCTTATCGCTCCCCATCTCCCAACTCTGCAGCCTCTGCGCCTCAACTGCATTCCCCGCATTTGTTTTCGCTTCAACGAGCTCACCCAATGTAGTCATAGGACAGCTCATATCAAAAAAAGCCTTCTCTGTCTGCCATTCCTCAAGACTTCTCGCTTCCCACAATAGTTTGCTCGATGGGAGAGGAAGGCTGCACATGTCGCTGCAGATACTACACTTCTTCCCGTTCTCAATGGTGATTACGCAGCCTATGATCAGCCAGAGACAGGACATTCGGCGGCGCGATTCAGCAAAGATCCAGTCTTGCCATGTTGAACTTGGCTCGGCTATTTCGGTGGTCGAGTAGCTACCGGTATGATCAAGAAATCGGGAGCCAAGCAGCTGAAAGGGAGTTAGCTCATTACTCATGTGAAGTTTGACAACACTGACCTCAGCTGTTTCGAAGAGCCTAGAAGTTCGCTCCTTGCTTTCTGAGTCAGGTTCGCTCATCGACATCATCATGTAAATGATCATGACTTCCAGACACAGATGTACTTCATGAGAAGAGAACGTATGTAGCTGCTTCGTATTAGTCGGTGTTACTAAAAAAGCTCATCACATTTACCTTTTCTCGAAAGCGATCCTCCTCAGCAGCCACCATCCTCCACAAGAACGACTGTGTTTCTGGTGTCCTCGCGGCAAACAACTGGCAAATACTCATACAATTCCCCAATATCTCAGGGAGAGTCTTCAAATGCCAGTGGGGGTGAATAAACGGCGGGAACGTTTGCCGACGGAGCATCATCTGTGGATATGCGTAGAGCATCTGCATGATGACTCTCGACGCGTGTTGCATGCTTGAAAGGCGATTCGATACACGTGTTAGATCTCCCTTGGAGCTGAGGGATCTTGTAGGTACGCGAAATTGCATATCGTTTGTGAAGCTGGGCGGAAACATTTCCAGAGATGCCGGCATGAGACCAAAGGGATCGGTTGATATGGTGTTCAGCGACGAAACGAAATCGCTTGTGAAGTCGTCCAAGTCAAGGGAAACACTCGGAGTTCCATATGGAGCGAATTCACCGATGGCATTCAGCTCATTATTTGGTCGAGCATTGGGGTCGTGGCAATGCTCAATTGACGTCGCAGCTCCATTGCGAAATGGTCGACCAAACGTGCATCGCAGATCCTTCGTTGTGCACCTTGAACATGGCTGACTAAAGTCGCACTTCGTCTTGGCTACTCTACAGGAAGTGCAAGACTTTGGGCGTCCCTTGCGTTGAGTTTGGGCGCGTCGGCAGTAATTGATGTGACGCTTGTACGGATGCTCTGACGATGGTCAGCGGCTGGCAGACATCCTTGGGACGGACATACCCTGAGTGAAAGTCTTGTCACATAAGTTACACGTCTGAAAGAACAGAGAGTCCGTTGAAATCTCCATTGTGGTTGATACGAGTTTTCGCGAATTGGAAGTGATGTGAGAGAATACAAGCGCATGTTGGTAAGCAGAAATACGTGTTCGGATTTAAGGCTAAAATCCTACGGCCAAGACCCACGGAGGGGCTCTTATTCCGCTCGCAGCTACCAACCTAGCGAAAGACCAAACTATCATGATATGATGCAATTCCCATCTATAGAGGAAGCTCCCCGCTACGATCACTGAAAGTCCTGGTGGGCCCATCCTCCCCAATAGTCGCCATCTCAACAACCCTCTCAGCGCCAACTTCAGTAGTCGTTCCCCACTCATGATAACCCGACAAGCCCGTCTTCACTAAACCTGGACAAACAGAATTGACCTTTCCACCCACATCACGCAACTCCCGATCAAAGTTAATCATTAGCATATTAACAGCCGCTTTGCTCGCGTCGTACGCTTTGTAGTCAATGTTGTAATAGATCGTGGTTTCATCAGTGGCTTTGGTGAGACTGCCCATGACGCTTGAGACAAACACGATGCGCGGTGGAGCATTCTTTGCTTTGCGAAGAAGTGGGAGGATGCTTTGAGTCAGACAGGCAGTTCCAACGACGTTGGTTGTGAATGTCTTGGAGAAGAGATCCCAGGCTGAAAGACTCTTGTCGAAATCGAGCAGAACAGCAGCGTTGTTGATGAGAACATCGAGATGTCCGTATTTTTCTTCAATATGCTTTACTGCCTTGTCGATGGACTCTGGAGAAGTGAGATCAAGCTCTACGACTGAAGCCTGATGGCCGTCTTTCCGGAGAGCAGAGGCGATTTCTTCGCCGGCTTTGGTGTTGCGAACGCCGAGGAGGACATGGTAGTTATGCTTGATGGCGAGTTCTTTGGCAACTGCAAGGCCAATGCCTTGAGTTGAACCAGTGACCAGAACGAGAGTTGGAGACATGATAGGCAAACTGAGCTGTATGAAGGATTTGTGTATTGGTGGTTGTTGATGAGTTTAGTCAAGAGCTTGAGCATGAGGTCCTTATATAGGCAATTCCTGCGAAGAACAACAGTCTTCCTCCAACATACTCTACCTATTCTAATTCCACGGCCAAATTGGCCTATGAGTCCCATATCTTACTAGTGTCCCTGGACGCTTCTCATGGTGTTGTCAAGACGGATCATGGCGAGTTTCTCGTTTCCAAATTGGCCGGCCCGGAAGTGGGGCCACAACGGCCAATTTGGCCGATGGCAACTGAAGCCAATCAAGCATTGAGGTCCCCTCCATATGGAAGAGTGTTTGTTTCAACATGGGGAAAATGCAATTCACGAAAAGTCTTGAAACATATCTGGCATTGTTTTATGTTCCTGCGAGGTTGAGGTGTTTGACGCAGCAAAAACTCCGTCACGTCTTTGGATTGACTACAGCCAGGTTAAATTTCACGATTCATCAGACATGTAACCTTCGAGACTTGGAGAATTTCATATTGGACCTCGTATTTGAATCCCATCTTACTATCCCTTCTCCAACCTTCAAAAAGTATATTCTTATCCTTTGTGGCTGCGATAATGGCAATGTGCAGAAGACAGACTTTACTTAGGACCGCTATAGGTTATGTAGACTTGGTCTCCACGCTTTGGGATGAGAGGATCAACGACCTGTCATGCGCGTAGTATATAATACCAAATCAAAGTGTTTCCAGTAACCAAGAAGATATTATGATGACTATGGAACCATGCTTTCGTGATACCATTGTTGTTAGAGCATTACTCGGCGAACCGGAGAATAACCCTCACACCGTCTCTGATGTCAAAGTTGCAAGTTGAAAACATGATATGATAACGTGGAATCAACATACAAAATGAGGTTCTCACATGTGATTTGAATAGTCTTCTGCTACTCCATTGTAGACTACCCCGTGCACTTGACACATCCCCCAATAATACATTGATATATGCCGTGTCACGCCTGGGTGATACGAACCCACAGACCATTCTGACCTGAAAAGCCAAGGCGTGGGGAAGTCTTGGCTAGTGGTAGTCTCGAAGCTTGACAAGATTGGCAGGTCAATTGGAGCTGTCTCTCCTGTCATCCGACGACAGCTCGGGCGAGGGGATATTCAACAAGTTATCACACCGACATCAAGAAACCTATGGCACTTGTCTCTCGTGTGATGACCTCGATGAAACCCCATCAGTGACAAAGGTTCGTGTTCATGAAAGAGAAACGCGACGATATTCTTGGATGCTATCGCCATGGTACCAGGCAAGGCTGATAGTGAGGCCGCTTCGTATCTGCAGGATACACCGCAGTGTCACTGACTCGCAAATAGACGCGTGATGCATTCACTTAACAAGCAATACTACCTTCCATATCAAAAGCGGCATGATATCAATCAGAACATCATAGCACAGCATGTAAAAGGCAGTTCCAATACCCAAGAGAGCCCTTAATAAATCTCGCAGGTCCCCAACTACCCCTCTTTACCACTGATAACAATCATCTCTTCTGCAAGTCATAAATAGCGGAGTGATAGTTGATTGGCCCACCGTCTCCGCGTTGAGGGTGGTATTGCCGGGAGACATGGCCCAAGATGGAAGGTCCCCAGATGTGCAGGGATGTCGTGGTAGATCACACGGATGTCGTTCGTCAAAAAGAACCTTTGCCAAGAAGACGCAGGGGCCGTCAAGGCGCTTGCAGAGTGCAGAAATATATTGGCGTCTTTATCTTGCAGATCAGAGTATATTGCGGTGTAGTCGTCTGGACTATGGACTTCCTTTTGGAGCATGATTGCTTGGATAGTGGTGTTGAGATGGCAGATAGTGTCTGCCGTGCGCAACCCATTCATTCCCTATGCTAGTGTGATCATATCTACGACTGCACCACTTCATTTCTAGCGTCCTAAAAGCTCCGACGATGTGCTAAGAAGGTTTATCAGGCTTAACCTTACTCTTAAGCTTGCAATTGCGACTAATCACTAGCCCTCGGCGCATACGTACGAATCAGGCTATACACTCCGCACCCTTTCCCCAAAGTGCAAATCTACGATGGTTCGTCCCGAGCCGTTTATTCCCTCGGCTGTTGTTTGTCCGAGAAGACCTTCCTATCTCGCTGCCGCCGATATTTTGCGATATGACGTGCTAACCTTTAGCGGGACTGATGGCCAGGAACAAGTGACCCCAGATAGCAATGTCGCATGACTGTAGTGCCTGCGAGATAGTGCCTGGACAAAAGACCCTTCATGCAGCGCTTATATCCCAGAATAGGGCAGTGGATAGTTATGAGCTTCTCTATATTCGCGGCCAAGATATACAAAAGTCCCGGTTGAATTGGGAAGTTGGATAGAAGCTTGAATGACTGGAAGCATAGTATTGTATGTTGTAGAAATATATAATAGATCCTTCGAGCATGCCTATCTGAAGTTCACGAACATCATCATCAACTCAGCACTTCACTGCAGTGCAACTCTTCAAGATGCGTTTCTCTGATTCTCTCCTCCTCATTGGCCTCTCCAGCCTCGCTGGTGCTCATCCCAGCAGAAGGGCTCCTAACCCTTCACCACTGAGCAAGCGTGGCCTGGACCTGGAAGCTTTCAAGCTTCCTCCCATGGCCGAGTATGTTCCTCAGGAAGAGGTTCCTGATGATGTCAGCGCCAAGCTCATCACCAAGCGAGCTGACTATACCGAGACCGCCAAGGACTTGGTCAAGTCACTTTTCCCCAAGGCTACTTTCCGTATGGTCAATGATCACTATACCGGAAGCAATGGAATTAGTCATGTGAATTTCCGCCAGACGGTTAACGGCATAGATATTGACAATGCCGATTTCAACGTCAACGTAAGTATTCTAAAGATATCCAGGAATCGTAGATGTGCTGACATAGATACAGATTGGCGCTGATGGAGAGGTTTTCTCCTACGGAAACAGCTTCTACGATGGCAAGATCCCCGGACCTCTCACCAAGCGCGATGAGAAGGACCCAGTCGATGCTCTGAAGGGCACTGTCGATGTCCTTTCTCTACCTGTTGAGGCTGAGAAGGCCAAGGCTGAGAAGAAGAGCAAGAACCACTACACCTTCTCCGGTACCAAGGGTACCGTCAGCAAGCCCGAGGCTAAGCTCACCTACCTTGTTGATGAGAACAAGGAGCTCAAGCTCACATGGAGAGTTGAGACTGATATCGTTGACAACTGGCTGTTGACCTATGTCAACGCTGCCAAGACTGATGAGGTTGTCGGTGTGGTTGACTACGTCAACGAGGCTACCTACAAGGTTTAGTAGGTATTTCGGTTGATTTATGATTGAGAAAGAGCTGACCATCCAATCATAGCCCCTGGGGTGTTAACGATCCTTCCAAGGGATCTCGCACCACTGTCACAAACCCCTGGAACCTTGAGGCTTCCGAGTTCACCTGGCTCAGCGACGGCTCAAACAACTACACCACTACTCGCGGAAACAATGGAGTAAGTTATAAATTGACATGTGGGTGATCAAATCTAACCTCTTATGTGAAGATTTCACAGATCAACCCCAGCGGAGGCTCCACCTACCTCAATAACTATCGCCCTGACAGTCCTTCCTTGAAGTTTGAGTATGATTATTCCACAAGCACTACTACTCCGGCGAGCTACCGTGACGCCTCTATCGCTCAACTATTCTACACTGCCAACAAATATCATGACCTGCTGTATTTGTTAGGATTCACAGAGCAAGCAGGAAACTTTCAGACCAACAATAACGGCCAGGGAGGCGTAGGAAACGATTTCGTCATTCTCAATGCTCAGGATGGAAGTGGTACAAACAATGCCAACTTCGCCACCCCAGCAGATGGCCAGCCCGGTCGAATGAGAATGTATCTCTGGACCTATAGCACACCTCAGAGAGACTGTAGTTTTGATGCCGGCGTGGTTATCCACGAGTACACCCACGGTCTCTCCAACCGTCTCACTGGTGGCCCTGCCAACTCAGGCTGTCTTCCCGGTGGTGAATCCGGTGGTATGGGTGAGGGATGGGGTGATTTCATGGCTACTGCTATCCACACCACTTCCAAGGATACCCGCGCCAGCAACAAGGTCATGGGTGACTGGGTCTACAACAACGCTGCCGGCATCCGCGCTTATCCCTACAGCACAAGCCTTACCACTAACCCCTACACTTACAAGAGTGTTAACAGTCTCAGTGGAGTCCATGCTATCGGTACTTACTGGGCTACTGTCCTGTATGAGGTTATGTGGAACCTCATCGACAAGCACGGGAACAGTGATGCCGATGAGCCCAAATTCAGTAACGGCGTTCCTACCGATGGCCGCTTCCTTACCATGCAATTGGTCGTATCAGCAATGGCGCTGTAAGTATTCATTCCCGTGAACTTGAGTCTCATCTAATGCTTGATAGGCAACCTTGCAACCCCAACATGGTTCAGGCCCGTGACGCCATCATCGACGCCGACACCGCTCTTACCAAGGGAGCTAACAAGTGTGACATCTGGAAGGCCTTTGCCAAGCGTGGTCTTGGAAATGGTGCCAAGTACAGTGCTTCCAGCCGAACTGAGAGCTTTGCTCTCCCATCCGGATGTTAAGCGGAGATCTCAGTGGCAGGACGATGAGTGGATGAATGAATGACGAGTGATGAGTTGGAGAATGAGATGATGTCTGTGTATTTTCTGGTATATATAGTTGTGTTGTATATAGTCTCGTATGTTGATGTCGACTTCAATTACAAGTACATGCAAGTGTCTCTGCTTTCGATGGTGCATGTTTGATCAGACGATTTGAATACAAAGTGGATCTTCTCGTCTTCTCAACTCAAATAAGTTATCATAATACTCCTACAACTTTTCAAAAGTTATCCTAAAGTTATCCTAAACTCATCATAAGTCCGTCCCTTCCCTGCCTTCCATCATGGGTTCTTGACAGTTACTTCGACGCTGTGCTATTTTTTTCACGGCCTCCTAGCCCCTCACATATTTACATTGATTCTTTGTAGCTGAAGACTTCCTTGTCGAGTCCTGTAAAACTTCTGGCCTCATCTATGCCAACCTGCTCTGCTTGTAGAACCCAGCCGTCAGCTCTGTGCAGAGGGTGGTCTACATTGAGTCTTCCTTTGCTGTCTACAACCTGAGGCTGGTAGTTTCTTCCGGGCTGTATTTCTAGTTTGTAGATAAACTTCATTGGATCTTCAATCGGTTCAATCTCTGCCGCGGTGTCTGGAGATTTAATGCTGTCGGCTCGAGTGCATGTAGTTGGGTCTCGATTGGATTGGAGGACAAGACGGTGGTGGTCTCGGCTGTCGCAAGACCGCTACTCTCGTCTGAGGACTCGCCATCACTGGAAGAACTCTCTGTCAGCGCGGGTGAAGATTCATCTGACGACGACTCGGCGAAGGAGGAGTTGTTGGTATAGGGCGATTCGTCTTGTGCCCTATGTCTCTTGGTTGGAGGAGTGGCTGGGGTCGGATCTTGAGCATCGTCATTGAATGGATCGGCGATTAAAGCCGATATTACTTTGGAGGCATTGGATGCCGCATGTCTGCGCTTTCGTGAAGTCGTTGGCTGCGAAGAGTGCTGTGTTTGGCGGAGCCATGGTAGGGTGATCACTTTATGGCCTGGACATATTGACGCTGGATCTTTCTTCTGGGGGATGTTGAGTCTGTCTTTCGCAAGGTAGTGTTCTGTTAAGTCTCGGTCAATCCTCTGTATTGCTTTGTTGTGAGGACGGTCAGAAAAAAAGATGGTGGAAACTTTTTCACGGTACGATCTATGTCGTCCTCAGGGTGAAGGAGCAGACCTGGGTCACAATCCAACCCACCAAACCCCACCTCGCCCAAGTCTGAGGTGTACCTGGAAGAACCCCCCAAGCCATGCCCGGACAGGAGCTCTTTTGGGCTATCGGAAAATTCCCATTATTTGTAAGTAGCCCTTTTGATCTTTCCGAACTCCACGACTCAGCACCGCCAGGGGGGTCAAGACTAGACCACAAAGTGCCGTTGGATATCTTAGTCTGTATGCATTTTTGAAGTCTTTGCGTATTTAAATTCTGTTCCGCTGGTTCCTTACTTAAAGATACCATAATGTCAGCTTTATTGTGTCGCAATCGGCAACGCGTTATGATATAATGTCCAAGTTGTAAGCTAGATGCGTCAATTGTAGTTGAGATTTCTGGGCATGTCGGCGCACAAAGCTTTGTAGAAGGACGAAATATGTCTGCATGCTTAGCTACTTGGTCTGTCCTGAAGATTGTAAGTATCTGTAAATAGTAATAGCAACTTGGCAAACTTACATAGTAGGGATTTGCCTACAGCGGCATATTCCCCTGATTACCACAGCTTCCACTAAGAACACTTAGAGTCTGTCTGTTTGTAAAAGTCCTTGACTTGGAAGAATCCCTGCAAAGGCACGCACCAGAGCAAATCTGCAAGCCAAGTCCCTCTGCCAGGTCTTGATCATACTCAGATTGATATGTAATACTTGGCAGAGTTGCCTGAATATCGATCTTTGTCCGGTCTGTTGAGACACTATTACATTAGTGTGCCAACTTTGGGGCATGGCCGACTTAAAGTGTATCCGTGAGACCGAGCGATCTAAGGACGGACAACAATTCAGGAGACGTTCTCTTTTGGTTGCTGCTAGATCGTATTCAGTGACCCACTTTCTCTCAACACCAAAAACCCGCCTCCCGCAACATCTACAACACATGAGTGCTTGGCTTCAATCGGTCGCCTACCACGCGCATGCTCTCATAATATAGTAAGACTTCTTCTACATACTCTACAGACCAAGGCGAAAAGGTTGACAGACTTTTTGAAGTTCTGCGGCATCGGTGCGACAGCTGGATCGCAGCAGTAAGATCAGACCACGGAGCCAAGCAGCGGGACCCCAGCGCCCACACATACGGGCCCGAACAATACAAACAACAATAGCAGTCCAGCTTCGCCGACAAAGAATTCAGCAGCAGGTATCGCAAGCTGGTACTCCCATTAATGAGAATCTGTCTTTGCTAACCAACCAGGCGAACAGGACGACCTCCCACAACAGACTGAACCGCTGAACCTCGAGCCCGATACAGCCCAAGCAACCGCTTTCTCAATCTTCCCGATCCCGACGACAAATCTGCTGCTCCCTCAGTCGATTTCCAACTCTCCTTCGTCCCTTACTCTCCGTTGCGAATCAAGCTTGTCTGCCCCAAGCCGACCGGAGCTTTTGGATCCAGTAAAGATCAAGAAACAAACCCCTCAACCACCCTGGGCCCGATAAATTCACACAGTCGGCAAAGGCCCAACTATCAAATAAGATGGCAGACAACAAAACCCATCTACCTAGATCCCAGAAAAGAGCAGCCGATGGGGAACTCAAGGAAGCAAGACTGGAGAAGGAAGTGCTGCCCGATCTGTCGGTTCTAAAATCGACCAAAGCACAGAAGAAGAAGCGCACGAATCTCCCTGAAGTTATACCAGAGCCATTTCCAGTGAACACCACAGACTCTAACGTTTTCATGCAGCCCTATCCGTTCCGACCGGCTCTGCCATCTGTGCCGATCACAAAGATCATCACATCAGAGGAATGGGACCGACGAAATGCCCATTGGCTGGATAAGCTGATGGACCCCAAGAGCACAAAGGATATTCTTGGGCCGACCATTGAGAAGGAGGTCACGGAAGAGGTTTTCCCGCTTATCTCCAAGGCTCGCCGCAATGTTCTCTACCGATGGGCAAAGTCGGAAGACTTTAACCTCGACTTGAGATTGCTCAAGGCCCCTATTTTCTCGCAGGTAGAGGTGCCCGACGAGATCAGTCAAGGGATCTTCAAGGTGGAGGCGGATACCGCCAGACGGTCGATTCGTGCTATCGAAACCATTGCTTTGAGCCTGCCAAAGGCTCACCAGGAAACAGCTATTGGAATCAAGCAACACACAGACAGACTATTCGCTTACCGAGATCATGAGATGGACAACAACGCTCTCATGTTACAGAGCATGGCCAAGCTGCGAGAATCCTCATCAGCCACTGCGACAAAGATAAACGCAGCGTCTAAGGCCACCGATACTCGACTTCGGTCTCGAGTCGATCCTGCCCAGAAAGCCAGAGACAGAGCACTAGAGGCGTTTGAAGCAGATCTAGAGAACGCTTTAAAGGACCCGATTATAGACGGACCAGCGGAAGAGCTAATCCTTTTTCTCAAGAGTCATTGGCGAATGCGCGATAGCGAGATCGAAGAGTTTAAGGATATGGTAAAAACTGTCTGCCAGACCGCGAAGGAGGCTGGCCATCCCATCAATCAGACTGACCAAGAGGTTTGCAAAAACCATAGCTGGAATTTGCTGATGCGTCTAGCGCATAAGCGGGGTGGAAAGGCCCTGGTTACACTTTTGAACATGGAGCGTTGTGATCCAGATGCGGAGTTTCTGATCCGACGAGATGCATGGTACAAGAAGACTCTTCCCGACAGCCAGTATAAGGAGTGGAGTGACAGGTTCCCTATCGCGAAGGAGCCTCAGTCTGGCAAGAAGGACGGAATCAATGGAGAGAGTTCCAAGTCCGACAAAAAGTGAGATGGATCTCGGATGTTGGTGACAGACAGGCTATGGCATAAGGGCAATATCTGGCTGCCCACGTTTCGCGAAGCAGTAATTGGAGGCCTATGGGATGAAGCATGGCAACTTTTGGTGATAATTTGTGGTCTGGGAAAGGACAGGAGAATTAATAGCTATATAAAGCCAGGTGGTACAGACCGACAATGCTACTACATTATGTTTTTGGTCAAATCCCAAATCTGGGTCATTTTTTATGTTAGTGACAGATTCCAATCAGTAATTTCTGTCTTTATGCAATTCCAGATTTCAGGAGTACTATGTATATCTGGCAAACTTTGCGATCTGCCAGACTTAGTGATTATCGGAAATTATCTGCAATATGGTATAACAACAGATAAAACAGGCTTAAATAATTAATAGGTTTTAATTCTATAGACAGATCGAATATGCTATGTGTTAAAAGTACTACAGGACCAATAATATAAGAATCCGTCTTCCATAGTAGTTAGACGACCGACTAAAACTATATGCCGCTGTGTTGAAGTCTGCGAAGGAAGGATGCTTTTAGAATAACGGTCGGTCTGTCTATAATAGAATATCTGTTGAACTATGTTCTCTCGACTGGTTTAAGCTCTTAGCCACAGTTCTCAACTGCACATAACACATCTAGCTCACGATGCAGACATTATACCAAGATGTCTGAACAATGTAAAGCACTTGACCTAAATATCAGTTGTTAGGTCTGTCAACTTAAAGGAGCGATTCGCCTTATATTCAACACCACCAGGGGTATCGCTTGAATTCTCAGATCAGCGGCTTCTGTTTCATTAAGATACAGGGTCGATTAGTAAACGACTCGATACTGGATTGACTACATTTGTGTCCGTGCTGATCAAATCGCTCAAGCCGAACCTGAAACGTCTGCCTGCTATTTATAAGTCTTTATATACATAGGTATCAAAAGCGTCAGGCTTCTTTAGACCAATAAGCCTTTCAAAGCGGATATCCGGGGCTTTCTTTTCTTTGTAAGAGTTAAGAGTGCATTCTACAGACTTCTGGTTATCTGCTTTAGCTTTGATTTAGTCTTCCTTCTTGCTTCCGGTACGCCTCTTGGTTATTTCACAGATAATTTTTATTTGCAAATATAGGTACATGTAAGTATCATATATATTGAAACAAGATATGCGTGGTCAGCAATCGGCAGAAGTCAAGTACTGAAGTATTGGAGATGTTGAAAGGACCGAGTCTTCAGCATGAGAAACGCGGGTCGTGCGTAACAGAGATGTAGGATCGGACCATAACAATAAACAGACTTTGATATGAGGCCAAATATCTTGTTTAAAAAAATAAAAGTCATTTATTCACCAATGTACTTTTAAATGCTATAAATATCGCAATGCAATTATATGGCCTCTCCTTGGCCATCCCCCCACTCCCCTCATCTAACTGTTCTCATTGAAAGCACAATAGTCATAGTTATTCACCTTGTTTCCAGCCCATGCTGGGAAGGCAACCGCCTTTCCAGAACCACCAAAGACAGCAAAAGTCGCAATAAAGACCATGACTTGAGTACCACCATCAAGAGCAGCAGAGATCAGGTAGTTCCACTTGACGAACCACTCAGGGCGGTATCGTCGGAGGTAGAACTGACCAAAGGCACCGAGGATGAAGTAGCTGGTGACTGAGGCGTTGAGTCCGACGAAGAGGTAACCGAGGTACCAGAGAATGATGGGGATGTTGAGGTAAGAGAAGATTCGGATGTGAGGGAAGAACTTGTGAGCGATGTAGAAGGGGAGAGGAGCAGCAAAGCCGATGAGGTAGGCGATAGTGACCCATTCGTAGCGGGCGCCGATGGAAAACATCTTGGGGGCGATGGACCAGGCGATAGCCAGGGTGTTGAACTGCTGCACCTGTGCTCCACTCCAGACATTGGTACCTTCGGCTGACATGAGGATAGCAGCCTGGTTGTCAACAATGCTACACCGAATTAGCTTCAAGTCCCGAGATCAATGCTTCATAGACTCTTACCTGATCATCATGACATAGTTGAGAAGAGCACCAAGGATACAGCCGATGACCTGAGTAGTGAAAGTGGCCTTGGGAGATAGCTTGTTCTGCTGGGCGAGCTTCAGGTCACGAAGGAGGAGGATGCCCTGGCTGAAAGCGTTATAGGTGTACGAAGTAAAGTACATGTTGGCTAAAAGGGTCAGTATGGACGGCACCACAAATGTTGGGGTTACTTACCAAGAGGGCGACCAGGGAACATGTAGCCAGCCAACATCTGGAAGATGGGCTGAAGGTTGAAACCGAATCCAGTGATGGCATATTGGGCTCCGAAGAAAACCATTATGACTATGAGGAAGAGGATAGCCAAGATAAAACCCCACCACGGGAGAGTTGACTTCATGGCATACAAGCTGGCCAATCCAATGATGATGCTACAGAGGAGGATAACGAAGTACCAACTGTTGGGAACCTCGTCGTAGTCGAGCATGAGCTTGTAATGAGGATCAATGGTGGGGTCGTCGCGAAGCTTTTGCTTCTCTTCCTCGGAGCGAGTACCGGTCTGCTGCCAGAACTTGTATGAATCAGGACGGAGAAGCTGCTTCAACTTGGCGAGTGTGATCCACTTCCATCCCAGGCTGACCTCGGCATAGTTCCAGAGAAGCATATGCACAATTGTGGCAGTGAGACCAGCGTTGGAGGTGATGAGATAGTTGATGTAGGTAGCAGTCAAGTAAGGAAGGCCCTGCTGGTCGACGAGATCGTTGTTGACAGTGAAATCAGAGTTCATGATGGCAGTCTCGTTGTAAGGAATATGAGTGGTGGTGTTGGATGCTCCATCGTAGAGGAGCTGGGCCATGAAGGGGAAGTCCTTGGCGCGCCAGTAGTTTCCGTAGTAGAGACCCATAGACAGAGCGATACCACCGATGTAGCCGAGATAACTGTTGAAGAGTGTCTGAAGGGGCATCCAGAGAGGTGAGCCGAAGCCAGCGATGTAGTTCCAATCGAAGCAGATGCTCAGAAAGCCCATTCCCTCGTTACCTTGGGAGCCGCCGAAGAGGTTTGTGAAGACGGGGTTGTGGCGGTCGGCAAGGCAGAAGACGGAGACAGCAGAGAGAAGAGGGAAGATGTACTACTATTGTCAGCATGAGTTGGTGAGCGTGCGTCGGCGCACTTACCTCGGGGAACCACTCCCAGCAGAAGATGGCAACAAAGACGATCCAGAAGACTTGGAATCTCTTCCTGGTCTCTGACTTGGGCTTATGCAGAGTCTCCATGACAGTCGTGATAGGAAGGTTGGCAGGGTACAACATCTTGGTGGGGTAAAGCAGAACACTCCTCATCATACCAGCGACACCATATCCGATGAGCTGAGACGACAGGGTGACGAAGATACCGGCTGCCACGGAGGGGTATCCGCCATACCAGAGCTTCTGGACGGTCAAGGCCTCGGTAGACAAAGCTGAGACTGAAGCGGCTGATGCCATGAGGACAGCGGCGGTATGTTCCTTTCGGTTCCAGGGGCCGGGGTTGAGAAGACGACCGATGCGACCCCGGCGTGGGATGATGTGCGCGAGACCGGTACCGAGCGTTTCAGCGAGGACGGTCAAGAACATGACGGAGACGTAGACGACTTGGGGCTTGAAGTACATGATTTCTTGGAGGACAGCACCAAAGGCCGACAGTCCAATACCTATCACCCATCAGCACATTACATCTTAAGAGTAAGTAAGGTAGTATAGTATACTAACCAACGACAAACATGCGAATCGTCCATGGGTTCATGGTAGGGTCATCATCGACCTGAATAACATGTGTGACGATATCCTCAGCAGTCTCAAGAGGCTGCTTCACCTTATCAGACGACATGATCTCAATGTCATGCATGTTCTTGTCATCCTGAGGA
The DNA here is from genome assembly GCA_017165645.1 of Fusarium sacchari. NCBI lineage: Eukaryota > Fungi > Ascomycota > Sordariomycetes > Hypocreales > Nectriaceae > Fusarium > Fusarium sacchari. The sequence continues at coordinate 137,728 of JADANP010000029.1, forward strand.
AGACCCCTCTTCTCATCAGCAGGATAGATATCCGCCTTGGAAGAAGCGATCTCCGGTTTGGACTCCTTCTCAGAGATACTCATTGTAGCTTTAACAAAGGAATTAAAACATAAACATGGGGAGAAGAAAGGATGTCGATGAAACCCAAGTCTTGGCAGGGCGATGCAACATGTTTTGTACTCAGATATCTAAAACACCAAGATGATCATCGCCAATGCTACAGTCGTGCTAGACCACCAAAGGCATTCCGGGTTTTCGGCACGCTATCGCACTGGATAGGACGGCAATACCCAACACAATGGCACAGGAACTTTTCAAAAGGCCCCGAGCTGCCAAAAGTTCCTGTCTTGTTCCCGAAGTTATTTGCGGTTTCGGTTGGCCTAGCCCGGGCTCATTTCGTATCTGATATCGACTGCAAGACATGCGACACTGCGACTCGCCCCATTCCATATCAACCAAGAATTGCAGGCCAGTGACATGTCCCCTATTAACAGCACCTTTTGCCTCCCTCTGCCCCTCTGCTCTGGGCCCCTCCCCTTCCCCGCAAGATCACGCGTCTTTGGCTGCGAGTTAGCAACAAAAGGTCCTGGTAAATCGGCATTGGTGCGAGGTGACCTGCCAAGACCGGCTAGATCAGCCGAGGTCGCGCTGGATTGGGCAGTCAGTCCCATTTTCAGACCCTGGTCAATCAAGCCATCTATCGCCGAGTTAGCCGGGAGATACCTTTAAGTGCCGTGCCCATGGTATTAATCGTTGATATTAGCAATTCTGGGGGGGGTTTCATATGCTTAATCTTGTAATTTCGCAAATCAATACGCTGTCACGTCTTGATGAAGGCTTGAGTGAGACTTTACTCATGTGCTGACGCGGGTCTTGCACGGGAATAGAACCGCCAACATCCAACGGCTCGAGCCGTACATACGTAAGAGGCGAGAGATAAGCCACTCGCACTCAAGAGGTGGCACAGATATGGAAATACGGCTATCGGCGTCCCGTTACTAGATCGGCCGCTCGATACAACACCAACGTGTTCTAGTGCGCCATCGAAGCTGAGGAACTTCTGTTTTGGCTGCGGGCGACTTATTAGACGCCGATGCCGGTTTGCCGGTCCCTTATCCATCACGACCCCAAGCTACGATAAGAATAGCATTAGGTTAACGTTCGTGGGGAAGGTCATTTCTCAATTCATCGTGTTGCAACCTTCAGTACTTCCAAATCTGTCATAAGGAATGCAGCCACTAATTTCTGGGGAGAGGAGGCAAAGCAGCCTGTGATAATCTTGGAATGAGCATTTTATGTACAAGAATGCATCTAATAGGCCATTCGCCACCGCTTTATCCAGCGTGCAACGTAGTAGTACACTCGATCAGAAGGATTCCGTCCAGAACTTCTGTTATCATTACAACACCCGCATGCTCCTCAATCCTTCGTCATAGACGTCTTTCACGCCACTGTAATACTCTCCTTCTACTGGCTTCTCGATATCAAGCTCCTCTGTACCGAAGCCGAGATGTCCGACTGAGCTCTCATCACTCTTGCCCATCGACATCCTTCCCCATTTGATCTTTCGCCTCGACACGTCCCTGAGCTCTTCTACTTCTTCATCGCCTATCAGTCGAGCACTCATGCTGTCGTACTCGTTGCTCCTCATGCTCATCTTGGAGGTTGCACGGCTAAGAGATTTGAGTTTGGTAGAGGGGTAGTGGCAGGCTGCGGATATAACTGCCGAGTTTGCGCCAGCGATAACCATCACGCCTGGTAGTTCGACAAAGGCGAGGAAGAGTGGCGTGATGGCGACACCGATCGATACCAAGAGACCGACCAAGATAGCCTTGGATGAGAACTGGAGACCGACTGTGACGGTTCTGTTATACGGATATCCAGGGGCGTATGCTATCGTATGTCAGCACTTTAATCCAGACACCTAACCATTTGGGGTAAGTATGCTCATTACCTTCGTAATTGCTCACGTAAATGCAGTTGGAGTAGACCCAGTGAAGCCCAATACTAATAATGATCAAGGGGATCGAGAACCGATAAGGAAGCTGAAGACGATACGTCGCGTTCTGCGACCCGCGTGGTTCCGTGACACGCAGAGCACGAAACGCAACACTGTACTTTGACCACTCAAACTCAGCTAGCATGCGTGTGAAGAGGCCGTTGTACGCGAGGTAGCAGATGGAGAGGATAAGCTGCGGTGTGTTGGCAACCATGGTGAGCGAGATGAGAGGAAGCCGAGCTAACTGGTCGTTCTTCACGTCTTCGTTCTGCGGTGCGTGCATGAATTTGGAATTTTTCCTATTGATCGGGTTAGTTTTTTCCTGTGTATAGAGACAGGTTGACTTACAGAGCTTGACCCTGGATAGCGATACTTAGCATGACTGAAGCCACGATGAGAGAACATCCAATGAGCAGAGATGACAGCACCCAGATGTTTCGAGGAACAGCCTTTCCAAACCTGCGAGGTGAGTTGTTCTGCCACTGCCTCGGCCCCTGCAGCCACTTATAATTCTGATTCGTCTCTCCTAGCCTCGTCTGTGTAGGTTTCGCCGTCTTTCTCAGATCCTCCATAGTCAAAGTACACATACCCCTCGTCTCCTCATCCGGCCTCGAAATGAACGACGCAATCGCATCTCCCGGCGTCATGAGCGGATTCTCATCCCCCCAAACACGAAGCTTGAGAACCAAAAGGCAAAGAACGGTCTTGAAGAGACACATAATGCAGACAATGAGCAAAAGACTATTCGCTATGCTTAGTCTGCACGGCGCCTCGTACTTCTCCGAGTAGCACCGATCAATCTGCATCACGCGATACTTGGTCTTGAAAACTGTTGGGTCTGTGATGATGGCACCGGATTGAGGGTCAAAGACATTGCGAGTACCTTGCATATCCCACATTCCGTAGATGTTCAAGTAAGAGCGAGAGGATGGTCCAGTGTTGCCATATTCGTCCGGTGGAGTAGACACCAGATAACTGGGCTCGGGGTTTGACATGTACTGATTGTTACTTCCGCTCGCCTCAGATGTCCTTCCGGTGCGTGTAAATGCGTCCACTGACCAGAGAGGATTCATGACGTTGAGATCAGTTGTGTTTGTCGTGTTCATCAGCACATCAGCCCGTTTCCAGCCAACTGTTTCGTTTCGGTATATGTCGTCATAGTCGTATATTATCATCATCAAATGTCGCCAATGTGTCAAGGCTTGTTCAGGGTTGTTGTATCGATGAATACATTCGGAAAGCTCGAGTTTAACCCAGTTTCCACTCGTCGAGTTGACCACGAAAGAGTCATTAATGGGCTTCAGCTTCTCTAAAGACTCGGGTTTACCATCGCCCTGTGATCGGTCGATGTAGTTCAATCTCTCGAAGTAGGCTGCCGTGATTGAGGGAAGTCCCTTCCAGCCTCCTTGGGTGAGTTCCTGGGAGCCGATCATGACTGTGAAGCCATTGGTGCCTTTACTCTCGAGGACGCAACCGTTAAAGACGAGATGAAGTGGCACAGAGCTCATGGAAAATAGAGACCAGAAGAGGACTTTTCGCCAGCCCAGAAAACGAAAGTTCTTGAGTGATTGAACGCCAATCTCTAGCCAATGACCCGAGCGATGCGCAGCGTCGACTTCAGCTCGCGTCGGCGCAACGAGCCCTTGCATGAAGAAGTTGGACGACGCCAAGATTCCAGTACTCACGATATTGATGAGCAGATGAATCCACAAGTTCGCTTTCGAAGTTGTATCGCAGTTCCCCTTGTACAAAACACTCTGGCCCAGCGCATCACCAGCATCCCTCCCAATTGTGAGCGCATCGTCTCCATCGTCACGCTTCAGCCCAAACAGCGACACGAAAAGCGTGACGAAGAGCAGCGTCGTGAGCGTACTCACGAGAATGGTGAGATACACGGCTGTGAGCTTCCATCCCGAGAAGCGACCAAAGCAGCCCATGGTGAGAGGCTCACCAGCAAAGGCTGATGCGGAGAAATTTGGGAGGTATCCAAGGCAGACAGGTCAGCCCTACCAATCAAACGCGTGGATTCCTGGTCAAACAAACCACGCGACAGCTCGGTTACGAACTTTTGGGGCAGCCTTATGGAGACCATGAGATCCTTCGGGGGATTAGGTATTCAGAAATGGCTTAGAGAGAGAGAATGCATTTGTAATCTGAAGAAGTGTCCTTCTTCCAGGTTTCAATAAGGTATCATCGGTATTTCGTCATCCGATTTCTTTTTTTACTTCTTGCAGAGAACATCCTACCCAAGACCGTCGTGGCTGCGCCGAAGGATCAGCGTCGAGGGAACAAGGCCAGTGAGAGTGCTTCGGTTAATGTGATGGGGTCATTCGGAGTTTCACTACATCCCATATGACAGAAATAAAAAGACAGTATTTGACTATAGATGGAGCAGAGGTGAGGAGCATTTTGTCCCTGCCCCTGGTTTAAATTGACGGCCCCCAAATTCCCCCTCTTAGTTAGGAGAGCGAGGCTGATTATGCAGTGAGATTTTGGTGCAAAAACGAGAGGCACGGGAGGCGTCGGGCGGCCGGAGTTTTAGATGGCCCGGATCTCGAAATAGAAATGCATGAGAGAGGAGAGGAGAGAGGTCATTGATCTGGAGAATTTTCTGCTGCCTGATACTCCGTAGATTTAATCGATGATGCCCTCAACTTCTGCCACTCGTCAGATAGATCTCGGCGTTTCGGTAAAATTAACACATTAGGTTTTTCCTTTCTTAATATGTAATGGTCTTCCTGTGCCTCACACGTAATTGGTTAAGTTTGAGTGATGACGTAGTATTCTGGCAAAGTTGCTTACCCTGTGTTGAGTGGGAATATTAAACACCTTTTGTTTACGCCTCACAAGACTGTACATCCAAAAGGAAGTTAGATCTCAGAGACCAGCTGTGAGGCTAAAAAAAGATCGAATAGGATTCACGGGTCGCGACGGCATACCCAAGCCAAGTGGAATTAACCTCAGGTTTTTCGGGAATCCGAAGAGAAGCCCAATCAACATCACAAGCCTGTCCCTTTCGATTCTGTTTGTGAGAACTTTCATTACTCACCATTCAATAAAACAGAGTGTGCCATAAGGTTGAGAGGTTAAAAGGGAGTTCAGACCCATAGCATAAAGGTAAACAAGACAAACATTATAATAAAAGACCCAAACCCATCTTCATCGTCGCATTTCATTTCTTCCCTTTTCATATTAGCAAACAACCATGGCAACCTCATCTCTCACCCATCTTCTCGCTTTGCCTGAAGAGATGATCGACACAATATGCCAGAACTTTTGTCCCTGCTGCAGCCAGAGCCCCTCTCCTCGATACTTCATAAGCTCCGAATGGTCGAACCCGGCTTATGACAGAAAATGTCTACTTGCCTTATCTCTGACATGCCAGGAACTCAGGCGTATCTCCCAACCGCACTTATATCATCGACTGGTGGGGCACGATTTCATGGGTTTCGTCAACACCATTCATCGAACCCCAGCTCTTGGCCAAATTCCCAAGGAGCTCTATGTGAACAAGGACGCGATGTTGTCTCTGTATCTGAAATATGATAACGAGTACAAATCTGGAGCCCCCCCTTCCTACGAAAGGAAGCTATTATTCACCTCGTACTCTGAAAACCTCATGTTCGTTGTTATCAATTTGACACCAATGCTCAACAAGCTTGAGATTTATGTCCATTCCGACCGGCAACTCTCGCCGCCCCTGTCTGGATGTCTTCCGAATCTGAAGGAACTCACTATAACCTTTAGAGATGGTTTTATGATTGAACACCACCCTGACAGTCTGGCTGACTTGCTGGACGCAGCGCCTCGACTGGAAAGAATCGAACTGTGCAACTTCAAAAAGCTAAGGGCAGACTTTCGTCACGATACTGTCAATGAACTTACACTGAGATCATGCATGATTCCCATCAGTCGGATGACGGGCATGATGCTTGACGACTTTCCAAAACTACAAACCTTGCGGTTTAGTGCACCAAAGTATCCGCAACGTTTTAGTAACACGAGTCAACAAACGGGTGGCATGTACAAGATCGAGGATCTCTTGATGCTGAGAAGCGACACGCTCAAACACCTCATACTTGACTATCCTGGTATCGAGCTCGATCACCCAGGTGAAATAGTGATCCAAGATCTCTCAATGATGAAGGTCCTTGAGACACTGTACATCGACAGCGGCATGCTGCACCGCAGATGGGAGCAGGATCGCCTGCGCACACAAAGGCTTTGTCACTTGCTTCCAAGATCCATCAAGGAGTTCGGTCTAATGGGGAGCGCATATCCGTTGGTGCATGGCGAGGTTGTGCAGTCGATCAATATCTCGGCCGAGGCGTTTCCTCACCTGAAAAAGGTATTTGTCGCGCAGTTTGACAAAGAATGGCGAGATGATGGGGATGACTGGGAAAGGACGTATGCCTCGGCTTGTGAAGCTGCCAACATAGAGCTTTCATCTTGGCTGCCCCCAAGCGTACAGCAGTTTATGACCCAGCGCGGCCCGTAGTGGGATTAAACTGGAGGAGGTACTAGAGAATACTGGACAACTCTGATTTCTTACCGAGGCTTAGGCCTTGCGACTGTATTCGAAACTCGTTCGGCTGCATCATTACACAGTAATATCCTATATCAAGAAACCATTCGTTCATGAGCTGCCATGGATTTAGACAACAAATTAAGCTTGTATTTCACTAACCTGCGAATGGTAATTGTCGCGAATTGAGATGTGATGGCTGAGCTAAGTGAGACTGGCTCAATTGGTTCACATTCGATTCACTTTGCGGGGTTCACACCATTAGAATCCTGCGAGAGACACTTGGAACCTGAAGGCTGGGATGGCCTTACCTCAAAAGTGATAGACCTCGGTACCAGTCAGGTGGGAGCTGAGACTAAACTTTGGTGACAACGGAGCTAAGGCTCCCGAAGGATGTGACCCAGTATAACTAATGGTTGCCGGCGCTGATCAAAGTGGTGATGAAACAGAGTTGTCTTCACTTATCTGAGGGTAGGCCTCGGTAAAGTTGAACTGGTGGTGAGCTCGAGACTGGAGATTGTGTTGAATTAATATATTCATGAACCTCGGCTCGGAACGAAATGTTGTTAACTTGGAGCTGGCATTGAGATTCCAAATTACTTTGCCTCAAACTGACAACAGCGTCGGTGAGCCTCGGTTCACGGCCTCAAAATCTGGATGGTGGTGAGACAAGTCAGGTGAATCAGTCTAGAGCTAATACGGTGTTTCTCGCGATCATGGAATCTTGGCGTTGTTCGGAAACCGGAATGATCATCAACCTAAGGATGCTTTAGTGTAGACACTGTACTCTGTATGTCGATCCAAGATGTTGTCTCAACTGCGCCAACATCTCTACTGGCGCCGTTCTCCCAAAACAAAATTAGACATACTTTTAGACATACTTGACATATTCCGCTATCGGAACGACAGCCAGCTCGAGCGTTCTTGACACCTTCTAGTGTCCGAGCACAAGACGATCATCAGTTCATACCGAGTCATGAAGCCTCACCTGTCCAAGCCCAAGGGATCAAACAAGCCAGTTTCAACTACAACACGAGAACGCTAAAACCTGTTAGACTGAAACTAGAAGTCAAAGTCACCATGATTGTGTTATTTTTACCGAGACGCCGGGATCTATCTGACCAAGTGGCAGAAGTTGAGGCGTAATCAATCAATCAATCAAACCTTGTCGACCATCTCAATCTATCGAAAACTCAAATTCCCGTCAGCGAGGGGCCTGGTTTTAATGCTCTAGCGCCTGAACTACCCGCAATCTGGCACTTACGTAGCCAATACAACCTTGCACTTGAGTGTCCAAATAGCGTGCGTGGAACTTACCGAACCGAGGTCATTTTACATTCCTGACCCCAAGACTCATCAAGCTCGAATCGGTATGGGCTGACCACGTTAGCGGGTTTTAGTATGAAACCGGGAATAAATGCGCACTGCCACGGTCACCCTCCTGAGGCCATCCACCAAGCCAAGCTGCCAAGTCAGCGGTTTCAGGTCCCTGTCTAAAAAAGCAACTGTCAAAGCGGCGCACACCGGTCGGTTCCCAGCAACGTGGTCATAGGGCGCCGTTTCACACCGAGTGCTGCCATATTGCTCTGTTTCGATGATCAGTGGGGTTGGTCTTGACTTGGCGCAACGGGGCTCATTTCCCGTTTTGATGAGGGCTTGCGAAGAGGCTACTGGTTTTGGCGGCGGCAGACAAGGGCTTCTTGCATGACTCGGGAGTTGAGATTGGTGGGATGCATGGTGATAGGTTTGAGAACGAACGGGTTTGGTGGTGTGTACTCTTGATTTGTTTCCGGGAGATAGAGAGGTTGCTTTGATCTTTGCTTCTTGTTCTTAGCTGACCGGTACCGAAAAGTGATCCATCGTCTGTTCTCCAAGTTATTCCAAAAGCGTTAGGCTTGCGAAAGCACGGAAGATGGAAGTTTCGTTGAAATTTTAGATAAATACCTGAGATAGCCTCGATGCTGATGGAATGAAATCAAGCCTCTCAGTCATTCACTCACTCAACAGCCTTTCTTTCATATCCAACTCATCTGTCTTCGATTCTTGTTCGCCTCAACCGCCAAAATGAAGTTCTCCGTCATCTCTACTCTTCTCGCCGCCACCGCCTCTGCTCTTCCCGCTGGTCAGGATGCCGCCGCTCTCGAGGCTCGCCAGCTAGGCGGCAGCATCACCCGCAATGATCTTGCCAACGGCAACAGCGGTTCATGCCCTGGCGTCATCTTCATCTTCGCTCGTGGCTCCACTGAAGCCGGCAACCTTGTTAGTGCCCTTTGAACCCCCACCAACTCCCCCAGGTGACAGATCATAACTAACTCATTTATTAAGGGTACTCTCGGTCCCCGCGTTGCTTCGAAGCTCGAGGCCAAGTACGGCAAGAACGGTGTCTGGATCCAGGGCGTTGGCGGTGCTTACCGTGCTACCCTCGGTGACAACGCTCTTCCTCGCGGAACTTCCAGCGCAGCTATCCGTGAGATGCTCGGCCACTTCAACGACGCTAACCAGAAGTGTCCTGATGCTGTTCTCCTCGCTGGAGGCTACAGCCAGGGTGCTGCTCTCGCCGCTGCCAGTGTCACCGACGTCGATGCCGGTATTCGTGACAAGATCGCTGGAGTCGTTCTCTTCGGATACACCAAGAACCTGCAGAACCGCGGAAAGATCCCCAGCTATCCCGAGGACCGCACCAAGGTCTTCTGCAACACTGGTGATCTTGTCTGCACTGGCTCTCTCATCGTCGCTGCTCCTCACTTGGCCTACCAGCGCGATGCTTCCAACGGTGCTCCCGAGTTCCTGATCCAGAAGGCTGATGCTGCTGGAGCCGCCTAAGCGAGTTGATGGAGGAAGGACTAGGCTGGCCTGTTCTTGTATTATATGAGGTTTACGGTTTTCATTAGTTTTGTTTGTATTTACTTCATGGAGGAGTGGCTTTAGTGACCATGGACACTGAGACTCAATACGATAGCGCAATCGCATTGACTTGCAAAAGACTTGCCCCCGGGAACGTGAACTGCCGTGACAAATTGCTGACCATTATCATGGCGCAAGATGACCGTCGAGAAAAGATGACATTCGATATATCACATTCTCAGAACATGGATCAATACGAGCAAGCCGCATCGCAATTGGCAGTTTCGTCCCATCTTGTCCCCTGCATGTTGTATCGGAAGTGTCTGAGGTGCCGGCCAGGGGTTCCATGCTGCAGGGGTTAGCATGCGCGCATTGCATATGGTAGGCCCCATGTGACGATACATCTGACAGTAGGGGAATTGCCAAGCATATCAGGTACACTTGTGAGGAAATACTTGTTGGATAACTGTGAGATATGACTTGACTTGCGACAAAGCTCTCACATTGGAGGAATCAGCTTTTGCGTGGGATTGCACATTTCTTACTTGCATTAGCATCATTGCATCGATAGTGGGGGGTCGTAATATTTGATAACTTGGCGAAAGCCACTGTAGCATTGAGCCACTTCTCATTTCATATCGTATTGAATGATCTGGAAATTAGGTTGATGTCGCACTCAAGGATTCCCAAATAGAATAAGCTTAATCATATGAGAAAACACCCCTCGGTGTCGTGATACAAAGATCTCAGGTCGTAGAACACTGTTGGCCTTGTGTATGCCGAATACGTGGTCTATTTTTAGGCATTGTCTCGCCTATGATGTCTATACTCTAAAGTCTCATTTCACCAGATAGCTAACCTTTGACTTTCCCTTGCTCCTCGCAATCTTCTTGACCGTCGTCTCGCCACATAAATCCGTAGTATCAACATGCGTTCCACCACATGGATAAACCTCTGCTCCAATAATCCTCACGACACGAAACTTGGTCTCCCCGGGGCCCAAAAAGCTCGCGTCAGGTGTAAGGTGTTCAAGGCCATTCTTGCGAAACTCCTCAGCGTCCCACCAGTCAATCTCAACTGGCATCTTGGCAGCCACGAATTCGTTCACTTTCTTTTGAATGGGTTCTTTGTGCTTTCCGTCGATGAGGCCTTGGAATTCGCATGATGCGGAGTCAGGGAAGTGAGAGGCTTTCAGCTCCTCAAAGCCCTCGACTGTGTCTTTGAGGAGATGGTTGACTGCTGAACCGAGAACATGGCCGGCGGTGTGATATCGCGAGTAGAGAAGGCGCTTCTCAACATCGATTTCCTGCGTGACTTTGTGTCCTTCTGTGAAGTTCTTGTCCGAGTCAAATCTTCCGAAATGCAAGACCTGGCCATCACGAACAGCATCCATACGAGCAGATGCAACAGTAAATGACGCTCCAGACTCATCTGTCATCTTTCCGACATCTGAAGGCTGACCTCCTCCTTGCGGATGGAAGATTGTCTCTTCTGTGACAACTGCATAGTCTTCATCGGTGCCTTGCTTAAATAGCTCACAGTTCTCAGCCTCCAAGCTGCCAAATGGTCGAATTGCCGTGGTCAGTGTCTGTAAAGAATGGAGCTTTGCATTGCGCTGGAAAGTCAGCACAGTCCGTGCTGCCGATGCCATTTTGTGAATGTGAAAAAGAATTCAAGATGATGAGAGGCTTGGGAATATGCGAGGGCGACGAGGAAATAACTGATAAATCAACGAATGGGAAAGGCGAGCACTAAAGCGGAGGGGTTTAGTGCTTAGGTTCCAGTGAATCACAGGGCGCGCCTTTGAAGCTTATCACTTATCTAATTGTTAGTGCAACGCGGCCTAACCTAGAGAAGAAGGTATCTGTTGTTATCATCACTTTTAGAAACAAAGAGTAGCAAATAGAACAACTGACTAAAAAGTCTCATTGGTATGTCTTATGTTTCACCAAAAGGCTGATCAAGAAAACCCTAAAAGACCACCCTTTGCTATGTCTCGTTGTACCAAGATCGTGGTATGTTTTTGTAGGGTTATTTTGGGTTGATATATCTGACAGTTGACGCTTACATCATGCGCCTTACCTTGTCCACAATGGAAATGGAGTTATCGTTCTTTACCTGCATATACTAACTTATTTGCGTGATGAATCTCAGCAATGACACTTAACGTTTCCGTGTGACCCTCGATCGTTTCCAAAGCTCTTGGACCTCTACCTCTGGGAGGCGGTAGACCATCGATTACAATCAAATGGTCCACTTAGTACTACTATGCCTCAAAATCCGATGGAAAGGCTGACTTGGCCAAAGGCAAAGCACCATCACAGGGTAAGAGGAACAAGTGGAAAGACGGCAAAAAATGGCGGAAAGGGCTTGTATCCACAGAATTATCATCTGGGTTCTCATATTTTGCCCCAGGGTCAGAATCACATTAGCCAAGGTATCACAGTGGTTAAGAAGGCAAGAGAGTACTGTACTCCTGTGCATGATGCGGGGCCACGTTACCCTAGCCTAGGTACACGCAGCGAAATCCTTAGCATAATGGGCCCGTGCGGCTCAGAGTTGTTTCAATACGCGCCCGCATTTTGCCTGTTGAGGGGCGCTCTTCCAGCTGACACATTCCGCGCCGAAAAAAGAGGGAGACTTTGGTAGGTCCTTCAAGCCTCACATTATCACTTTTGATCGTCGTCATTTACTTTCCTTCCCGTTTCCTTGTCACCCAGTGCCTGTGAGAATATTATTCTGCGAAAGAAATACTACCAATCTACTATGCTGAAGCCGGAAGAGAGATTCTTCGCTCCCAGCGGTAACATTTATCCTGGGGGCCCAAGCACTTGGCACATCATGGATTGGGACCAACGTCGCCTCATTTCTGTCACGATGGATGAGGAGCTTGAATCAGAAGACCCGGCAATCGAGCACCTCCAGAAACACGTCGATAATCTGGCACCAGATGTATTTGAGATTCGGGTTTCACCGCAGGGTGATTTGGTTTCAACGTCCACTGATCAGAAAGACGATAATACCCGATGCCCATATCACCCTCCTCTGGAGGCGACCAAGCGTCCTGACGGAACGGAGGCGATTTCAAGGTCAGATCTAGAAGAGCTTGACCGGCTAGGCCCAATGGTGGATCTTGTGAAATGCTTGCGATCCCCAGATCCAGACAAGAAGGTAGGCAGGCATCTTCCAGAGGCTGATATGAATGTAGAGGGTCTGACTACTCCTAGATCGTTTTCAAGTATTACTTCCTCCACCAACGCCTAGACTACGTGTGGCACGAGATGAACCTTTGGATGCGCTTACCCAAGCATCCACACATTGTGGCCTTCGATAAGATCGTCGTGGACGAGATTGAGGGCCATTGCGTGGGTTTTACAGCTGAATATATACCTGGGGGAACGCTTGAGGAGAATAAGTCCCGGATCTTTAAGCTTAAGTGGTTGAACCAGTTAATTGCCGTTATCGATGAGCTCAACTTAAACCTTGGGATCGCCCATCAAGATATTGCACCTCGAAACCTCCTTATAGATGAGACATATGATTCCATGAAGATCTTCGACTTCAACTTTTCAGTTCGGATCGGAGAGCATGGCTACAGTGAGGCACGAAACGACATCAAGGGAGTCATTTTCACCATCTACGAGATCATCACTCGCGACGAAACACTGCGTGCTGTTCGGCACGAAGAGCAGAACGTCTTGGAGATTGAACAGAAGGAATGGATCCAGCACCCAGAGGTCCAACTTGACCACCCAGTCTCGGAATTTCGCAGGGTCCTCAGAGAGTGGTCTGAAAAGCGTCGGATAGGTAAACAGCTCACCACATACAAAGACGCGCCTAAATTCATCGACTGGCCCGATACGCCCGAACCACCACCCTCGGAAGTGGTCGTGTACTATGACGGCAAGCCTACCACAGAGCTTCGAGTACGATGGAGTACGGAGAGGCAAAAGCTATTACAGCAAGGAAAGACGGTTCTGAACTGGCAACGCCCTGCGCAGAGCCATCTTAAGCCTGGGGATAGGATTCTGGAGACTGGCGAGTTTATTGAGCGGGCCTGATATTCCGCATTGATGTATCGTATTGAGAGCTAGTGCAAGCAGCCTTTAGACAATGTAGATTAATATTCATGTGTCCTGAACGATTTTGAGAGGTTCACTAGCCCCCGACAGTAGGGCGCAATTAATGGGGAGAGCTTACCAAACATACCGAATCATCCCCGTAGCCTCAACTCTCGGTCGAAAGATAATTCATAAAAGAGTCAAATCGGAACGTTACCGATATTTTGGTGATGTTATTCGGAAATTACCCCGCATGGAAACTTCCGATGCCTTGGTAAGTGCCGTTGACCTTGCGACACCATCAAATATGTATCACGCGGGGTAGAACGTGTTAAAAGCAGTGGATCGACCGCTGATTCAAGATATAATACCGTGCATCAGATTAGCATTGTGACACCTGAATAGCGTTCAAAATGATTCTGGATCTCTTCCTTCAGCATCCGTGGGCGTATCTGACGGCTGCGCTTGCTGGACTCCTCGTGACAAAGCTCCTCCTCAACAAGTACGGCAATGGATTGAACGGGATCCCCGGGCCAGCTTTGGCCGCGTACACAGATCTCTGGCGCTTTCTCGACGTGTATCGGAGGAGACCAGAAGTGACACAGATTGCTCTACATGAGAAATACGGCAGCGTCGTGAGACTTGGTCCCAATACGGTATCGATCGCGGATCCAGCTGCTATCCAGACAATCTACGCTCACAACTCGGGATACACCAAGTCAGATTTCTAGTAAGTCACCAAGCAGACGAAAAGAGCGGCGCGGATTGACAAGTGGTAGTCCGGTGCAGCAGACTATCAACAAGAGCGGCAAGAGACTCATCACGCTCTTCACCTCACAAGATGAAAAGTTCCACTCGCAGCTTCGACGATCCGTGTCAAATGCTTATGCTATGAGTACCCTGGTTCAATTCGAGCCATTCGTTGACTCTACGACCACCGAGTTCTTCAAACAACTCGACCAGCGATATGCAAACCAGAACGACGTCCTTGACTTTGGAACATGGCTACAGTACTATGCCTTCGACGTCATAGGAGAACTAACGTACTCGAAACGACTAGGTTTCGTAGACCATGGAAAAGATGTAGACAACATCATTGGAAATCTTGAATGGTTGCTCAACTATGCAGCACCTGTATGTATGCCGATAATCCTGACCGGGTCTACTAATCTGACGGTCAAGTAGGTCGGACAACTACCGATCCTTGATAGCTTACTCCTCAAAAACCCTCTGAGACTACAGCTTACGAAATGGGGCTTCACAAATTCATCCTCTCCGGTCGCGATATTCGCGCGCAAACGAATGCTCGCCCGCGTTGATCCCGAGAAGCTCGGCGACATGAAGTTCGACCAAGACAATGGCCGTCGAGACTTTCTCTCGCGCTTCCTCGAAGCCAACCAGAAAGACCCCGAGTTCATGAACAACGATAGAGTACTTGCTTTGACCGTAGCAAATATGTTTGCAGGCTCTGATACCACGGCGATTACTTTCCGAGCCATTTTTTATTATCTGATGAAGAACCCAGACGACATGAAGACTTTGATGGCTGAGCTTGCGGAGGAAGAAAAAGCCGGCCGCTTCGCCCGCGAAGATGGTCTTGTCAGTTGGAACGAAGTCCGGGACCTTCCTTTCCTCAACGCTGTCGTCAAAGAGGCTCTTCGGTGCCATCCCGCTGCAGGTCTCATGCTAGAGCGTATTGTCCCCGCACGAGGACTTGAAGTCGACGGTCATCATATCCCAAGTGGTACCATTGTGGGAGTCAACGCTTGGGTTTTGCATCGTAATAAGGACATCTTCGGTCACGATGCAGATAGATGGAGACCATCGAGGTGGATTGAAGCTTCGACTGAGCAAAAGAGACGCATGGAGAACTATATGTTTGCATTCGGTGCAGGCTCGAGGACTTGTATTGGAAAGAACATCAGCTTGCTCGAGATGTACAAGATGGTTCCAGCGTTACTGAGGCGCTACGAGGTAAGTTTCAGTGTCGGTTGGAGTTCCCTTTACTGAGACGTCGGCGTAGCTTGAGTTCCCATCGGCGGATAACACTTGGTATCTGAACAACGGTAAGCGTCTTCCTGTCCTGGGTCTTTCGAGCATCTGCAAGCACCGCCTTGTGATATCCTTTCTTGATACTGACTTTAATACAGCATGGTTCGTGAAGCAGAGTAACTTTAATGTCCGCTTGAGGCGAAAGCATAAAATATCATTCCTTCCAGACGAGAGACAAGATTGAACTACTATGGAAGTAAAGACTTAGTCGTTTAGTACTAGGGTGAATACAAAGGCACTTGAGAGAATGTTTGTTCGCAATGTCTATCATTATGATGCCTAGCAGTAACACTCCATGTCACATACGACCATAGCTCGCAGAAAATACGGGATCCCGTCTGCTCTCCCATAGTCAAGCTGCGAAGCGCTGGATCAGTAGTTGGGTCGGTGACGACCAGCGAATCCCCGGTGTTGTATGTTTTTTGCCGTTAGTTAGGAATTTTTTACTGTATTGGCTTGATTTATCTCGTGGAGATGTTGTAATTTTTGGCTATCACCGATCAGCAGTTGCTCACGACGATGAGAGATCAGCTTGGCCCGGAGCAGGTACTCCGCACACGATAAGATAAGAGATATGAGCTTAAACTTTTCCGATTTGCTTCCCAGCTTGCCGTCTCCACATTCCCTCATTCAGCAAGTACGTACTCCGTACTACGCCAGAAACAATGTCACCATCAAAGACCCGCGCTGCGCGAGTTGAAACTGACGTCTTGCTGGCCATCAAGCCCGAACACTTGGCAAATATTATCAGCCGAGAAAAGAACCATGAGTATCGCAAGTATCGTCTCAAAGACGGTGTCTCGCGCCTCTGGCTTTACGAAACCGCCAGTGGAGGCGGTCGCTCATCAATCACGTATGTGCAGCACACCAACACTACTTTTACCAGAGACAAGAATAATTAGACTGACTGATTAACAGACACATCGCTGTAATTCCACCAAGCACCCGCCATGAGCCAGGTTCTGTGCCGACCGAGCCTTTTGGTATCGGCAATGAAGACTTCAACGCTGGACGAAAGGAGTCCAAGTACGGATATCCGATACTGGAGCTTTACGAACTTGTGAACCCAGTTACTCTCAACGAAATGAAGACTAGATGGGGCATGGGTGGTGCGCCTATGGGATGGCAGTATGTGGCATCAGATCTCTGGGACGATAGATGGGGCGAGGACGAGGAGAGACGTGAGAAGGTGAAGAAGTTGTTTTAAAATATAACGCCAGTTGCTGGGCGTTTGGTGTTGATAACATGATGGTTTATGATAGCTTTGGGCTCTGGGAATTTTGAGACTCATTCTATCCAATTGTTCTGCCTCAGCCATGCTTCGCACATAACCGGCCACTTTGATACAGGCAGCTCCCTCGGGCTATCCAGCGCAAAACCATGAGGGGCGTCGGCGAAGACATGTAACTCGACAGGTGCGCCGCTCTTTGTAAATCCCTCTGCCAAGCGATATGCGTTGACGACAGGTACAACTGGATCATTGTTGGAGTACACGATGAAAACCGGCGGCGCAGGAGATCGGAGCTGAACATCCGGCTGTACGATATCATACAGCTCTTGCTTTTCCTTTGGTGGAAGAGGAGGTTTGTTCTCGATGATGGTACGGCCGGCTGCATTCGTTGAAATAGGGCCGTAGCCCAGTATGGAAAACTCGATCTGAGGCATTTCGGGATCTGGTGATGCCCAGACTCGAGGGTACTCTGACAGAAGAGCGGCGCCGAGATGACCGCCAGATGAGAGACCGCAGATGCTAATACCCTTTGGCGCAAGTCCACTATCAGCAATGATCTTCAGAGCTCGCCTCCCATCATCCAACGGCGCTTGAGCACCCGTTTCGCTGTTCGGGAAGCGATGTACCAGGACAAACGCGTAGAAGCCAAGACTGTTGAGCCATTTTGCGACGGCGACGCCTTCGCGACCGACCATGAGTTGCACATATCCTCCGCCTCCGAGAATGAGAATACCACGACCATTTGGTTTTGAGGGGCGATACCCGAATAAGAAAGGATGATTCACTTTGGTCACGACGGCGTTGTCGCCTGGGGTATCGAGATCGAATGCTCCGTCGAGGGGGTCATTGCCCCATAGAGGCCAAGATTGATACGAGTCGAGCATGGCGAGTTGATGACGGTTTACTAGTGTTTGAAGAAAAGATTATACAGAGAGAATAACAATGGCACGATGTGATGTAGGCTCGTGGTTTCGTGTGGAGATGGAGATTGGGCCTCGCGGGAACATCCAACCGAGATGCCGAACATTGGGGGTTGGGGTTTTAGACGATACCCCCTCTCCACATGGTAATCCCCAGGTACACTCGGCCTGTCGCGTGCTTGTACAGCTTCTCTAAGGACTCTCAAGAGGTATTTGAGTCTGTTTTCTCGGTTTGAATATGTTTGGATTACTGATACACTTTGTAGGCCTGCCTATCATAACACTGACACCAACCCCTCCCTATCATTACTCAGCCCTCTTAGCTTGTAGTCGCATCAAAAGCAAGGAACGTAGAAGCCTTTCCAGCCTCATCCTTATCCTGCGAAATGTTGTTCTGCAACTTCTTGTTCTCCTCCGCCAGCTTATCAGCGACATCCTGACCCTGCGCTTGCTGAGCCTCTAGCTTGAGGACAGTGGCAGTCAACTTCAGGACCTTGTTCTTGATTTTTCCACGCTGAAAAACTGTTAGCATTGTTAACCCATTGATCTTTGGCGGCAAGGCTTACTTGAAGGGCATCGGCTGCTTCGCCGGAAGCTGCGTCGATAGCAGGGTTGAAAGCCTCGTCCTCAGCATCATTCGCGATCTGGTTGACACTGTTGAGGAAGTCCAGGTCAGACTTCTCAACCGTTGAGAGGTCCGTTGGCAGACCGCCAAGCTTCTGCAGAGCTTCTTGCTGGGCGTTGCCTGCGGTGCCGCCGCTGATGGAGAGATCGTCGTATGTTGTCTGGCTGAAGACAGCGCGCTTGCTGATGGGGCTGGCGACAGCAGTGGCGGCAAAGCCAAGAAGGAAAGAGGTGAACTTCATGTTTGCGTTTGAGATGTGATGCACGGAAGGGAACGGGTGTTGAAAGAGATGGAGGGTGTGAGTGCAAGAGAACAGACCAGCTGTAAGAAGTGAAAGTGAATTGAGTTTGTGATATTAAAACGGGAGTTGGAATAAGAGGCAGTGTTATCGGGTATTTGTATGCGACAGAAACATCGCAAAAGAGGTTCTCATTGGCGCTAAGTGACTATGAGACGTTTCTCACGGAGTAACTTTATGCTTCATATTCAGGATGAACCTATTCTGGGGTGTAAGGGCCGTGGTAAAACAATGTATCCTCGTTGGTGATCATACTCGCGCTGCCGAGGAATAGAACTGAAGACCGGATGGGCGGTGATCCGAAAGGCCCCCAGCTTCAATTTACTATAGTCTATCGGTTGGCGGAAACGTCAAATGTCAGACCTGGACCAATGCCATAATTCATCCTTGGCGCTGCTCCATTTTGGTTAAGGAGCCAGGGGTATCCCTAAGTGTCGCGCATGGTTTCATCTTGCGTCAGATCGCAATCGAGACAATCCACTGCCTCAGGTTCGCTCCCTGAGTTCATCCCTAGTATTCAGAAAGTTTTAACTCTAAATACGCGCTTTATGAAACTTATATCTATTGCGATGCGCTGCGTCTTGCGGAGCGAGCCATGGGTCTTGTTCCTGGAGATTTGTCTGCAGCAGCACATGATGGCTTCTCACCAAGGACTGAGCAACATACTCCAAGCGATGATTTGAGTCTTAGAGAAAACCCACCGAGGAAGAATGCTCAGAAAAATTTGATTATTGGAAGTGGAAGTGGAGGAAGGTGTTGTTGCAGAGTTATCGATAGGAGTTCGAAGGCCGCATGCCGTGCTTTAGGAGACTGAAAGCGAAGCTCAGTATGACAAAGAGAAATGAAATGAAGAAAATTATGATCACAGTTTGAAAATACAGTTACCCCCTGAATTAAAAACGTCGTATGAGCTTCCAGCATCGGCGTGGGCTGGCGATCGGATTTGCGGACGACTTTAACACAGAAATCCGATGACGCGTGGCTCGGGCTTACGCTCGATCAGCGTAGCCCATCCTTCCACTCCACTCCATCCATGAAGACCCTATAAACAAGCTTAAAAGGTTGAATAATCATTCTATCTGGCGGGATTTCATTGGTTCAAACGGTTAATATCCTGGTGATCGGCATTGCGAGGCTCTGTTACACTCATTCTACGGCCATCTTGGCTATGTTGACGATGATGAATGCTGCATTGCCGAGAGCCAAGATCAGCTTTGTCTGTGGATTGTTGTACTGAAGGACTATGATACCAAATTGCATGATATACAACATGAGTATAAATACTTGGATATGCTAGAGCTTGAATATTTCTGCAAACCAGAGGACGACAGCATCCATAAACCGACACTATGAAACTTGCATCTTGGAGCATTCTTGCTGGCCTAGCAACTGCCTTTCCAACCAACCCACCAGATCAATATGAGTACATCATCATTGGATCAGGACCTGGTGGAGGGACTTTGGCGTGAGTATTTCGTCTCTCACTGAGCTTTGCTAACAGTTATTTCAGTGCAAACCTTGCGCGAGCTGGACACTCAGTCTTCTTGATAGAGGCTGGTGGTGATCAGGGCAACACACCACTGCAGCGAATCCCCGCAATGTGAGTGTAACCAGAGCCTCTCAATAATGACTTGTCTCACAGCGTCCAGGGCGGATGTAGTCGCTGAGCATCCAAGCATGTCGTGGTCTTTTTACGTGAACCACTACCAAAACGAAACCCAAGCTCGAAGGGACTCCAAATATGCTTATAGACTCTCCAACGGTACCTTATGGTCGGGTATTAACCCCCCTGAAGATGCCGAGCCGTAAGAATTTTCTTTGCTGTTAAATTGCATGCTCTAACTCAAAAGACTCGGCATACTGTATCCTCGAGGCGCGACGCTTGGCGGGTCTACTCAACTCAATGCCATGAACTTCGCGTTGCCACCTGATAATGATTGGGATACCATCGCTGAACTTACTGGGGACGAGTCATGGAAGTCTGACAAGATGAGGGAGCTGTTTATCGATATCGAGAACTGCACCTATACTCCAGAGGGGACTCCTGGCCATGGGTTTGACGGGTTCATCCAGGTATGTAATCTGGCCTCTGGGCAATAATTCACTGACGAGCCGCACAGAGTAATCGGAACAACATCTCTTATATCACTGATCGTCCTGGCGTCGTACAATCTCTGAAGCGTGCTTTTGAGCAAACTGAAGGGACTCAAGTCGACGATGCCGCCGAAGTTGGCCGACTAATGCAACGAGATATCAACCGCCTGGACAAAGATCGATACTCGCCAGGAATCTACCAGATTCCCCTCCACGTGGACAGTCTTCGACAGCGAACTGGTGCATGGCGATACCTACACGAGACGATGAATGCCAAAACGGCAAATGGACCTGCTCGGTATCCCTTGACTGTCAGCACTCATTCTCTGGCTACCCGCGTGCTGTTCAAAGACGGTCGCAACGGCAAACCTCAGGCCTTTGGTGTAGAGTATCTCAAGGGTGAAGGGCTGTACTCTGCTGACAAACGCTACGATGAGTCTGAGTCTGGTCGCCTGGTCAACGTCACCGCATCGAGAGAAGTGATTGTGGCTGGCGGTACGTTCAACACGCCCCAGATACTCAAGCTTAGTGGCATCGGTCCTCGGGCAGAGCTCGAGTGTCTTGACATCCCTGTCATCGTTGATCTTCACGCAGTAGTGAGTCTTGCGTTTGAGGGTTCTAGAATGCAGCTGACAAAGACAGGGCAAATATCTACAAGACAACTACGAGGGTGGCGTAACAGTCGAAGCTTCTGTACCGTGGGAGAACAATCCCTTTGAGAACTGTTCTTTTACACTTGAAGCTAATGATACATGTTATCAAGAGTGGAGCCAATCTCATACCGGTGCTTACGGCGAAGGAGCAGCCCCGATTTCACTTCTCTACCGATCCAGCGTCAGCGAAACAAACGACACAGATTTGTACCTCTTTGGGGCCGCAGGAACGGTCTTTCGCGGATATTTCCCTGGATATTCTACATGGCAAGCCCCTCCAACATCGTGGTTCTGGTCTATCGTCAAAATGCAGACAGGCAACCAGGCAACCAGGCTGGAGCAATCACTCTCCGCTCGAAGGACCCCCGACAAGCTCCGGAGATCAATTTCAACTACTTCTCTGAGAAGGGAGATCGGGATCTTCAGGCCATCCAGGAAGGTGTAGAGCATACCATGCGTATCTTCAACGCTACCGGTGAACCTTACGCTCCATTCAAGGTTGTTGAGCCCCGGCCTGGCGTGAGTATTCGACAGGGTATCATGGACGATGCATTTAGTCACCATGCGACTTCATCGTGCCGCATGGGGCCTGCTGGCGATACAAACTACTGCGTTGACTCAGAGTTCAAGGTTAATGGTGTCGATGGACTTCGAGTTGTGGATGCTTCGGTCTTCCCACGTACGCCGGGAGGATTCCCTGCTGCGCCGACGTTTATGATAAGTCAGAAGACCTTTGGAGTGATCATGAGAAGTATCCGAGACTAGAGGAAGAACATTTGGTTTATCTGAGGGTGCCTGACTCAGACAAACATGTACACTTTGAAATAAATGCATTGGAGGTGCGAAGTTTTCTGTGCGAGGGAAATTACCGTGTACCATAGATCTATGAAGCCCATGTTCAAGTTCTCCCCATCGTGCAATTCTCGTTCATCCATTCAATACTTCTTGAACAGCTTCTGGTACTTTAGCAGTGTCTTCTTGTCTCCCTTCCAAACACTCTTTGCATCATCCACTGCATCAATATGCTCACCAATATAGGTAGCGACCATCCCATTTCCATGAGCTGACTTGTCAATGAAGACATGCTCATCTGGCTCAACGACATTGATATAGTAAGGGTGAGAGAGCATATCAATCAAAACATCAGACGACTCGTAAAGGAACATGGCAATCCCATCAAAGTCTACCAGCTGATTGGACACGGGCCGAGTTGCGCCCGCATCGGTAGGAACGATCTTTCCTGCGACTCGTACCTGCAATGATAGAATGAAACTCCAGTAAGCAGTGATTCACTGTTTGAGTGCGATGTTTTGAAGACATACCTGTTGGTAACGAGCGATACCAAAGTGCGTTGCCAGAAGGATCACCTTTGGAGCATGCTGAGTATCCCAATATTGCCAGAACTCGTCGAGCGTCATATTGGGATTGCGCTTGACATAAGTAACCATCTGGAGAAGACCAGTGTTTGAAGGAGGACCTTTAGGTGAAGCGTATACATTGCCGGAAAGGGCCGAGGCGATAAACAAAAGAGAAGCGAGTTGGTTCATGTTGGATGTGTTGCTTGAGCGAGAGGATGAGAATGAAGGATACTTGCATGAGACACCTCTACGGGGTTAAGAAATATTTATTGACGAGAGCAACCAACCGCGAGCCATCACCAGAATGTGATAAGAGAGTCGGGCTGCATTAGATCTTCCCAAGCCTTGGCATTTGATGCAAGATTCCTTCGACCAACAAGATTTGGAAGTAGGCATCGACATGGTTATGAGCCAGGATCCTCAGCTGAGATACCTCCCTGCAGAGTCCAGAATGTGTAACCCCTGTATAGACTTCTATTGACCATCCAAAGCGTGCAGTATGTTTCACTTGACTTCTTGAGTTAGCCTTTAACCCAACTGCAATTATTCAACCCGCTGAAGAATTCTCTTCCGCATTCCAAACACCCAAAACTGGCTTCAAAAGATCTGCCAGCACGGATCAACAGAACTGTAAATTCTGTAAGTCCCTCAGTTGGTCAAACGGATCAGGCCTGCTCCCCTTGCCAAGACGTGGCTGGCACGACCCGCCAATTGGAGACGCTATAGACTCCTATTGACACCCATTTCGGGACATATCGCCTGGACAAACACTTGAGACATAGGAAATACGAGTGATAAGGCTTGCACTAAAACAATTACAACCAACGATCTCGACGATCTCCGATGGTAGTAGTACATACATGGGATGTTTCTGGGTGAAGCCCCGGGGGCCTCAGCTGATGCGTCTCTCTACCCGTTAGAAGCAAGGGTGACGGCACCTTGGCCAAGGTGATCAAGTCCTGTTGGCCTTGCTGCCCTCATCCGTTGAAACTGTTTGTCGATAGTGGAACTTCCCATCCACTAGCTCAGCAAACTCACAAGGTGAGGATTTCGGATTTACGCTGAATAGCAATGAACCAACACAAAAACGCACTGATCAAATCAAGTATCCCTACATATAATCCCAAGACAATTCTTTTCCGTAGCAATGGACTCATCATATCTGACATGTCTTCTTATCCAGTTACCAACGGTGTGATCACGTTTCTGCCGCCGCCGGAAGGATACGCCGTAGACTTTGACAATCCTCAAAAGCAAGATGCGCTCAAGCACTTTCTCATCTTCGGCATCCTTGGGTCTTTGGCCATTCTGTGTCTATTGCAGAGGCTATATGTAAAGTATTACATAACGCGCGGATTGAAGATTGACGATGGTATGTGATAGCCCAAATTGAGGGTCCTGCAACTAACCTGGTGGCTTAGTCCTGATCACACTGGCATGGGTATGACATCAAGTGAAAAAGCAGATTTTATGTGAGGCTGACGTCGTGACTTGAAGGTTTTCTCTATTGTCATGCAGTCGGCTCAGATATGTGAGTACACCGCGTCATTGTCTTCGGCCTCTGCTAAAGACTGAAGGGTCAATATCAATTGGAGGTCTATGTCATCATGCATGGGAAATGCCCATTGACGTCTTTGAAAAGCATATGCTCGTACGCTCCCCACTTCCACTGCATGATAATCTGCTTACACGCCATAGAGTTCTTACATCGCCGCTCCAGCGTTCATCATCTGCAACGGACTGACCAAAAGTTCGCTTCTGACTTTCTACCTTCAAGTCTCCCCACAGAAATGGTTTAGAAGAGCGATCTTTGTGACTATCACTTTCGTTGTTCTATACACCATCATCATCGCCAGTCTGCTACTGTTCGGATGTCAACCGCGAGAGACAGCATGGGACCCCTACTTGTTCGCCAGCGGAAAGTGCATTGACTATGCTGTCATGTACATCATCATCGCTGTCGCCAACATCATCTCAGACATTGTTCTCTTCGCCATTCCCATGCCGATGATTATTCGGTTGAAGATGCCGCTGGGACAGAAGATTGGGTTGGGCGTTATGCTCGGCATTGCTACCATGTAAGTTGAACGGCCGACAAATTCTTCGGCGACTAACAAAAACAGAACTGTCACGACGTCTATCATCCGCATGATCTACCTACCCTCCCTCCTGGGAGCATTGGATATCCCATGGATCGCAGCCCCAGCAAACGTCTGGTCATTCGTGGAAGTCAACCTCTTCATTATATGCGGTTGCATGCCGACATTCCGCAAGTTCTTCAAACGCTTCGCACCGAAATGGATGGGCTCCTCAAGCGACTCAGGCAGTTCAGAGCCACCTTCAAACGATTCGCTGCATAAAGTACAGAGGAAGAAGCACACAGGCTACACGCAGTTCGATACATGCGGTTCTTTGGAACTGGCGACCTACCCTGACACCGTGAGCCGAACAACGCAGGTTACGACAGGGAGTATTTGCAGTGGAGTGATGGGAAACACGCTGGATAATGTGAGCGAAGAAGCGATATTGCAGCCAACCAAGATTGTGTGCACAAAGACGTACAACGTCTCACGTGGCGAATAGTACAAATAGTAATCAATTCGATATCATTTTCACAAGCAAACTCTGCACAAGATAAGACATGCCGTGCTCCGACTTCGCAACGTTGCTGTGGTGTTGGTCGTGTCGTGTTGCACAAGCTCCCAAAACAGTGAGCAAACACGTCGATCCTTTGACCGATCCCGATCGGCTACGTCAACGCGAACTGTCAAAGCAAGGGCGCATTCCGAGCTTATATCCGTCCAAAAGCCAACCTTTGATCCTCAATCCTTCCGACTAACCGCAATTGCTCATTCTACTTACTATCACACCAATTGATTGCGAAGATGTCGTCTTCCTCGGAGACAGCGTATGCCATGGAGTCGTTGCAGGAACAGCGGTGCGGGACTGATAGTCCGCCTGATACCGAACGCCAGGAAAATGTTTCGCCGTCACCGACAGATTCACTGCCGCCTACGGACCGTGGCAAAGATGCGTATCTGACTTTGATGTGCTGCACAATGGCGCAGCTCCCAATCTGGGGTATCCATCCTCTTCACCATCACCCTTCCAGACTAACAAATTCCAGGCTACTCCGTCTCCTTCGGCATCTTCCAAGAATACTACAGCCGACCCGGGAGTCCCATCAGCACAGCCTCATCCGGAACAATCGCCACCATCGGGGCACTACAGCAGGGTGTAATGTATCTCATGATGCCGTTTGCCTTCCTCATTCTCACGCGGTATCCGCGCCTGCGTCACCTTTGCGGACCGCTTGGTCTTGCTGTGACGGTCGCTAGTCTCACTGCGTCTGCGTTTGTCAACACCATCGCGGGGCTTATTGCAACACAGGGGGCGCTGTACTCTATTGGTTGTGGGCTGCTATTTTGTCCGATCTCGCATTATATGAATGAGTGGTTTGTTGAGAGGAAGGGGATGGCGTTGGGGGTTATGTGGGCTGGCAAGTCGGGTACAGGTACGAGTGACTCCAAATATCTGCTCCAAGACCGTGTACTGACAGAGTGAAGGTATCGCGATGCCGTTTGTCTTTGATGCTCTTCTTCGCCGGGTCGGTCTCAAGGCGACTCTCTTGGCTTGGGCGGGTGCATCAGCCGCAATGACTCTCCCAACTCTCGTTTTCATCAAACCACGAATCCCTCTGCACACTCAGGCCCAGGTTCAACCGCTATCATTCCGCTTCCTCCGCCATACATCTTTCTGGATGATGCAAGCCAGTGTGATCATTCAATCACTGGGATATCTCATGCCGAGCACGTACCTAGCCAGCTACGCATCAACGATCGGTCTACCGAGTATCACCGGCCCTATCTTGCTTGCGCTGTTCTCTGTAGCATCCGTCCCCGGGGGTATCGTGCACGGCATGTTGGGGGACAAATTCTCAGCAACGAAAGCTGTAACAATCGCCTCAATCGGAAGCGCCCTGCCAATCTGGCTTCTGTGGGGTTTATCGCTCGATCTAGCAAACTTGGTAGTGTTTGTGATTGTCTACGGCTTCTTTGCCGGCGGCTTCAGCTCAACGTGGTCCAACATGTCCACCGACATCCAAAAAGACGACTCTGCCGCCGATTCAGCCCTTATTTTCGGCATGCTGATGGGCGGACGGGGTATCGGCTTTGTCACCGCCGGGCCATTGAGCGGCGCACTGCTACAGGCAAAAGCACACCTGTCCAACGAGGCACTTGGTTACGCGACGCAATACGGACCCATGATCATCTGCACAGGTGTGACTGCTGTGTTTGGTGCTTGGGCGCCCATGTGGAAGGGCATGCGAGTTGCTCTAGGAACATGCAAAGGTCGCTGATGTTTGATGGGCAGTGTTTCATGCACGTTTGGAATGATGAGCTTGTGCGGGGCGATGAAGATAACTGGGTCAACAGCCTACCTCGGTCAATAAAACATCAATCACGCTGATTGATAACAAGGTTCATCTCAATGAGGGGAAAACGTGGCCTTAGTCCGGACTTAGGCTCGGCTTTAGTGTAATCTTGATACCTTGATGTCATAAGCACTTCGATCCGGTAGATGGAACGGCAAAGAAGGATTCAGAGTAAGCACTTAATAAGAACCCCGATGACACCAAGCACAATAGGTAGGCAGCTGAGAGAATGCGTGTGCGTATCGCTAAACTTCAAACTCCATTATCTCCTTCAAAGTAGGCGTCATTAAAGCCCGGAAGTGACTGTTCGCCGGCCTCTGCCCCGCTATCTTGAATTATTAATACTAACGCCCCAATTACAGACGCTGGCCTGCTTGAGGCTGGGGATAGTTCCAAGCATTGACTCCTCTGATTGGCTTGACTATGAGAGCTGCTACGCTAAACTGTCGTCAGTTGTTTGCGTGGAGCCATCATCGTTGTATCAACCACTTCAATACCCCTCATTTCGCTTGGACCATCCCGAATGACATCAATTCCATTTCTATAAGAAAACAGCCCCTCCTCCTGCCATCAAATCTCCATCGCCATCACTTCCACTCATCCCCAATCACCAAAATGCCTGTTGAAACCGCCTACGACCCCAAGGACATGCTGTTCCGCCACCTGGGACCTACTGGTCTCAAGGTCAGTGTCTTCAGTCTCGGTGGCTGGTTGACCTATGGCGGTACACAAAAGGGCGACATTGTGAAGCAGATTCTTCAAAAGGCCTGGGATCATGGTGTCAACACTTTCGATACCGCTGAGGTCTACGCCAACGGTGAATCTGAAGTCGAGATGGGCCGTGCTCTCAAGGAGCTCGGCTGGCCTCGTGATGAGTAAATATCCCAAGCGCCGAGGCTCGATTTATACTGACTTTCCTAGGTACGTCCTCACCACAAAGGTCTTCTTCGGTACTGGCCGCAAGGAGCCCAACACTCGAGGCCTCAGCCGCAAGCACGTCGTTGAGGGTCTCAAGAGCTCTCTCAAGCGTCTTGAGCAGCCTTACGTCGATGTTGTCTTTGCCCACCGTCCCGACTACGCCACTCCCATGAAGGAGATTGTTGAGGGATTTACCCAGGTCATTCGCAACTTGAACCTTGCTTACTACTGGGGAACTTCTGAGTGGACCGCTGCTCAGATTACCGAGGCTACTCACATTGCTGAGCGCTACAACCTCATTGCCCCTGGTAAGTCTCTTAATAGCTGGAAGTTGTGACGGATACTGACGATGGAATAGTTGTTGAGCAGCCTCAGTACAACGCTTTCCACCGTGAGCGTTTCGAGGTCGAGTACGCTCCTCTCTTCAAGCAGTTCGAGTACGGCACCACAATTTGGTCCCCTCTCGCCTCCGGTCTCTTGACCGGCAAGTATAACAACGGAATTCCCGAGGACTCTCGATTCGCCACCAACAAAGCCTTCTTCGAGAACACGGTCAATGAGCTCCAAACTGAAGCCGGCAAGGCCAAGATCGAGAAGGTCAAGAAGCTCTCCGAAGTCGCTGAGCGCCTCGGTGGAAACGTCGCCCAGCTTTCTCTTGCCTGGGCTCTCAAGAACCCCAATGTCAGCACTGTCATTCTCGGCGCGACAAAGGTTGAGCAGCTTGATGATAACTTCAAGGCGCTGGAGATTTACAAGAAGATCGATGATAAGGTTTTGGAGGAGATTGAGAAGATTCTCGATAACAAGCCTAAGCCTGCTCCTACTTTCAACCGTGAGAGGTAAAATAAAAGTTTTGGTATGGTCTAGATATGAAAAATAGATCAATAATGACTGAAGATGAGATTTGAGCTTGCTGCGATGAGTGACGTGATTGATGAGGTCGTTTATCTTTGGACCACAATAGCTCTTATCGTTTGTGTCTGATTGGACAGAGCCAGCTTCATGGCGCGTATTGCCCGTGGGGTTCTCGCGTCACCTTGACTGACTCCTGTTAACTATATCACGAAAATGTTCGAACGACTACCCCAGGAGCTTTTGAATTTCATCATCAGTGAAGTAAGATAAGCCTACTACTCTAACGGCACAGAACCTCACAACTCCTAACCGTTGTAGATATATATCAAAGACGTCAAGAGTTTGTCTCAGACGTCAAAACACTTCCATTCTTCTACTCTGCAGACCCTCTGGGCATCTGTTGTCATCCCGGCATGGACGAAGAACGGCACCTACGGAATTGGCATCGGTGG
Organism: Fusarium sacchari; assembly: GCA_017165645.1. NCBI lineage: Eukaryota > Fungi > Ascomycota > Sordariomycetes > Hypocreales > Nectriaceae > Fusarium > Fusarium sacchari. The sequence goes on from JADANP010000029.1 coordinate 167,048, forward strand.
CTTTCCTTTCGACAGACTGGCATTTACGAAGTCCATCAGTCTGCAATTTGTAGCTGAGAGCGATACAAGAGCTTGTCCGCATAGCCGAAGACTACAAACCTGTCAACGAGCAAAGGACGAAGAAATCGTCGACGAACGTAGTTCCTTCGAGAAGTTCAATGAGGTTATTCTCTCCCTAATCGAAAAATGTGAGAAGGAACAGTTGACTTCGTTCAGGTTCGTCGATTGTCTTCAGTAATCCTCCGAAGAAGGGCTGACAGAATCAAACTCAGTTGGGATCTAGGAACGTGTATACCAACGCCCATTCTGGGGAGTAATGGCATTGTCGCCCGCCAGCAGTCTACGATTGCTACACTGAATCTCACAACACATCCCTTTTGCCAACGCTACAACTCACGCGAGCGAAAGATCGACTTATCTTCTTTCCACCATCTACTGAATTTCAGTTGGAGAGGGCCTAGCTCAGATAATCTTAGAGTACTTGCCACCGCCCTCAAAAACAACAAGCCGCATCTCAAAACCTTGGAAATTGACCTGGTCGACTGGCCACACTTGCGCAAGGCATTGGGGTATCGAAACGATGACGAGAGAGTGCGCAGGATGCGAGCAAGAGATGACGTGAACAACTTGGTTCTCGGCCTTGACGTACACTCTCCACGCATCACGTTTCCTAACTTACATACCCTGGTGCTCTGTCACGTACCACTGACAGCAAAGCTTGTACAATCTATCAACTTTGAGGTTCTGAGATCGCTGACTATCAGGTCCTGTCCACAGTGGTACGATTTCGTGCTGACAATAGCACGGCGAAGAATCCCAGTGAGATTGAAGAAGCTCGAGCTCCAGGAATCATGGCCCAAGAATGATGCAGCAACCGACGAGTTTGAAGACGGGGATCCAACTGAAGTTCTAGTAGAATCTTTCCGAGGTTTAGAAGAGCTTTACATTGACCAGACGGGTGACATGCTCTCAAAGTATACGTGGGAGATTGTTTGCCATCACAGCTCGACGTTGAAGAGATTCGTCAATCATTCGAGATTCTATAACGAGGAGTTGGATGTCTGGACTGATTTGCCGGATATGATGATCAACGAGCGCGATAAGAAAAGGTGGTGGGATGATCCGACTTCGTCTCCTCTTTATGGCCTGGATCTCGACTTCATCGGGCTCTCATGTGAACCGATCCATCTGGTATGCATCCAGGCTTTGCTATCTTCATCAACTGACTTTCGATTTTAGTTGGATGTGTTGAATCCGTTTTCTAAAAAGGATTGTCTCAAGGTCGTTCACGTTCGTCAGTCACGTAAGAACATGGAGTATACGTGGTCCTGGGGGGTTATGGTGATAATCGACGATGAACCAGTCGATGATACTCCAGCGGTGGACGAAGGGGAGAATCCAAGTAACGAGTACCTAGAACCAATGTTCTGGGCATTTGTTGAGTGGGCTTTCTCGTACAAGGGTATCAAGTCACTTGAGTACATCGTGTTCGGGGATTATGGCCGACCTGAACGAACGAGCAGAGGAAATCTGCTGATATGTCGGGAGGGATATGGATCTGAAGAGTTTCACATCATCAGGGAGTCATGTCCATCTCCCGAGTGGGATTATGTCAAGAGGGAATATGGAGATGCTCTGAGGTCCTGTCCATCAGACCCATTGTTTAAGGTGCCGAAGAGGAATGTGCATTAAACACTGGCTAGCTCGATTTAAAGCAAATGCAACAAGATCCCCGTAGCAACATTGGAAATATTCCCAACAACGTCCCAGAAATTGGTGTTACTCGTATTCCTCGTCTGCTCCAACTCCCTAATCCTCGCCTCCATCCTCCTCTTCTCCAAGCCATGGGCCGCAACCTGCGCTGAACTTGCATCCCTAATCTGCCTATTCAACCTCTCAACCTCTCCCCTCCACCTCCCCGCCTCGTCCACCGCCCCTCTCTGCCGCTCCTCAATCTTCCTAATCGTCTCATCATACTCTGCCCTATCCTCCGCGCGCGCAGTCTCCATCTCTAGCTTCAGCGCGCTGACCATGCGGTTCGATTCTGCCATAGCAGCTTGAAATCGCTCGTTGGCATCTGCGCGCTCGGTACTTAGTCGGGTTTCCAGGTCTTGGATCTTGGCTTCTCTTGCCTTGCGCTCGCGCTCTAGACGGACGAGTTGGTCGTTGAAGGCTTGTTCCATGCGGCGCTGCTGTTCGCGGCGGTCAGCGTGGAGAGCTGCTTGCTCACTCTCGAGACGCCGCATGAATTGGTGTTTTTCTTGTTCGAGCTTGTCGAGCATTTTCTCAAGTTGCACGTCTCGGTCTTTGATGGCTTGTTCTTTCTCTTCACGGATGGAGTCGAGTTGGGCTTGGTGTTGTTCTCGCAGCTTGTTCAGTTCCTCATTGAGAGCTTCGCCTGCCGTTGTTTGGTCGACTCCCAGACCCTGCTCTACGATCTCTTCTTGGATCTGCAGAGTTACCGCAGGCAGGTCAACTAGTTCATTGACAATCTCAAGGGCAGACTCCCTTGTGTTCTGGAATCGTCGAATTCTCGAGCCTTTGTTGCTCATATACCCCCACCACTCGGGTGTTGAGATCAGCTCATGCTCTCGAGCTGCTCCCTTTGACTCATCCTGTAGCTCATCCCAGAAAGTAGTCGCAAGGATGACATTCTCAAAAGCACCATCTCCACAAAGATTGCGGAACATGGTGAGATTTCGCATGATGGCGTTGGTCATTCTCTCATCCTTGATGCGGTGCAGATAAATGATCCCACTAAGCTTGACATTGTTCATGTACGAAGAACTGAGGGCTTGGGCGACATCGGCAAGAATGTCAGCATCGCCTCGGTACGTGTCATCAAAGCCGGGTGTGTCAAAGAAGACAAACTGCTGGCCCCGGATGAGGCACTCGTAGGCTTCTGTCTTCTGCGTGCCTGTTGGCGGTTAATGTGCGTTCACCATCCATATTCTAGTGCCGACTTACATGATCCAAGTGAATGCCCGACTTGAGGTCCATCTTCATTGTCTCTTCCAGTCAAGAGCCGAAGAAAGTTACTCTTTCCAGAGCCAGTCACTCCCATCACCGCAATCAACAGCACTGGCGGGGGGGTTTCCGACTCATCGCTTACCGACGGAGCTTCTGGCAAAGAATGAGCAACCTTGGTCATGACGGAAGCTTACAGGGAGCTCAACGAGATTGTCCGATAATTTACAGCTTCAAGTCTAGACTTGATAGTAAGAGAATGCCCCTTGATAAATACAACAAGGCAGACTCGACACATCTACTTTATGCCGACATATCCGGCATTGTAACACACAAAATCAAGCTTAACATCGTATGAGGGGCATTTCACACTCTATTCGTCAACGATAAGCACTAACCATACAAAACGACAGTTGTATTTCAACCTACACGCTTCAAAAAACCTGCCTAGGCTAGGCAAAGGGATGAAATGGTTAGGTAAATCTAGCCTAAGTTTAGGTAAATCTAGCCTAAGGTAAGTTTAGGTAAACCTAGCCTAAGTTTAGGAGACTCTTTACTAAGTTTAGTTTGTCACCCTTTATCAAGTTCCTGAGGTGGGTGTTCTTTCCTCCTAGGCACTAACTCTACAAAACGACCGTTCAAATTCCAACCTCCACGCTACAGCAAAACCTGCATTTCAAGCTGAACACCCAAAAAGCGATATCAACCACTAGTCCCGCGCCACCATCCACTAAGGCCCTGCATCCTCCCAATTAGACACCCAAACCTGCGCAGGCGACCAGACAATGCCTCGCCCGCGATTCTCAGATCCCACTGGCTCCGAGACAATCCGCGGGCGCACTACCACACAAATCGGGCGATTGTCGAACCGCTTATCACCCTTCAAGAGACCAACTGTTGGGTGAGCCTCCATGTCTCCAAACATGCTCTGGAACCGATGGAGGGTTGCATCGCCTAGCGCCTCGACGCGGATATTGGTTCTTAGCTTCCAGAGTCTTAGCGCAAGGCTGCATGTGGTTGCAAAAAGCTTGGTCAGTTGCGTGAGGCTTTCTCGTTCGAGGGGCTCGATGAGGGGCTCGTAGGTCCTTGCGAAACCCTCGGCACATGCCTGCATTGCTTCGTCGTGTGGGGGAACTGCTTGCTCTAGGTACTGGCAAGTCTGGATCCTCCACGTCACTGTGGCTTCTGTGCTGGCGCCTGGATGTTGTGTCAGTTTGCCTGATTGCCTTGTTGTGAAGTGTACAAACCTCCTTGCAGGGCTGTTTTGTTTAGCCAATGTTGGCCTAGGAAGAATGGGTTTCCGAGAAAGGTCTGCACGAGTGTCTTCGTCAATGCAGCCTGTAGCAATACGGCTGTAGCTGTTCTGTGAGTGACGTCGAATCGCAGATGCTCCTCGCAATCCAGGTCGTTCATGACGCCTTCAGTAAGCATGAGGTTTCTTGTCTCGTCCACCCTTTCGATCATCGGCAAGCGATTGTCTATACACCACTCAGAGCACTTCTCAAACAAATCCTGCAGTTCAGTTCGAACTTGGTCGTCAGGAAAGTCGCTTGAGACATGGCCAGCCAGTAGTGATATAGCTCTCGAATGCGCCTCAGTAACCACGACCTCTTGATTCTGGATATCTTGTCTCAGAGTCTTGTTCACATCTCTTTCCTCGTTAAGCTCGGTCTCGAGATCTTCTTTCGTCCGCTTGAGTTTTTTATAGTCCTCAAACAAGCGATCATAAGCTCCTTGTGCTTTCCTGAGTTCCTCTCCTCGTATGCGCCAGTGCTCATCAGACTGGGTTTTCCAATCTTCCCATTGCTTGATGAGACGCTTTTTGCCGTTAAGATCGTTGGTTTGTAAATCGAACTTGATTGTTAAATTCTTGAGACTCGTGCTCAGAGTGATTTTCTCATTTTGTACTTGGGTCAATTCCTTTTGAAGTTTCTTTTCTCTTGAGGTTTCTGACTTGTGGCTCGGCTTCCTCTCATTAACTTTCTCGGGAACTGCAGAAGGTTCTGATGCGCCGAATGGGTTCAGCGACTGGGTGATACGACCAATCATCCCAGGATTTTGCTTGAGGACCTCTGAGTATGTCTATACGATTAATGGTGTATTGGTTGTTGACCTACCTTGGGTTGATGATCAAACGTTTTCACAGTCTCAAAGACATCAGTCATAGTGGAGTCCGCTGGAGGTTGATATCGCGGCTTCTTGTCCAGGGTCTTGGAATATCTCGGCTGCTGCAACGTTAGTAAGAGCGATACGGAAGGTTCCAAATTAAATACCTCTTCATAGGGTCCCTCATCCTCACTTTTTGGTTGGAGCTTGTCACCGATGTTTTTAAGAGCTGCTCCACCAGAGTCATCCTCTCCAGATCGTCGCTCAAATTCTCCACCCATTGTGATGCTGTCAAAATGCGGTATTGATCGAATGGCGCGACGATAGGATCATGCCCGACTCAGTCAACAAAAGCACTATTTATAACCCAAAATGGACGTCCCCCATAGGAAATCAATCGTTTGACTTCTCCTCCCCCTCCATGACCCTCCCTGTAAACCTTAGCCTTTCAGCCGTGATAGTGGCTGCATATGCAAGGCCAAGCCCCCGACAAAACGCCAGTACACCACACGGCAAAACGCCCGTGCATTTCAACCACCCCTGTAAGGCGTACTGAGATCAGCCGCAAACTCGGCGAACCGTTTAAGCTGCCGCCCTAAGCCAGGTGGCCATTTGAACACGATGTAAGTCATTTCATCAAGATACCAGAGCCTCAGCGAAGTGACCTACACTTCTTTTCCATATCGCAGTTAAGTTCGCAACCACAAATTCGTTCGATAATCATGTTGGCTGTGAGAAATAGGACGAAGTTGATAGTTGGCATCGACTACGGTACAACGTATTCAGGTCAGCACCCTGTAACTCAATGACTAATCCCCAGGGCTAATCTTCTCAACACCAGGTCTTAGTTTTGCGCTCTCCAATGCCGCAGACTTCAAAGATATTCACCCATGGACCAAATATCCTGGCTCATCAACTCACATCGCAGAACACTGCCACAAAGCGCCATCATGGGTTGCCTTCAAAGATGAGAACCCTGATCTCGATGAGAATGCATGGGGCTATCAAATCGAGCCTGGTATGAAGACTTACGCATGGACAAAGCTCCTCCTCGATGATCAAGCACTCGCGACAGAGTATGATGATCCAGATCTTAACAAGGCCGCTGGAAATGGCCTCATGAGATTACCAGCTGGCAGAACTGCCAAAGACGTGGTTACCGAGTACCTGAAGGGTATGCATTCTATGTATAAGAAAGCTGTCATTGAGAAGATCGGGGAGGATATCCTTGAGGAGATGCCTGTTGACTTTTGGTTGACTGTTCCAGCGACTTGGACGGAGAGAGCGAAGCTCATAACTAGAGCTGCAGCTTTGGACGCTGGATTTGCGTCGAGACCCATTGATCGTTTGAGCTTAATCACAGAACCAGACGCGGCTGCGCATATGGCTTTGAAGTCCAGCATTCATCACGTCGAAGATCTTATTGATGTAGGTAGCGCCATCTCACTTCTTGAGCACATTCTTACACTGCGCTTAGGTCGGTACGGGCGTGATGGTTTGCGATCTTGGCGGCGGTACTGTCGTAGGTCCAGGTTTACTCAAGTCCCTATATCTTGCTAACAAGGCTAGGATATCACAACATCAGAGATAGTCAGAAAGTCACCCTCTCTGAAACTGAGGGAGATTGCCATCGGAGCAGGTAAAGTGTCCTCATCCCCAAATGGAACGATCATACTCACACTCTCAGGTGGTAAATGCGGTGGGACGTTCGTTGACCGCAACCTATACAAGCTCCTCGCAAAACGTTTCGGAACTGCATTCACCAGCCTGGGTCCGCAGCATGTAGGGCCCGGCAGCCAGTTCATGGACCAATTTGAGATGCGCAAAAGAGATTTCAGCCTCGATACACCGAGCAAGAAGTCTTATAAACTAACTCTACCTATGCGAAGCCTGGTGGTCACTCCGGAGATGCAAAAGTACTATGACCCTGACTTTAACTGGGTACTTCTGAGCAAAGATGATATGCAGAGTCTTTTTGACCCTGTGATTGACGTCATTCTCAGGCTTGTGAAAGACCAGGTTGATCAAGTCAAAAGGGATAAAGAGCCAATAATCAAGACTATGTGTCTAGTTGGTGGGTTTGGTTCCTCACCTTATGTCAAGGAGAGGTTGCTTGAATGGTGCTCTGAGCAAGAGATACGACTCACAACTCCATGGACAGGCGCGCAAGTACCCCCTTAGTGAGAAGTGCCTCGCTGTAACTGACATATCTCTAGTTGGGCAGCTGTTGTCTGCGGTGCTGTATTGCGGGGTGTCGAAGGTTCTATGGTCAGACAAAAGAAATGCCGTCGACACTATGGACACAGCATTTCGCGAACATATGATCCAGCTGTTCATTTCAACTTTGATGAGAACAAGCGAAGGCTCTGGAACGATCCCTGGACCAAGGAACAAAACCTGTCTGGCTTCATGGATTGGGAGATTGCAAAGGTAAGCTTTCATCAGGTGTTGTTGGCGAAGGGATACTGGACTAATGGAATCACAGGGCGCTCTCCTGGATGACGACACTGAGATCAGCACAAGTTTCTACTCGCACTTCTCAGAATACTTTGATGGAAAGCATACACATGATCTTTACTCGTGCAGCTTAGATGAGGCACCCGAGACTATCGAGAACGAACGTGAGTGGAACTCCCCATGATAGGCCAATCCATGGAGCTGATGATTGCTAGGCATTGAGAAAGTTGGCGAGGTTCTGTACACCATCGATGACATTGGCATTGACAAGACCAAGATCAAGTCCATCCAAGACGCCAACGGAATTCACTGGTATCAGCTACTGCTCACTTTGACGATTCGTCTCAGTGATGACGACGTTGGTGTACTGGTATGTCGAATCTTCTGTCGCGGGAAGGAAGTTGGAAAGGCTGAGATAGGGTACTCTTTTACGTGATGCGGTTCATTTTCTACGGAGTCGTCTGGCTTCCAGTGCCTTCTCGTGAGGTCTTTAAGGCTGTTGTTAACTTGGTCGTTTCCGTGACTATGTATGGCGAGAATGGCTGATAGGAGCCGCGGAAGTTGTGTGATCTCGATGGGAGCAATAAGATCTAGGAATACCTGTGTATAGATATTTTGAGATTCTTTCTGTGGGGAAATGCTGATATTGACGGATAATAAGAATACCGCCTGCTCAATAAGCAGAAAAGAGCGTACGTAGTCCTTGGAACTCGAGGCTCATAATGCGCGAGGGGTCCCTTGAGTTCCATTAAGCAGCATTTCAACCATTCTCTCTCGAAGCTCATTCCTGATGGCGATCCAAGATATTTGAACCTGCAGAATCTTACTGTTAGAGATCTTCAGGCTGGCTATCGATTGGACACCACGTCGCCTATTTCAAGTCGCTTCGGAATACTATCGGCAGTCTCAGTCTCAGTCTCACGCTCTTAAATCACTGGATCTTAAGTCGCTAGGCTCCGGAATGAAATGCGAAGAGTATTATGAGTCACAGCGAGATAGAGAATTTAGTAATAAGCTTTGCTGGGCTTACTTTAGTCATTAAGACTGGTGACATGCCACGGTGCCATCCAGGTCGGATAGATGCTACTAGATGGTCACGTAATCCGGCGTCGGGGTGCGGGGGAACACCGAGCTTCCCCGAGCACGCGCGCATTTACCCGCGAACAATTCGACCTCATCACCACTACTAATATTTAAAACCTCTATATCTTCATCCACGATCAATTGCGTTAAGCAAACATCCAAAACATCTCAGAATGGCCACATCTCTCTTCTCCAGCCTCAAAGGCTACACGTACAACACCGTCCCGTACAAATCGACCCCCCATGGCGACATCGTTCTTGATGTCGTGTACCCGGAGGAAGCCGATGATTCCCCGACGACTGTTCTCATTCACATCCATGGCGGATTTCTCGTAAGTCTGATTTAGCCTGACTGGAAATGTTTCTAACATATGCGTAGATTGTTGGGGACAGATACAGTTTTGCTCCATACTGGCTGGTCAACGCTGTAACCACTCGAAAATGGATCTTCGTGAGCCCTGACTATCGTCTTGTCCCAGAATCTACCGCCCATGCATCGCTTGACGATTCCGTCGATGCATACAACTGGGTGCGCTCATCGCTCTCTGGCGCGATTGGACGCCCTATTGGACCTGTCTTGCTGGCTGGTTCTAGCGCTGGAGGATATCTTGCATTGACGACTGCGAATGCTGTTGAACAAAAGCCCGATGCACTGCTCCTTATCTATGGAATGCTCGATGCAGCTGGTCCGAGATATACGACTACCGGTACGAACATCTGGGGCGCACCGCCTTTCGATACCGCCTCGGTGTTGAGCCAGTTTCCTAGGACGAAAGAGGACGATAATCGAAAGGCCATATCTGGGTATCCCCCGCCTGAGAACTTCCAGCAAGACCCACGGTTCCAAGTTGCGTCAGCTCTTCACATCGACGCCCTCTTCCCAGATTATATGACCGGCGTCGAAGGCCTTAGCCGCGAGATCGCCAGCAAGGGCGTTGATGCCATACCCGAAGAACACCGACGGTTGTTTCCTCTTTCTTTCGGTGACCTTGCCAAGATTCCCCCCACGTTCTTGCTCCACGGTGTCAACGACTCTGCTGTTACAGTTGACTGCAGTATCGTAGCTGAGAAGAAGCTTCGTGAGGCGGGTGTTGAGGTTGAAAAGGACTTTCCGGAGGATGCGGAGCATGGATTCGATGGTAGAATCGGAAATTTTGATGTTGAGAAGGCGGAGGCTGACGGGATTCCTAATATTGAGAGTCTGAGAAACGCCATTCGCTTTCTTGACTCCTCCGTTAAGAACTAGACATAACAATGCCAGTGGCTACAGATAGACCAATTATTTCTTATTAATTCACATTCGACAATCATGCATGAAGTAGATACTTAAATCGCATCATCCTCTAGACTGAATTTAGCCTACTTGATCTCTGCTACGACGCTCTTGACAACCTCCTCAAGATTTTCCTCCTTTAGCCCAAGTAACCCAATCGCATTTTCGTCAACTTTCAACGCGTGGCCAGCACCGTCGGCAAACAGGAACTGCTCGAGATAATTACCAAATGCACTAAAGTCTCCTTTCGCAATCTTCTCGTCTCCAATCTTCTCCTGCTCGGCACTAGTAACATGAGAAACCTCAAACTTGTCACCAGTGAGCTTCTCGACAATCTTCAGGACTTCATTCTGAGTTGTCGTAACACCAGCGATGTTGAGATACTTGTTCTTTGTTTCTTCTGGATTCTTCAGGATAGCAACGACAGCTTCGCCGACGAAGGCGAGCGATGTTGTGGAGTAGGGCTCATTGCCTGAGTCAGTGATGCGAATCTTGCGACCCTTGACGTCGATGAATCCCCTTGCACTTTTGAGGCCCTACAACGCAGTTAGTAAACGCTACCGTCTCAAACGAAGGCCGATAACATACCGAATCAAGGAACAACCCGTTAGAGAGGCCGGTCCAGGAGAACCAATCATGCTTCTCAGCAAGCTCAATCAAGTAGTCAGTATTTTGGATCTTCGCACCGAGAATCTTTCCAATATTGGTATCACGATTCTGACGAGATGGAATTCCAAACTCTGATGGAATGAAACGCGGGACCTTTGCTGCAATGGCTGCGTCGATGATGACTTTCTGGCTTCCAGCAGCAGCTGTTGCGGCGGCTGATGCGACGGCATCCTGGCTAGCCAGGGCTTCCTTGACGGAGTCGACTGAAGTGATATCGACTCGCCTCACGATTACTTTATCAGGAAAAGTTGCAGAAGATTCATTTCTGGTGATAGCTGTGACTTCAAAGCCAGCTTTGAGGAGGCTGTCCACGATTTTTGATCCAATGAGACCAGAGCCCTGGCGAGGTTAGTTCGTTGCTCATGACTCTCTAGGGTAAATGACTCACTCCAACGACTGCGACTTTGTGAACGGCCATTTTGATGTTGTCAATCGAAGTGTGCTTTGCAATAGGATTTGATGAGAGTCAGGTTGAAGAATAATTGACTACGAAGGCTTTATCTTGGGTGTTGACGTTCTTTGACCCCGCCATTGTAACATTTCACTGGTGATGCAACCACATTGGGCCATACACAGCGCACGATTTTGACGGCTGTCTCCACTTCCTCATGATGCCATTCTGGCGAGAGATTCTCAACCATTGACTACGGGATTGCGTGTCTACGGATGATAAATAGCAAATTAGGACACTCCCGTCGCAGATACCAAGAAAAAAAAGTTTTCCGAGCGCCTGCGCAAGAGTCTCAAGAATAATACCCCTATTGATTGAACTACTTCGAATGAGAAAGTAATGCGTATTTGTCACCTACTCAATTTTTGTTGCCGAAAAACGACTTTTTCTATTCTAGCAACATAGTGTGTAAGTTTCTGCTCGGTAACAGCTGAAAACTATTCCTTATAGTCTCAACAGAGAAATCCCTTGAGTCTTGCGGAGCCTCAACGCCTTAGATAAGGTTATACGGCACCCTGAGACGCTACTGACCAGTGCCGTTTAGACGAGTATCCATGGTTTCGTAGCGGAATGACGAATCGCTCGGCTATATGCTTGCATATATGACATCATAAGCTTCAGCTGAACGACTGGATGCGGGTTCGACTTCGAAGTGAACCTTTCAGACTGACAAATTGTATGAGCCAAGGTGTCACTTGGAATTTAACGGAAAGAACCGCTATATGTCTAGAACCCTTGCCGGAACTTCCAGAACCACGGAAAGGGAGAGTATTCCGGTAGTACCGACCCTAACCAATCCCACTACCGACATCTCAAAATAGATGTCTCAATTACGATCCAATCCAGGCTCCCGAATCTTCCAGGCAGAATCAGACTATAAACACTGCCATGAAAAGTGGGAAATCCACGTAACGACCATAGCAACTGAGCACCATCTCAAACAGACTTTCAAACCAAGTAAAAACTGTCAATCAATCTGACAGCACTCCCGTAGATCTTGGAGGGAAAGGCTGCAGTGGCTTGGGCCGTTGTGCCGGGTAACCGGACGCCACTGTGGCTATCACCGTGGAAAAATCCGGGGAACAGACACAATGACGTTGGCAGAAGTGCCGGTAACCTTGATTCGTAGGCCAGGGGATAGTCTTTTGACACGTAAACGTGCAGCAGCCACATTGTGAATTCATTATTTCCTTGATTTTTGTGCAAATGCGTCGATCAATGAAAAAAAAAGAGCAGGTAATGCGCAGCGGCGTAGTCACGCGAGCAAAAGTCCTTCGCTGGACAGCCACAGAAAATTGGGTGAAGGATTACGTCCTGAATTGGAATGTCAGATGCTGAGCCAGTTTCTGACCACCTCGGCTAGGGCGGCTCAATTCCCTTCTCGTATGGCTAATCTGCATCCTTGCTTACGTATTTCCTTGTGAAGCAGACACAACAGAGACATGTTGGTGCCTGGTTTCTCTTTAAGCAAAATTAATCAGATCATTACAGAGCTTTTACCTGTGGCGCGCGTCGTTGTGCTGATGAACATTTTAACCTTTTACTAGTCGCTCTGGATACTCGGCGGGAAACTCCAGGCAGAGGCGTCGCTGGCTGGCCGCTGTAACAGTCAGCAGGAGATGGAGAACTTTAGCGGGTAGCCCAGATTCTCATGGAGTCCGCGGGTCGAACTTAATGGCCTTGGAGGCGTCAGTGTCAACCCTGCAGCAAATCCATTCCTCAAGGCAGAAGCAAAAAGGGCCCTCTTCTTACGAGCCCACCAAACACAAGAGACACGCGACAGCGAGTCAAAGCTGAGAGAGATCCTCCTTTCCCTTTTCCCCTCCTCCTCCTTGCATGGGGTCAAACAAGGCCATTGTCCAGACCAAAACTAAACTTCTCCACGCTCGCCAAGAGATCGATCGACCGCTATACTCAGGGGTAAGCCAAGAGAAAAAACCAAGGCGCCTTGCGCACTAAAGCAGTCATCGTGTAGTAATATTCTGCAGCAGAAGCGCTGCGTTTCCGCCTGGAGAAGGAATAATGGCGCAGCCTAGCGTGAAATTAAACTGTTCCATGATTGAATGGTTCGACCCAATTAACATTGGTCAAGGGGGGAGCTAAAAATGGGAAGAGTCGGCTAAGCGGCTTTTTTTTCCCTGCTGGTCAGCCTAGGAATAAAGGGGGGGGGACTTTTTTTTGCCCCGACGACACCGGGCCATGTAAGCAAGGTTTCTCTTTTTCTGGGGAAGAAGCTGAGAGAATCGCATCAGGGTATGTACCGGTGTTGCAACCAATTTCATGCCCTCATGCAGAGAAATGCATTGTTTTCTGCATGTGCTGATTTGTTGTTGATCAACGCCGTCAGCAAGGAGACTTGTTGGGCCGCACGCTATCGACGCCTCGTATAAGCCATCACGGCCCCTCATCATCAAACGAGTCCATTACTTCAAATTGAACGAGACTTTGCAAAAGAAAGCAAGCGCTCAGACAGGATAGTCCATTCCTTGCATTGTCGCGTGACCTTGTTACTCGCTGAAGCGTAAAACTTCCCCTTCCAGCACCGGCTCGAATCTGTTTAGCTTGGCGACGAATCTGTGCCGTGCTGTTTAATTTTACTCTGCATCCCCCCTACGGCTGACCAATTAGATGCAGGGGAGCGTTCGGTTAGTCGGAGCCGTTTAGTCAGATTGAAGTGGCAGATGAGAGAATACGAGCCTTGAAACCGCCACTGGCCAACGAGTCCTTAGTGACTTCACACCCGTCTAGCCCTACATGGATCATGGATCCCTAACCAATGCAGAAGTGACCGACGCCAGGGGTTGGGAGTAAATTGTCCGTATTCAGCTAATGAACAAGTCATGGTTATTCCATGTTACGTAGCAGATTTAATCTGGGCTGAGCCTGATGCGCTGCGCTGCGCTGTGCTGTGCTTGCGCTGTGGCACACACAACACGCGAGCAGTTGCTGTTTTTACTGTTAATTCCCCATTTAGCTTGATGTTTTAGTGACCTTATTATTTTAGCTAAGGGGGGGTCCAATGTAAGATTTTACGACCGTGATCCTTTTTTTAAACAACCGCGGATCCTTCTCTGCTCTGCTCTTGAGGCTCCCTTTTTTCTCCTCTCTCGTCCTCTTTCTCGAACCTCTTCTCATGGAATATTCATCTATTTTTTAATTTTTTCGTTCGTTCTCCTGTCTCAACTGGAGAGCAATCCATCATGTTTGCGACACTCGTTCCCTTTTGTTTTTCGACGACATTTGTTTCATTGACGTTTACTAAACTGGTCCACCTTTCCATCCACGCCAAGACAATCTCTCTCGGCGCTTTCGTCCTTTTTCTGCCCTCGCTTTTACTTCCTGATGTTGTAGTCATTTGCCTGTCGCGCCTGGCGCTGCGGCAGCAGAAGGGCCTTTTCTCTGTCGGAGCTTGTGTTCTGGGTTGCATATTCTCGTATGTCCTCTCGTCAGCGTCAATTGGGCCGGCATCTCTAACAGTGGCAGATTTGTTCTTCTCGGCGCATCGGCTTCACAACTGGGCTTCTTTTACTCGACGGGCAATGAGGTTAAATGGTCTGAGGCGTTGAGCTACGCTGGCGATAAAGATGGAATGAAGATTCTTCTTAGTGGGCTTAACTCTGTCCTTGCGGCGGGTGCTCTCATCGTCGTCGTGGCTTGGGTAGCGAAGTGGTTTCTCTACAGGGCTGTCGGTTCATTAATTGCAACGGTTGGAATGCCTGTTGTACATGGTACATCGCCCTCTCAATCATTGTCAATCAATACTAACAATAATTCAGCTTGGCAGTGGTTCCGACACAGAAACGGTCGATCTCCTCAGTCACTAGCTTATGACTCCGACAGCGAACTCGACGAAGACCTCGAGGGCGCAAAAGAAGGCGCACGACTCATCCCCAACACCCACGAAGAATCTCGAACGAGACCCCGAACCTGGATCATTCTAGCCTTCATTTTCGTCTTCCTATTCCTCACAACGACCCTCCGACCTGCCGCTCCATACACCATGATGTCCATGACTCTCCCCGCCGCTATGCTCGAAATGTTCAAGTCTCCGGCCAAACTGTGTAACAATGTCGAAGGTGCATGGCCTCTTCCTGACCTCATCACTCCCGATAATTGGGAGGAGCCCAATGGACACTTCCCCGGTTGGACACCAGGCAACGACGGCCACGCTGCACGAAAGTACAGAGACACCGTCCCTGAATGGTTACCCAACGACATCCCCGCCGGCTTCTCCAAGTGGCTCACAAAGCCAAACAAGACCACGGATGACGAGCCTGCAGCAAGTCCTAGCAACGCCTGCGAAGTTCCCAAAGCCGACGGTACCTTCTACAACCCCGTCCTCGACCCCCTCAAGATCTCCAACCTCGACACCGACATTATTGACGTGATCCGCGACACTCTCAAGGGCGGCGACGTCAAGATCAAGCACGTGGCGCTAATCATGATGGAGAGCTACCGCGAGGAACTCTTCCCTCTGCAGCAGGGCTCTGACTATCACAAGCTGATGGTCAAGTCGCACAAGGGCGAGGACATCGACGAGATCAACGAGAAGCTCTCCCGCATGAGCCCCGTCGCCGAGAGACTCACCGGCAAGTCAGGAAACTGGAAGAGAAAGGATGGCTCGGATTTCGAACACGTGGACATCCCGCAGTGGAACGATACAGCGCAGGAGGGGTACGGAGGCATCAACGTTGTCGGTGGTTTCACAACATCTTCGTTGTCGTTCAAGAGCATGGCTGCTATCCACTGTGGCGCCTGGTCCATGCCCGTCGATGGCTTTGAGGAGTCTGAGACAGATGCGTACCAGGCTTGTATTCCTCAGGTGTTGAACCTCTTCAACAAGCTCAAGGATGAGAAGAAGTCCAAGAAGTCCAAGAAGTCCAAGGATTTCTTGGAGCAGCAGTGGTACCCCGCTTTCTTCCAGTCCATCACCGATGGTTATGACCGCCAGGACAAGTTCGACGACAAGATCGGCTTTGAGCATATCGTTACACGAAGTCGTCTTGAAGATGACCGCAAGAAGGGCGAGGAACTCGAGGAGATCAACTACTTTGGTTTCCCTGAGACGACTCTCAAGGGCCACATTGAAGATTACTTGAAGGAGGTCAAGGAGAAGGGCAAGCGTATGTTCTTCTCTCACTTCACCAGCACAACGCATCATCCCTGGGGCGTACCGAAATCATTCGAGAAGACCGACTTTCTCAACACCGAGGGCAAGATGGGCTGGCACTCGGAGTTCAACGACTATCTCAACGCGATGCGATTCACCGACGCCTGGCTAGGCGAGTTGCTCCAGACATTCGACAACCACGGTCTTACAAACGAGACGTTGGTCGTGTTTGTCGGAGACCACGGACAGGCTTTCAAGGAGGATCAAAAGTCCAAGACTGGAACCTACGAGAACGGCCACGTTAGCAACTTCCGCGTCCCCATCACATTCCGCCATCCTCACATCCCCCGCGTTCAATACAACGCCAACGCAACATCCCTCTCCATCCTCCCCACCATCCTCGACCTTCTCATCAACACAGGCTCCCTCAACGAAAAAGACCAGAACGCCGCTGAGGACCTGATCCACGATTACGAGGGCCAGTCCCTCATCCGCCCTTACAAAACTAGCCACAACGGCCGCCGCGCCTGGAACTTTGGTATCATCAATGGAGGAGCCAGCATGTTGTCAATGACATCTGCAGATGCGCCATGGCGAATTGTCATCCCTCTTGATGACTCTACACAATATAGATTCACGGATCTCAAGAACGATCCCTTAGAGAAGAAGCCGCTTGAGAAGTGGACGCTTGAGCAGTTGACACATGCTGTTCGAAGTAAATTTGGGGACGAGGCTTCGCAGTGGGCTGCTGAGGCTGATGCTGTGTCCAAGTGGTGGGGACCTGAGAGGAAGAGATTATGGGGATATAATCCTTCGCATAAGGAAGATTGATGATAGTATTTAATGTAATGCGAATGTTTAATGGTTTCAATCATGTGTCTTCGCTGTGATGTCGTTGCGCCTGCAATGTGAACGTGACGTTAAAACGATGAGATGGACAGTCTTAACTTTGGCCTCTCAATGATCTCATATGCGACTCGGTCAACAGAGACATTGATTGCTTCATGATTCAAATCGAAGATTAGCATTACCTGTCTCAGTACAGGCTTGAGAATCATCACCCTTCGATTGCAATAAGAGTATGAAGTTGTCATTCTGGTATTTCCATTCCACGTCCTTGTTAATGCTTCATCTATACAACAAAAGAAAATGCGCCGCTCGATCTATAACCCGACCTGATATCTCACTCAAAAACTACCCAATGCAATTTTGATACAAATTAGTGATCATTCAATGATCTTCATCCCATTTAATGTCCAGAAGCTTGCTTCTTGGCAGCAAGTCTTCGCTCCTCAGCAGCGACCATGTCTGCATATGTTAGCCATTATCCAAACAATTGGTGAGAGTAACTTACCCTTCCAGAGGTCTTGACCCTCATACTCCTCCTTGTGGACCTTCTTCTCGATGATCTTTGTAGGATCATTGGGGTCCACATACCGAATGGTCTGCCATCTGCTATCCCCGTTCTTGAGGTCGTTGACCTCAAAAATCGCAGACACCAACAACACAGCCAACGTCAAGCCCTGCGCATAAACACGAGCCTGCACAACCTTGTTCGCAGTGTTCATAGGCTGTCGACTGACGATTGCAAACGCAATACCCATTGACGCCAACCAAGAGGCGAAAACAATTTGATATCGGTTTTCCTTGGCATATGACTTGAAACGCTCATATGCTGACTCATTTTCTCGGATGAGTTGTGCTGTGCGTGCTGCTTGATCTTGGTAATTACGCTTAGGATCTTGAGCGATCTGATATGCGATACTCCATCTTTCTGCATTGACGATGGCGCCGAATGTACCCGTTGATGTGACGAGGAATGCTCTGAAGGGGAGAGTCAAGCCTCGGAAGGTTGGGTAGCGCTTTGATGCGTAGTAAACGCCTCCGAGACCGAGAATCAGGAAGAGTGTTCCGCCGATGAGGCCGCCCTTGACGACTTCAGCGTAGTGGGCCTCTTCTTCTTGCTTGGTGAGAATCTTCATGATTGGTGATGGCGATAAGAGATAAGAGATAAGGAATATGGATAAGGGATAAGGGATAAGATAAGCCTGAATGGGTTGGTAATGTAATGTGTGTATGATGTATAGATGATATGTCCCACTACAGACTCCTGGCAAGCATGTTTATATAAAGGCATCAAGTCTGCAAATTTCACCGGGCAAAGCCGCTACGAAACGGATTCCTCATATCATGTTGTCGCATGATTATTCAAAGTCGGGATGCTTACGCCGCAGCAAAACCCTTGGTCATGATGCCGCACTCGCCGCAGCCTCCGCTCACGGTTCCGCCCGAGTGCCGCAAGTGGATGATTTGCGGCGCCGCATGACCGCCGCGGTTGATGACAGAGGCTGAAAAGATTTTTGGTCAGTGGTTCAGGGCAGGATTCTGGTGATGGGCGAGATCATCATCGGGTACTGTGGTGATGATCAATGGCGATGCCGATGAGAAAATAACTGATAGCATTGGTATGATGCGAGTATGTCCCTGGGGAAGTGAACTAGACGAGAGTTACATCTTCAGCATCGCGGCCATCTGAAATAAAAATGCTCAGGATAGATGGTTGATTAAGAAAGAGGGAGGGGTTGAGGGCCTCCGTGGGTGTTATATAACTAATTCTACAGTATTAGCGCCCTGAGGACACATTTCTCAAGCCCCGTTGCCGGTAGTCATCGACGACAGAACGAGGTCCCTGCAGCCAATGATTGGGAGATCCAGGCACCCATCTCTAGTGAAGATCGATTGTATCCTCGATTCATCTCACAACAAGTCTTGGCATGAGACTGAACACTTTCGAGTAAGACCTGTCAGTGAAATACCACCCTCGGCCCTTATGTCCCCTTTCCAGGTGAGGCTTCTGGATCTCCGCTGATTGGCGGCCCCGACACATCGCCACGCGTCTCAGATCCATACCTAGCGAGCTCTTTCGATGTGCCGAGAGATTGCGGCATTTAGGATTTCCCATGTCACTGACGTACATGTCTGTTCTTCTCTATGCTGACGTCACAGTTTGCGGCATCCCCAGAAGACGTATGCCGCAGCCCTGTAGGGCAGACCGGGCAGCTTCTGGGCCATTGGTTAGCAGCCATGACACACCTTGCTGTCCTTAAGCGGCGAAAAGAGCTGAACTATAGCCGCAGTCTATTGAGACAAATGAGCACTCCCTGTTTATTTGCGCTCTAGGCTTTTGAACAATACTCCTCCTAAGCTAGAGTATCGTCGGATTTGTTATCACCAAAAGCATTAAAGCAATGCACCAGGTCATCAAGTGGAGTCAAGGAATGGCCAAGTTCAACTATCATAGCTATGAGTGTGATGCCATCGTCACAGATCCAATATATACTGTCCCTCCGTTACCACAAGCCCGATGCCCAGCATCAGCGTCGTTTCTCGGCACAGTCCGATCAGGGATTGTGACCTAGGCTTCAGTGACGTTGGGTCGAGTGCTCCACTCGTCAGTAACACTCACGACATTGTACGAAACGTCCGCGAACTCGTCCTTGTCGTCCCGCTGGTAGTAAACCTTGATCTGGAAGCTCTTCTTGTCACCAGACGACTGAAACACGTTGGCAGCCAGACCGCTCACTTCACAAATAGTGTAGTCCTTGTCATTGAAATCCATGCCGTCGTTCCAATCTTCATCCTTATCGCTAATGCGGATGATCTCACGAAGAAAGAGGTTGTCTCTGTCGACATAATAGACTCGGACCTTTTTGGTCGCAGGGTCAGTAAAGGGGTATATGTAGGTTACGAATAGGCTTTTACCTGAGGCCTGCCGCCGCATGACTCGGGGTGAGTGAATGCGACAGCCGAGATAATGGGCAACTTTGGGTTGACCTTGATAGACTTTCCCTTGATCTTGAGGGTGTTCATGTCATACTTCTTCCTGGGAATTCTTTCACTGGGGGTGCGACTCTCATAGAAGGTGATCTCGTAGTTCTTATTGACTTGGAACAGAATAGTGTTGCCGTCATTCTGCGCAACAGCGACCATGTTCTATGACCAGGTCGTCAGTATATAGCTCTCAGTAGAGTCAAAAGATAAGGGCCGAGGCTACCTGGATATGAGACATATTGGCTGAGGGAGGGTCCGAATGGAAGTATTGAGAGATTGGTTGTTGTATGAAGGGGTTCTTTGGATGCTTGAGATGATCTTGTGCTGAATGAAAGAGGTCTTGGACGGGGTCAGTCAGCTTCTTTATACTTTTTTCGACCTCCTCTTTGACCTTCTCCTTCACTCTTCCCTTCGTGACGTCCTTCTGCTCCTTAGCTTCGATCGGTAGACTTCGCTGGGCGTGAATGGTGAGTCTGATCACGACGATGACGAGGATCAAGCAACTAGTGCAAAGTATACACACTAGGACAAGACAGATAAAAAGAAGAGGCAGGATGAGGTCAGGTTCGGGACTCGGAGCCTGCATCGTAGCTTGGGTGTGTTCATCCAGCTGGTGAAAATGTAACATTTATTGTGAGAATGAGCACTATTGGATATGAGAGAGGCCTTGGTGTACTCTTAGCATCAGCTCAAATCATCTCGGAATACTTGGTTGAGCTATGACATGTGGCAGACCTACTGATGAGGATTCTCAAATGGGTAAGTGAATAGTCTCGTGTAGTGGTTGGTGTGGACATGTGACGAATAGGATCATGAGAAAAGGGGTATTGTATCCCAACTTAGCAGATGTGTGCTTGTCTAGTGTTCTATACACGTTGGAGTATTAGCTAGCTACGTAAGCTTTCTGCCAAGCACCTTAAGTAACAACTAGCCGTGTTGAGAAGAAGAGAACTTCCAATGACCAATAGCTGATCTTCGTCAGCCCGAATGTGTATCGACATTGCCAAATCAGGGAGCAGATTAAAGAGTTGGGTAGGTTTCAAATAGTCACTATCAAGTAAACAAGAACTATTTATACAACGAACTTTGGAAGACTAGAAGCTGTGGTGGTGGTGACGATCATGGTGCATCAAGAATCGGGACCTCCATCTCAAGTTACCGAATAGAGACCCATGTTGGCATGATCACGAAAGAAGAATCATTCCAGAGGGGCAATCAACTCCCACTTCCAAGACAGAACTCCAAAACACATGGAAGAAATCTCCGCCGGGGGAAATATTTGCCTTCCGAGTGTATAAGCTTGCGCACTGCAAAGCATAGTGTCCCATAGCAACATCGGGTCCCCCCTGAGAAGTGGCTGCAGATCCGAAGCTGCGAGCCACGACCCCTCCCCCGCTCGTTCGTCCTCTCGAGGAGGGAAAGAAACTGAAGGGAATTTTTGGAAACAGCTGCTAAGGGAGGCTATCCGATCTTGCGGAAGCCACCTTCGTTTAGTGGTCTTAGTTCCGATGCTTGTCAGTCCCGACTGTACAAAGTTGGATGGCAATTTTGAGCTGTTTTGAGAGTCCCTTGATTGGCGAATGGATCACATTGGTAATCCTTCGCCCGCATCGAGAGCTGGTGGCCACGGAAGACCAATCATAGCTGGGTAGCAGCTCTCTGTTTATGCCCTATTGCGATAACCAGTGTATTCATATACGAGAGCCGTTTCTTGGGGGTGCCGAACCCGTTGTGGCTTCACGATTAGAAGATGATGATCGACACTGTACCGATGTTCCGTTAAACTGTGATTGAGGGGTAGTTGAATTCAAACCCCGCCCCCGACAATGGCATCGGAGATTCGGCGAGATGCGCTGCTGCAGTCAGGTGGACACGCCGCTGACTCCAATGTGAAGCGCAGAAGACTATGCTTTTCGTAGATCGATATCGTAGTCCGGCTCCCACTGAGGCTGGCTGAAGCTCCCAAATCTCTCTAGAAGGTTTCAGACTACGAATTTGTGCCATAACGGGAACGGTCCGAGCGGTACAAGACACCAACGGCTGAAACCTGGGGAACCAATGTCCGATCTTCATTCCTCAATGATAAGCTTTGCACTAGTGGCCGCTGTGCCGATGCCGGCTTCGCGGGGTGACGGGTCGTAGACTATTGACGATCTATGGCAAATAGTTGGGTGATAAGGATGCAGGTCTATCGTGGCTGGAACCTGGGGTGATTTATTGGGGCATTTGGGGCTGGCTGAGATGGTGCATCTAGGCTCTTTCGCGCACCTCGACGCTGAACTAACCAAGGTGCTGCGCTGCATATCCCGAAAAATATCGCTACGAGCTACAACAGAGAGCTTCAGTCAGCCCCCCCAAAGACGTAGCTTGGAGAACCCTTGCAAGCGATAGGCTTTGCGGTGGAAAGTGGCGTGCTGAGCAGCTAGCGATGAGCGCCGAGACCCTGCAGGTGTCGGAAGCTAAAGAGAGTAACAGGCGTCTGTAGTTGCAGGCTACGCAAACTAGGCTACGTTGGTATTTTCAGCTGCAGTACTACATTGTTCAATAACAATTATTGGATAGAACTTTGCGGCGTCTATCATTTTGGGACAGCTTTCTAGGTATTGGGTCGCCAAAGGAGCGTATGATCAGATCTCAAATGGTCAGCCGGCCATGGATCTCTTTCACATGCTTTGGTACAATTATTGGATCTTCTATCCTAGGTATGGGTTATACGAAACTGTCTAGTTAAGTTCACGGTTCAAACAATTTGGCTTGTTGACTCTCATTATCACTAGGTTGCATCAGCCACGCTCTAGACTTGGACTAAATTTGTTTAATCTATCTCCTCAATAGATACTTGGTGACAATCCACTATTTGGTAAGTCAACCCGACACTGACAAAAAATCATGAACTCAACAACTCCAATGCACCACTGCTGGTAACGTTGCACGCCAAATTCTCCGCCTCCAAACTCCTACCAGTCCGAGACCTTGTTGCTGATAACCTTGCCCAGCCACTTCTTATGCCCATAGCTGTATTCATGCATAGTGATCTTAGGTCGTCCGTTCTCGCCCTTTCCAGACGCGAAAACCTTGATATCCGTCTTGTCAGGCCAGGCGTGAACGGATGCTGTGAGTGAGGCGTCCTTATCAACATACGGCCTGTCCTCCTCCTTGTAGCCGAGAAGGCCATGTTCCCATCCAGTGCTAGCGCTGTAAGAGACCTCTTGGATATACCCCTTGTTCTCACATTGTCCCTTTTCAGGAGCAATGCAGTAGATCCGGATCTATAGAGTCAGAGTGCTCCATAAAAGTTGGTGATGAAACTCACTTCTTGGCCGTTTCCTCCCTGCCAAGCTGCTGCGGCGATTTGTCTGCTGCCGCACTTGACCTTCAGGTCTCCGTCTGTGAGCTCGACGAGTTTAGGGTCATAGTCGTCGGTTCCCGCTCCAGGAGAAACAAGGTAGCAGAGCTGATGGTTCGAGTTGACAAAGAACACATAGGTCTTGCCCTTCACATCTACCGCAGCGATGTCCCTGGGGAGCTCTTTGAATGCCTCTGCAGATGCCATGACTGGTAGAGACTTTGTATTGCAAAGTTCGCTCGCTCGTAATTCTGGTGCTGGCTGTAGACTAAAAGCGATGGAATGAGAACAATCATTCAAGGTTATGGGACGAGGAGAGCGCCTGCTTTTATAGATTCTTGGCTCTCAGTCATATCTGCTTTGGCAAGTCCTCCAATACCCCTCGTGCGTGCATAAACATCCTCGCATTGGCTATTCACTGTGGCTATGGCTACGAATAGAGGCAGCTCGTCTCAGAGCGACGTGACCACGATCCAAAACCAGAGCAATCGGACGACAGTATGCTCTATTTCCGACTATGCGTTGGATCTGATACTTTGGAGGCTGGCTAACCTGATCAACGAAACTCACGCTCAGATCCTTGAATGCATGCGCATTCAGCCCAACACTAATCTAGTCACGTCGAGGTACTTCAGGAACTACTGCATGCTCTTGTTTCGTGAGACTATTTCTGTAGCTGCGTTGCATGGCGTCCGATAGCGTCTATCGTGATGCATGGAGACTTGCGGCAGGCCATAAGGAAGGCCTCAAATGCACTACTCAACACAAGACATAGGAGAGACTGACGACGAGTTCGCCTAACACTTCCAAATCCAGTGACCCTGCGCAGCGATGTAATGGTGATCTCACTATCATCCAAATTATGTCGCTCCGAGGTGCCGTGTCGCTGCGCACTAGACCATCCAGCTCGAGCTACTATGCGCAGCACATTGTGTGCCAATGGTTTATGTACAGCAGATTTTGAGGCGTAGCTGGTTTCCGAAAATGAATATTCAGCTCTGAAATTGGATGAGGGGAAACGCCAATCGTGCCCGTTTGGGACCCGTCCTGAACCGTTGTCCGCTGTGGCTTGGTCCTAATCAGTCTAGACTGTAGATAGCCGGGTCACTAGGCGTCATGCCAGCCAGCCTCAGTTGAGACTAGCCAGCCACTTTAGCAATACTCCTCTCTTCAGAAGTACATTTTGGGGTAAATGGGCTGACTTCTTGAAGTGAACTGCAGCTGTAGATGCGCTATCACATGCACTCCATAGCTAGCATCACAGCTATCACCTCACATAGTTCGATAATTGCTCTAGCGCTGAAGTACTCGAGCCCTACAATACTCTGCATCGGACGCCCCCAAGGTCCATGAAAGAGACCCTACTTCGTAGATAGCTGAGACTTAGCCGAAACTCAATTCATTCGAGGGCAGCTGCAGGTTAGGAAGGGTCCATTGCTAGATCCAGACCCTGGTAGGTGGCTTGGACCCTGGGTAAGCTCTGTAGCTCAGCAGAGCTATCGAGCTGCATTTATTTCGAAGCTGAGGTCGTCCTGATAAACCTCCTGTGTCCTCGTTCTTTTTAAACCGGACGAGTGAAGCTACAATCGCATATTTTCTTCCCATCTCCATTATCCTTCCCATCACTTCGCACTCTTACCAAGCTTTTCACAA
This sequence comes from Fusarium sacchari, assembly GCA_017165645.1. Lineage (NCBI taxonomy): Eukaryota > Fungi > Ascomycota > Sordariomycetes > Hypocreales > Nectriaceae > Fusarium > Fusarium sacchari. The sequence goes on from JADANP010000029.1 coordinate 191,994, forward strand.
TGCTTTCTCAATCTCTGCCCCGTGCTGCCATTATGGCTACTCTTTGTCTCGCCGGCCTCGCGTCTGCTGTGAGAGGTAACTTGTTCCCATACGTGGCTCCTGACCACAATCATACCAGGACATCCAGTAACAAAGTACAGAGTCTGGCGATGCGAATGCTGCTATCATCTCAGAGTCGAGCTCGACCACTTCCGCAAGGGCGCGCGATACCAATGTCATCCGGCCAGACGAAAAGGTGATGGTACCTTGCGCTGGCCACATCACTCAGTGTGGTGTTGAGGACAAGGCCAAGATTATCTATGTACCAAGATCCACCAAAACCATCACGAATGAGATTGTCTCAACCTCGGTTGTGGTAAGTTTCAGTTGCATAGTCCTTATGCGCAGGACAGACATGCTGATGCAGAGACCAGACACTTCCAACGTCAACCAGGGTTATTGAGAAAGTTACAATTGAAACCGTCACCAGCGCAACCAAGGGTCAGTATATGCCAGCCCCGATCCTACTGTGCAGGGATAGACTACTGATCTTTAACGATATCAAGGCCACTGTCGCGAGACCCACTATCTTCCCGGTGAACCTGTTGAGGTCACGGTCGATCTCCTAATTGTCACCACCGAGGAAATCCAACCCACCACAGACACTGTCAAGTGGATTACCAGCAAGGTTACCGAGAGTGCCATCGAGCAATGTTTCCTTCAGAGTTATACTATCCTCGGACGGGGTCCGGGAAGGGATGGGGATACTACATTCCCAGCTGAGGCCGCATCTACCCGCTCAAACGACGGTGTCAGCCCGGCCGCATCTACACCTGCAGCATCGGATGAAAGCCGCCCTGCCGATGATCCTGCCCAGAGGCCCTTGGACACGGACGATGAGCGACCCGTAATCGTCGCTGCAGATGGAGAGATGTCGGAATAAAGTTCCAGCCAAGTACGACTTGATCATCAGTAGGTATCTGGTGTTTGAGAAGGTTTGGTAAGCAGTCAGGGCTTGACGTTGAGCTATTGGCGTTGGAGATTCTATGCATATATAGTATGAACTTCTCAATACGAAGTAACAAGTGCTATTAAATTTGCTTCCAATCACCTTTCTTGATGATGCGGCTCGGCGATCGCATCCTATGATCACGCCAGAGAACAAGGTAGTCTATGTAGCCTTAATACCCAATCATAGAGAAATCACACTAAGACATCACTCATCCTTTTCCACACGCCATGACAACCCTTTCCTAGGTATCGTTAAGGATGTTATAGTAGGGCCGACTATTGCATATCACGGTCGAATAGCTTCCTTGATGGCCAACTCGATGTATTTTTACGACTTTTAGCTTGACCTGTGAACTGATTGAAACGGTTAATCGTTTCCCCTGGGATAAAGGAAGGGAATAGGAATGTCGCTAACCGCGATTCATTTGATCATGAATATTCAAGAGCTATCTGCAAGAGCCCTGAACTACGGAAACGTGGAGAAAGAGGTCAACTCTTCCCTTAGGTACCTGAGGTAATAAGTAAACGGGGAGAATTGTCTGGGAGCGAGTGCTCATCCACACCAGAGAGAACAGGGGGTCTGCCATCTCAACTGCTTTCGTGCATCTGCATAGACCCTTGGAGTCTCCGTTTCCTCCAATTTGGCAAATTCTTGATAGTGTCGTGTAATCTGGTACTCGGTACTTACAATAGAGGGGTATATCGCTGGGCTATACGCTCCGACCTCCGTGGTTGGCTATCTGTTTGTGGGGACCCTATACACGAGCCAGGCTATATCCCCAGGTTCTTATCAGATGCAAGTTGGAGAAAAGGTGAAGGGAGCGAACTAATGTTGGCAGATGGTAGTAATGCCGAGCCAGCAGTCCGACGATGCTGGCATTGGTGAGCTCAAGACATTCTCGTTGAGCGGTGGTGTCCACTACATATAACCTTAAACTTCGTCCTCCGGCAACTTCATCCGAGTTGTCACAGTGATTAGATAGGTAGTCAACGATAATGAGGTTGTACTCGGTTGCGTTTCTCATTCCTTCCAAATTTGTATATCATGTAAACTACTCATAGCCCTATTGAGAGAGGACCCAGGTTACATTCGGTTGTTTCCTGTGGCATGAGCAATGTCTTGGACTCAGGACATTTCCACTGCCCAGGTCTACTGAGGAATGCAACATCCTTGCAATAGGGCCGATACTAGATCGTTTGGAGTTAGTGATGGTGCCTCATCGTAAAATCAAAGCTTCCGTGACTGACTCAGATGAGACAGAAGGAATTGTCCATCGAACACTTATATACTACTGCGGGTAACGAGAATGAAGAAAGAAAATAGATACTCTCAACAGACCATTTTTTCTAGAACAGACTTTCCAACGAGATGAAAAGTTTACTGCCTCTTCTAATGGTAGCGTCCCAGTCACTGGCTGGGACCATGAAGCTGGCCAACCGTGCTTCACTTGGTCCAATTGGCACCAGCAACCCTAACATCTTAACAGGAGGGACTGTCCAGACCGACGCTCCCCCTTTAAGCTCTTTCTTCAAGGATCTCAAGGGGCCGGTAAGTCAACCCGTCTATACTTCTTGACTAGCACTCCTATACTGACCTAAAAAGTATCCAACCAACGGATGGTGGGCTCCATACGCTGCAAGCCCTGGAAAGGGTACGGCAGCAGGCCCATTTCCTTACGAGTCGTCCCTAGACGGGTACGGTGTTTCCTTTGGAATCGGCCAAGATCGCACCTTTGACGGGACTTCTATCCACGTGCCGACTCAGCTAGACTGGCGGGCTTCGTTCAGTGAACACAGTGGGGGCTTTGATGGCCACAAAGCAACCGCTTTTGACACTCAAACGGTCACAGTTCAGTATTTCCAGGGCAACTCGTCCATGACCGCACATCTGGTACCGGGCTCGCCCTACATGACCTTCGAATACAAGTCTGCAACTCCACTATTGACAACATTGAACGGGGGCATCAAGTCGCTCAACGGAAAGGCCTTGAGTGGTAGCAATACCGGTAAGTGGTTCAAGTGCAAGAAAATAAGGTAAAAATATACTGACTTAGATAAACACATTTCCAGTGAGCGTTCAAGGCAAAAAGTTTACCGTCGTCGACACAAAGGGCACTACATACCTGATCTATTCGTACTCATCCATAAAGCTTATCGCCAAGGCCGAGAATGGCAACAAAGGAACCCTTGCTGCTGCTGGCAAGTTTACCGGTATCCTGCGATTGGTGATGCTCAGGGATCCCAGTCATCAGAAACTGCTAGATGCCCATTCAACAGTATACCCTATCTCCGTGTCCCAAGACTATTCTATCACGAGCAATTCAGGCACGGTGACATTCAAGTGGAAGACAAAAGGTACTGGTGACTTGCTAATGCTCACGTGGCCGCACCACCGTGAAGTGCTGCAGAGCCCCAATTCCCCCGAGCCATCTGCTCTGAGTTATTTGACCCTCAAGGTAAGCTGCCCTGAGTCCCATGTAACGTTGCACGATGGCTAAGCATCTTAGGGGTGGATGTACCCAACACTTGGGAACACTTGGAGATTGACGTACAAGTTGACTTCGATAACCTGGAACGCTCCGCGCGACGTGGATCCCTCCTGCAAAGAATCGGTCGTGAACGGTCTCAAATACGAAGTCAGCCGACTTGACCCTTCCCAAGCGCCTGCGCCAAACGAATTTTACTACTGGGGTGGCACACTCGCAGCTAAATCCCGCCTAGCACTGATCGCGTATGTTCCCTAATGATGGTGTCTTTGTTGAATCCAGACTGACTTGCATGCAGTGACCATGTTGGAAGCAAGGATCTCATCGACCCCGTTATCAAGTACCTCAAAGCCTCTTTCGACGACTGGTTCAGCACAGCCAACAAAGCTTTACCTGCTTATGAAACCACTTGGGGCGGTGTTATCAATAAAGAAGGCGCCACGAATGTCTGGGTCGACTTTGGTAACGGCTACTTCAACGATCATCACTTTCACTACGGTTACTTCCTTCACGTCGCTGCAGTGATTGCTAAGTACGATCCGAGCTGGTTGGCTCAGCATAGAGAATATGTGACCCTTTTTGCTCGGTAAGTTCACTTGGCTCCGCCAGCAAGACTTGTACTGACCAATGCCCAACAGGGACATCATCAACCCTTCATCGGCCGATCCCTTCTTCCCCATAACACGATGCCTAGATTGGTTCGCTGGTCACTCATGGGCATCTGGCATTGCCAACGGAGCTGGAAGCCGTGATCAAGAATCTGTCGGTGAGGCTGTCAACGGTTACTACGGGGCCATGCTTTGGGCCACAGTAGCGCTTGATCAGAAACACGCCAACTTTGCTCGACTCCTGCTCGCCATAGAACAGCAAGCTGCTAGGAAATACTGGCACCTGTACCCAAGCGCTGGTAAAGATGATCCGACGAATCCATATCCCGAGGCCAAGTTCAGGGATCAAATCACTGTCGGCAATGTGATGGATTGGCAGACGGGGGCGTGGCTGTTCTGGGGAGCTGAGAAGGTGCAGATCGCTGCGATTCAGATTCTTCCAGTCACGCCTGTTAATGAGGTAAGATTGCTATTGGCCTAATCTGGTGATGGTGACTTACACGAGATGGCAGGTTATGTACGACGCCGAATGGGTCAGCAATGTCTTCTCCTACACGATGCCAGAATTAGCGAATGCCTCATACGCCGACTCATGGTACGCATATTGAATATTGATCTTTTACTTTGCCTCGGCTAGCTGACGGATCAGGAAATCGGTCATCTACGCCGCCTATGCCAACGCCAAGCCGCAAGAAGCCGCTACATGGAGCGCCAAACTGAGCGACTGGGGTACGTTCAGAAATCACTTGACGGTGTCAATACAGTTCAACTAACACATCTGTAATCACAGGCTCCGGAAACACATACACGAACGAACTCTACTTCATCAGCACGCGCCCTAACCCAAACGGCCAGCCTATCTGCGGTTCCCTTCCACAAAACCCCTACGGGAACTACAAGATCCAAGCCACATCTGGCAAATACATCGTATCCGCAGCCAACGGCGGCCAACTCTCCGCATCAAGCAACTCAACCAAAGACGCCGATACATTTTCAAGTGCCTATGTACCCAACGCTGGTACCCTGCAGCTCACTAGTAACAAGCAATACGTGACCGCGGATCAGTCGGGCACCTTTGCGCTCTCGGCAGCCCGCACAGTCGCTAGTACCTGGGAGAGTTTCACCATCCGCCAGAAATTAGGTGAAAGTGAGGGCGTCTACTCGATCAAAGCGGCGAGTAACGGGAAGTTTGTGAGAGTCGGCAGTGATGGGACACTGATCAACGATGGTGCGGTTGAGAACGATGCCACTGGGTTCCGGTTTATCAAGGCCTAAGATGCCACTTGATGGTTTCCTTACATGTATTTGATCGCAAAGTAGCAAGCCCTTGTCGTCGGCCTATCCTTTTCCTTACCCACTAACTTTCTTTCTTGTCTCACGAAGAAGCATTTGTTTTCAGTCTCCGCAAAGCAGAAAAAAAACACCACAGTCGCCTCTGATCTATCCTCTTTCTACGTTCTGCGAATCGAGTCTCCTTTCATTGTTCTATTCAAACACAAACTGTATCTAGCTACACTTCCCTTCAATCTCCAATCTATTGGACAGCAAATACTCTAGAACGTCTCTCACTCATCAGACTTCTTGAACCGCTTGAACAGACTTCCACTCAGAGACATCTTCTTTGCTCCTCTCAGCCTATCCCCAAGGCTCTTTTTGACAACAGCCTCGCTCTCTTCTGTTTCGCGGACTGGTATCTCTTCCTCCCGCACCTCTTCTTCACCAGTCTGCAAATGCTCCATGACCCAGCAAACAGCCTCCCTCACAGCTTCCGGCTTCTCAATGATCACATCATGGCTGACATCCGGGATTTGAACATATCGATTATTCCTAGAAAGCTGCAACTGCGCCTTTTTCAACCTCTCATCTTCTTTGATTGTCGCGTCCAGAAGCTCCTTCTGCATCAGCAGGGTTGGGCTGGCGAGGTTTTGTTCCGCAGCGAGAGCTTGATCATATTGTAGCTGCTTCCATTTCAGAGTGTTGCCCCGAATGACGACGAGTGGTTTGTTCTCCAGGATCTTCTTGTCGTATTGTCTTTGCCCGAGCTCGGCGTCTATCGTTGGCTCTGCGCCCGTCTCGGCGAGGACTATTCCTGCGACTTGGTGCGGTCTCGCTTCGAGGAAGAGCCTTGCGAAGGTGCCGCCATATGAATGCGCGATCAACACGTATTTCTTAGGCGTTTCCCTGCCATCGAGAAACTCCAACAGCTCTGAGATGGCTATATCGGTCTTGACATACTGTTCCTGTCTATCCCAGAGCAGAAGCTGGTACGCGGGACGAAGGAGTTCTGCTAGAGCCGCCCAAGACTCGCAGGAGTCGTCTGAGCCATGGAAGAAGATGATCAAAGGATACGAGTTGGTTGTATTCCCAACTACCTCAAACTTTGTGATGGTATTTTGCGTCGCCTCTGCCATTTTCTCTTTCTGTTGTTTTTGGCCTTTCGTTGAAATGGCTGAGATATCCGACAATCAGTGACCGTAAGCAGAGTGGGTCAATGAGACCTAATAACTAACTAGTTAAATGGTTGGGTTTCGTTGCTGCCTACGACATCCATCACGGGGTTGATGCCTATCATATCTCCAGTCCCAGAAAGCTGATGCCTGGGAAAATACATGGGCTACTACATAATATCGAAGTTATTGAGGAAATCTCGGCAGTTGATTACTCCGGCAATGGTGATAAGATGCAAGAGAGGCAACTGTGTCTCACATGATACCGCCAGCCAGGGCCGTTAGGCCAGGGGATAAGCTCGTTCCAAGCTCGAACTCAACCACCATCAGCAAAGTAATTGACAAAGATCAAGGTACCACAGTATAACGCTCGTCACCGCCAAATAATTTCTTGTAAAGCATAAGAATATTCCGACGTAAATTATCCAATAAGAGCATAAGATTGATATATAAGAATTTATAAAAAGGTTAAAACCTAAAATATCTGCCTGCTAAAATATAAAAATATCTTTTTCTTTAGCCTAATAATACTTTCTAGAGGTTATAAGCCTAATATATATAATATAATATATTTTTACTATTTTTTAATTACTTTTAGGTTTAATTCTTTATAATTATATAAGTTAAATTAATAAAATCTATTATAATAAGCCTATTAAGACTAAGCTAATATATTAAATAAACTAGGCTTAAAGGGAAATATAAAAAGGTTAAAACCTAAAATACCTATCTTTTAAAATATAGAGGTATTTTCTATTTTGGCCTAATAGTACTTTCTAGAGAATTTGCACCTTACCCTGCACCTCAAGCCCGCTTCTACCCGGTGATCCCGCAGCCGAGGCTTCCAATCACGCCCTTGCCTTCTCACAACCTGTACGGGGTGGTCATCCCATTATTACTCAATTATGCTAGCGACAGGAACAAGGGCAAAAGTCCCGCCGTGAAGCTATCTCTATCCACAGTCGTGCTATTCCGATCATCAGATGAACTGCAGGGTTTGTCATGATTGACATAATTGACCGAGATGGCTACGACTTGGCGGGATGCGGTGACAAAATAGCCCACCAGCGTGTCACTGTAGAATCGAGGCAAGTTTAGGTGATGATTTCAGGCCCGCAAGGATCGTCGGGAATTTCCCCATGCGCCACTCAACTTCCCCATGGGAATCATGGCTTGGTCCTGGGGATTAGCACTAAAAGAACATGGTCTCCAGCAGCTAATTCGAGTGCCACCGAGTCACAGACCGAAGTCGGCCCAATGATTGGGAACAAGAGGGAGTGGTGATGCAATGGGGGCATGTACCCTCGGATGACAAGGATACATCACTAACAGACTACCACCTGACTCATGCTACGTGGCGTTAATCTCGGATCATCATCAAATAAAAGTACATCTCACTTCTCGTCGCAGTCACATTCTCTTCTGAAGCTCATCAAACCAACCCACGATCATTACCCAAAGCAACCACGCTCCGTCTCCCAGTCCAATTCATTCGTCAATGTCTCTCATTCACAACTCAAGAACCTCTTCAATTATGCATAAGTTCGGCCCGACATTGGACCAATCCCATACTCGACCGTTACTCAAGCAGCCGATTAATTTTACCATCATACTCTTGTCACCTCTGACCTTCTGTTAAAAAAAAAAAGCTGGGGAAAACCAACCCCGCAAAATGGAGCCTCCCCCTCGAAGATCCAATACATCCCTGCACAGCATCACGCAACGAAAACCTGGTCCCGGCTCTTTTCTCGGCCATAACCTAGCTTAAGCTTGAGTTCCTGTCCAAGGGTTTCACGGCAATCATGACCGTTGAGGCAGGTTTTCTGTACGGAGTCTCCCTCGCTCTGTTCCTGAGCAGCGGAGTCTCCGCAGGGAGCATGCATCATGACGAGACGATCGAGAGTCACAGCGCCAAGAACGCATCAGTATATATAACCAGGCAATATGGCTTAACGACTGCCCTCGCTCAGCAACCAGCTCTTCTCCTCTCAATCATGTTCTTCAAGACGCTGCTCACTTCGGCCGTGGCCTTTGGCACTGCCTTTGCGCAGAGCAAGGCTGGCGTTGAAGACCTCGACAAACCCCGCAGAGACCTCTTCGAGAAGGATCTCTCCAAATGTCCCGGCTACAAAGCTACCAACCACCGAGAGACCAAATCAGGTTTCTTCGCTGATCTGTCTCTTGCGGGACAGGCCTGCGACGTCTTTGGTGTTGATCTCCCTGAGCTGAAGCTCGAGGTTGAGTATCAAACTGAGGATCGTCTGCATGTCAAGATCTTGGATACGAATAACACCGTTTACCAAGTACCCGATGATATCTTCCCCCGTCCTGGCTATGGACAGTGGGCTTCACCCAAGAACTCAAAGCTCAAGTTTGACTTCAAGGCGGATCCTTTTTCGTTCACCGTGACGAGGAAGGATTCTGGGGAAGTGCTTTTTGACACTTCAGGCAGCAAGCTTGTTTTTGAGAGTCAGTACTTGTACCTCAAGACCAAGCTTCCGGAGAGGCCTTATCTTTACGGCCTTGGTGAGCATAGTGATCCTTTCATGCTCAATGCCACCAACTACACCCGCACGATCTACACTCGCGATGCTTATGGGTAAGTCATCGGGCATGTTCCGTTACTTGGAACGGTTGTTAACGCGATTCAGCTGCCCCAACGGCCAGAACCTGTATGGAGCTCACCCCATTTACTTTGACCACCGCAAGGGCGGCACCCACGGTGTCTTCCTCCTCAACTCCAACGGCATGGATGTCTTCATCGACAAGAAGAACGGCAAGCAATTCCTAGAGTACAACATCATCGGCGGCGTTCTCGACTTCTACTTCATCGCTGGCCCTACTCCCCGCGATGTCGCCAAGCAGTATGCTGAGATCACCACCCTTCCTCTCATGACGCCCTACTGGGGTCTTGGTTTCCATCAGTGCAGATATGGATACCGAGACGTCTACGAAGTCGCTGGTGTCGTGGCCAATTATTCAGCTGCCAAAATTCCGCTTGAGACGATGTGGACTGACATTGACTACATGGACCGTCGTCGCATCTTCACTATCGACCCTGAGAGATTCCCTGCTGATAAGTACAAGGATCTCGTTGACACGATCCACGCTCGTGATCAGCACTACATCGTCATGGTTGACCCAGCTGTGTACGACATGGAGCCCAACCCAGCTCTCACCAGCGGCCTTCAGTACGATACCTTCATGAAGGAGCCTAACGGTTCAGACTACAGAGGCGTTGTCTGGGCTGGACCCAGTGTCTTCCCTGATTGGTTCAACCCCAACTCTCAGCAGTACTGGAACGAGCTCTTCCAGAACTTCTTCGACGGCGAGCATGGTCCTAACATCGATGCTCTCTGGATCGATATGAACGAGCCCGCCAACTTCTTCAACCGTCCTTATCCTGGTAACAACACCACTCCCGAAAACTTCGCCAAGGTCGACGGTGACCCTCCCAAGGCTCCTCCCGTTCGAGACGGTCCTCCTGCTCCCATCCCCGGATTCCCCGAGAGTCTCCAGCCTCCCTCTCTCCGTTCCGCCAAGCGCGAAGTCACTGCCGTCGCCAAGACCACCAAGCGCTCCGTCGAGGTCCGCGCTACTCCTCGCGAACGCGGCGTTGGTCGCTGGGCAGCTACCCGCAAGGTCTGGGGCCAGAACAAGTACGGACGTCCCGGCCACGGCTGGCAAAACGGCAAGAGTACTGGATCTGGCTGCGGTCCCGATGAGTGCAAGGGTCTTCCTAACCGAGAGCTCATCCAGCCTCCTTACATGATTCAGAACGGCGCTGGACCTACACTTGCTGATAGTACCACCGACACTGATCTCGTTCAGAGCGGAGATTACGTTCAATATGATACGCATAACTTGTATGGTGCTCAGATGTCTTCTCACTCTCACAACGCCATGCGCTCGCGACGCCCTGATAAGCGTGCTCTTGTCATCACACGAAGCACCTTTGCTGGTTCTGGTAAGGATGTTTCGCACTGGCTTGGCGATAACCTTTCTCAGTGGGATCAGTACCGCTTCTCTATCTCTCAGATCCTGCAGTTCGCTTCTATCTACCAGATCCCTGTTGTCGGTGCTGATGTTTGTGGATTCGGTGGCAATGTCACCGAGACCCTTTGTGCGAGATGGGCTACCCTGGGTAGCTTCTATACTTTCTTCCGTAACCATGCCGATATTACTTCTCAGTCTCAGGAGTTCTACCGCTGGCCCAAGGTTACTGAGGCTGCTCGCAATGGTATCTCCATCCGATACCAGCTCCGTAAGCTACTCTTTCCCTCTATATAGACGTTCGCTAACAGGAACAGTTGACTACATCTACACTGCTATCTACAAGCAGAACCAGACCGGCTCACCAACTCTCAACCCCCTGTTCTTCAACTACCCCAAGGACAAGAACACCTACTCCATTGACCTCCAGTTCTTCTACGGCGATGGTATTCTCGTCAGCCCCGTCACCAAGGAGAACAGCACCAAGCTCGAGTACTATCTCCCTGATGATATCTTCTACGAGTGGTCCACCGGCAAGCCCGTCCGTGGTAAGGCTCAGTACGAGTCTGCCGAAGTCGACGTCACCGACATTATGGTCCACTACAAGGGTGGTCTGATCTACCCCCAGCGCGTTGAGAGCGCCAACACGACCAAGGCTCTCCGCCAGAAGGGCTTCAACCTCGTGATTGCACCTGGCCTCGATGGAAAGGCTGAGGGCTCTCTGTATCTCGATGACGGAGAGTCTGTTGTTCAGGACACAGCTTCTGAGATCGACTTCAAGTACAGCAAGGGCAAGCTGAGCTTTGATGGAACTTTTGAGTATGATGCCGGTGTTGGTATTGAGACTATTACCGTCTTGGGCGTCAAGTCTAAGCCTCATGGTACCGACCATGCTGAGTACGATGCTAAGAACAAGAAGCTTGTGTTTACTGCGGATATTCCGTTGACGCGCAAGTGTCGCGTTGACTTGTTCTGAGATTAACAGGGTGGGACCTGGTTATGATTATGATTCTAGCTATGAAGATAGTATATACGTGGAAAGTACTAGCTTTCGTCTAACATTTATGAATAAATATCAATGGATTATTCCTGTGGATTTCTGCTCCTTGTGGCCCAACAACGCGTGCGAATGTCGAGAACCTTGCGTGGAGATCTATCAATAGGAAACCTGCCTTCCCGTAGCCCTTGATTCCGTACAAACTACAAAGCCATGGAAAGAGTGAAATCCACGCAAATGGAATATAATACAAGTCATGGGAAGGACGTACAAGGTAACACTATAGGCCTTGACCAGGTAAGTCTGTTGGCTAACAAGGAATATGCAATCAGTAATCGACCAACGCCATGCAATCATCAAATGATATAGAGTTGACGTATTAGAAATGGCAGAGGTAGTGAAGATCCACCAACATCAACGTTGTCTGATATGACGATGCGGTCGGATTGGCTGCTGGCTTATTTTGCCGAATAATTTAAGCGGATGATGACTGAGCCATCGACCATTACAAAACCCCATGGCACAAACTTTTCTGCCTCTGTCCAGAACTGATCATTGCATTTCTGTCGAGAGATCATAATGGCGACGACACAGACAGCTCTAGAAGCTCCTTTCGAGACGATTTCCCTCGAAAACAGGAGCCAAAATGAAGAACTCCCCGAGACTCGACGTGCGGGGCGAGTCTTTGAAGCTGACCCTGCATTCACGACGAGTCCAGCATCACGTCGACTCATCATCTCGCTACTGGTTTGCGCAAACACAATCCAGGTAATGAAACCAACCATCTCTATTAAATTTCCGGTGCGTTTCTTATTAACATTTCATCAAGTTCACGTCCAATTGCGTCACCATCGCCGGCGGTCTGGCTCTTAGCAAAGACCTCGGGCGTGAATCAGGTCCCGGCAAGGCGAATTGGATGGTCGCTTCATATCCGTAAGCCTTGAACCTAGCATGGCTATTCCTATACATGATGCTGATGTTTGTAGACTCACTCAAGGTGCGTTCGTCCTAGTGACAGGCCGACTGGGCGCCATCTACGGCCATTCGCAACTCACCCTTCTCGGCTGTGCAATTTTCACCCTCTTCTCTCTCATCAACGCCTTCACCAAGACTTATGATTCTTTCATTGCCATGCGTGCTTTGACCGGTGTTGGTGGAGGTATCTTTATGCCCAATGCCGTATCCATCATCACTACTATGATTCCACCAGGTCGATCGCGAAACGTCGTTTTGGGCTTCTTTGCGGCATCGCCGCCTCTAGGGGGAATGATCGGCGCACTAATCGCGGGGGTATTTATTGATAATGTGAATTGGATGTGGCTTTTTGTTCTCATGTCAGTAATCTGTTGCTCTGCTGGGCCACGACTGAGACGGGTATTAGTGCTGGTATTGCGGCTTTTAATTTGGCGTGGTTGGCGTATCTCATGCCCAAGGAAACCCCTGTCGACGAAGGAGGCCATATTGATGTCCCTGGAATCATCTTGGGACTCGGAAGCTTGCTTCTGTTCAATGTCGTATGCAAGTGAGTACAACTTGCCCTTCACATTCTTACCCTTGACTGACCGTCATAGCCAAGCGCCATCAGCTGGATGGAACACGCCCTACGAGATAGCTCTGTTGGTTCTTTCTGTAGTAATGTTTCTGAGCTTCCTGTTCTGGGAGAAGCGTTATGCCAAAGACCCCATCATGCCGTTGTCAGTCTTTCAAGCGCCGACTTTCACAGCTTTGGTATTTGTTGTGCTTCTGGTACGTGTTGCCTCTGCCGGGTCTCTTGCTTATTAATGCACTCATGCAAACAACAGAGCTATATGGCATTCGGGATCGGCCTCTGGTACTCGACGAGTTGGCAGTACCTCCTTCGCGGACTATCTGTCACCCAAATTGGCATCAATTGGGTACCATTTGGGCTAAGCTCTGTCCTCGCCGTGTTCTTCGCAGCATGGCTCATCCCCCGCGTTGCAGCGCAGTGGATCATGGCGATCGGTGTGACCGTGACGCTGGTCGGCAACATCCTCCTAGCTACAATGCCAGTGCAACAAACATACTGGGCGCAGGTCTTCCCAGCTATGGTTCTCTACGGTTTCTGCCCCGACTTGGTATACGTCGCCGCACAAGTGATCGCGAGCAACAGCGTTAGCCGTCGTCAACAGGGCGTAGCGAGCAGTCTGATCGGCACTCTTAACCTTTACGGGAACAGTTTAGGTCAAGGCTTTGCGGGGACTATTGAGACAGAAGTTGGAACGAATAATGATGATGAAGTTAGGGGCTATAGGGCAGCTCTGTACTTTGCGGCTGGCCTGGCGTGTTACGATTTGTGCCCGTAACAGCGCTATAAGGCTCTATAAGCAGCTGTACACACCACTGTAATTGCTACAATAGCAGTTATAGCCCAATCTTTTGCCCTGTGGCGTAGTGGTTAGGTGTGACCGTTACATGGCGGTGCTTGGCTTGGCTTTGGATATCTTGTTTGTCAGGGTGCCGAAGGATCAGCGCGAAGGATGGGATGATCCGTCCGAGAGCGGTGAGCAAGAGCTGAATGGCATGACTACCGCTATCGAGGGACGGGCCTCACTACGAACTTGAGTCGTGTTTTGGAATGAAAGGCAGTGAAATTACAGAGAGGGCATATTTATTGAAAAGGAAACGCCTATTCAGTCGAGATACGGAGAGATGGTCCACTGTTTCTCGCCTTTGAATCCTTGTATGCGTCCGACCGCGGGGGTAGGATGAATCAGACGAAATCGGTCGGTGCCTGAGCATGGGAAAACTGCAGTTATGTACTGCCTGCATGTTGCAATGTCTGGTTAAAATGGAGGAACAGAGGATCTTAAACCCCGATATAATCCGTCGGTCGGATTTCATGGCTAAATATAACCCCATGATAAGAATTGGAAATAAAGCAGAATAAAAACTTGGAATTGTCTAAGCCCCATGGACCCGTGGTCAATACGCAGCAAAAGGACCCAAAACTCCATTCAAGAACAGGCGATGCTTCAAGGATACCACTGAAGGATCGCAGCCAAGACTCTAAGCGAGGACTCTGTGCAAAGCCCGATTCGCCAGGCTACTGAAGGATTCAAGACGAGACAGGTCCTTATTTCGATTAAGCTGTTATGGTAACGTCGACCCAAAGCGCTCCCCACCTGTCAATGCATTAAAGACGTCGAATTTCCATCCTTCAGGCTCTATCTTCAGATTCCTCCAACTTCTCGACGATCATAATGCCTTTCTCTTTCTTGCAGCACTCAGTGTCTAACGCGCTACCACGACGAGACGATGATGAGACAGAAGATGGTTGGTGCGATATCGCGACGATTGAGGATCAATTCCTCTGGCCTCGCGAAGGCAAAACTTGGGTGCGTGGACAAACACAGATGGTAGGCTGGGGAGCCGGGCGGGATGTCAACGGAACACGGGACGAAGGGAGCGCCATAGTGAAGTTGGAGTTGAGGTGGTGGACAGGCACATACGGCCCAGGCCCAGACGATCTGGAACCCATAGTGATATTTGGTGAGTCTGGTATTGGTTCCCATGACAAAAACGCTGCTGACTGGGTGTAGACAACAAGACTTTTGCCTACCCTTCCTCAGACTGGAAGCTATGGAACCCCAATTGCACGGGCACATACATGAACTACACCTAGACAATACCGATGAACTTGGACGTTGGCGACTCGAAATTCATAATGACGGTGTACGACGTTACGAACCGCAGCGATATAAGCATGCTGCAGAGTAGTTTATTCTTCATCAACGCCGACAACGGAACATCCACAGCAGATTCAAAGGCTAGCACCTCGACACCAGAATCCTCACAAGAAACAACAGCCTCGACGAGTCTTGCAACTGGTGCAAAAGCAGGCATCGGCGCAGGCATCGGTGTGCTTGCCTTGGTCCTCCTCCTCGCGGGCTTCTTCCTCTACCGACGCAAGAAGCGACAAGCACCAAGCATTACCCCATCAAATTCAGATGGATTCGAAAAGCCAGAGCTTGATGCAAAATCGACTGGCATTTCTGAAGTTGATGGGACTGGGATTTCTCCGCATCAAGCGCCGGATAACGCGATATACGAGGCGCCTGACGTGTTGGTCCATGAGGCACCCACTGGAAAAGAGCAGACGGCGGTGGAGAGGATGAAAGCAGCGCGGCAGATTAATGAGGAACCGATTGAGATGCCAGCGGATTCACCCATGTCATCGCCAAAGACGTCAGGACAGACTGAATAGGACCTAGTATTAATACAAATTGAGTAGCTTTGGTCAAGATCCAGCGTGTCGCTTGGTGAGCCAGCTTTCCAATTGAGGACTTGCGTTTCGTAAGAAGCTCTCCGCCGTCTCTTATTACAACAGCCTCAGTCAGCTTCGCGAGCGACATCCCATTACCACGTGGCACAGCAATCGAACATTCGTGGTTAGTGTATCACTAGTATGCTAACCCCTGCTATAAGACCTCACCCTAAGAGCCTTTCATCCCCGCGCCTCATTTCACGCCGCGATAAATACAACGCGTCGAGGCCTCCACCCTGACCACGGCGCGCAATGTCTTCAAAGCTCTGCACGCCATGCCAGCAAGCGTTTTCTTCCGAACCAAAGCCTCTGGGTCGTGATTCCACCATCGCCGGCACCGCCTTCCACGAAGCGCCGTGGAAAGCCTTCCAGACTGGTGCAGACATAACCGAGTCCGTGAAGGATTGCGACTTTTGCTCCTTTGTCGTCGCGTTCGCAGCGGCGGACCAAGCCCTTGGCAGACATGGGAATGGATCCTTCGCAGATGCACCTGGCAAAACGTCTTGGAGGACACAGGGCGACCCAATGCTAGCGCTATGGCAATATGATGAATATACGTATGAAGGCCATCTTTCGGCGGATCTCGGTCTCAGCAGGAGTAATCTTCGTCATATGGATAGACTTGATATACGGCTTTTTGGAACTGAAGGTGCGCTCCCTGGCCATTACCGGTATCACAGAACTAATTGGCGATAGATCCTCGTGTGAAATGTCACAGGCCAATCCAAAAGACGTCAACAAGTACATCGAGTGACAATAGTTTTGAATGCTTGTCCAAGTGGATCAAGAATTGCTCGGAGAATCATAAGTCATGCAACAAGTTACATGCTCGCACTGGAGAGAACAAGAATTGGCTTCCAGCGCGGCTGGTCAAGATAATCACAGACACAGATGGCATACCTGAGATTATCAAAGTTGTAGAAACCAACACAGACGACGACATTCCTCTTAGCACAGAATATGCGACGTTGAGCTACTGCTGGGGAAGGGAACCATTCACGAAACTACTCAGATCGAATATCGAAAAGATGACGACCACTGGGATGTTGATAAATGCCCTGCCAGCAACATTCCGTGATGCAATTATCGTTACAAATCGTCTTGGTATGGAGTACATCTGGATAGATGCTCTTTGCATTATCCAGCTTGACGCGGAAGACTGGGGATTGCACTCGGTGACAATGGCCAAAGTCTACTCCAACTCAGCTATCACGCTCGCAGCAGCAGCATCATCAGATGCACATGGTGGACTCTTTCACGAACGGAATCCAGCAGGTATAAATGGTGTTAAATTGGATTTAAAATGGCTTTCGCATGGCTTTGAAGGAAAATTTCATCTAGTACCAACGGATCCCTGGGTGAAAGCAGTTGGAAACTCACCACTGCTGAAACGGGCGTGGGTTTTCCAGGAACGGCTTCTGTCACGAGGAGCCGTCTACTTTGCTCATGATATGCTTTACTGGGAATGCGGTGAGCTCTACGCTTCTGAACTTTATCCCACGGGAGGGCCTTGGGATCTGCAGTACCGATACAAGAGATTCGACATTTCTGATAGGCTTCCCTCTGGCGTGCAATCGGTGGAAGATTGCAGGTTCAAGCATGTTTACACGGAACTTCTCACCCGAGAGTTGAATGTTGAGAAGACGGTCACGGATGAAGAGATGTTTCTGTACGTATGGGCTTCAGTAGTGGCTCAGTACAGCGTCGGGAAGCTGTCGAAAGAGACTGATAAGCTCATCGCGATTGATGGTGTAGCTGAGCAGTTGAAGACTATCGTATCAAGAGAACAGTACCTTAACGGGCTCTGGAGACAAGACAGTCTTCCGCTTTCTCTACTATGGTGCACCCAAACGGAAGACGAGCCCCCTAGCATCCGCGTCGCGCCGAGTTGGTCATGGGCATCTGTTTACACGCCCGTTGACTTTAACTTCCTGTTCCGAGCACAGTCCGAGCCCAAAGTGGTTACGAAAGTCATCGATGTTATCACCCCCGGCGATGAGCCAGAAAGCGTCGAGATGTCGCTTCCAACGGCACTGGCTCTTCAAGGGCCTCTCACAGAAGTGCGCTTTCGCTCTGCTTCACGCAGTGGACTGGGACCCTTGCACTCAAACTGGTGGATGAGCCACAAGACTATGAGAGATCGCATCAACTTCTTGAATCCAATTGACTTCACGCCTATGCTTGTATTCATTGGCAAAGGTTTGAAAGCAGATTATCCCTGTACTATCTCGCTAGATAGGGAAGTGCCAAAGAACAGTCGAATATTCGCGCTCAAGATTGCGGAAGCTGATATCAGGCATCCTTGGCAGGAGAGACTACCGTCTGAATGCGGCTTGTTGCTGATCGCAGCTCGAGAGAGGGGAACTTTTAGGAGAATCGGGATGTTTGAGATTGCTGCTGAGAAAATGAAGAGGGATTGGGCGGACCAGAAGACACCATTCACGTCGATATCTAAGTTAAGAGATGAAATATGGAGGGATTCAGGGATAGAACAGAGATTTTATTTAGAGAGAGATGAGAAAGACGGATATACTATCAAGATAGTCTAATCATAAGTCGAATAGTCATTTGCGATTTCATTGAGCCAACGAGGAATTCTACCAAGGGCATTAAATGCGTGCCAGCATTGGAATATGATGCTATTGGCAAGATACTTCACTGGAAATGAAGCAGCTATAGTTGTCGGGTAGTTTCGGGTGAATTTGTGGCTGTGAACCAGAATTGAAGCCATTTGACTCTGGCGCTAGTGATACGCAACGCCATGGGCAACGACACGGCAGGGAGCCAGGAACCTTGACTGCGGACGGTTACGGAGGCGGTCAGAGAGTCAACCATGCTAATAGCCTATAGGATTTACAGTTTGGCAGGAAATTAGCGTATGCAACAGGAAAATTGAGCCTCGTTGCACAAACAAGAACGTGACTCGACCAGAGACAATTGATATCACTTCACCATCACAATGATGCCGTACAACAAACTGTAATCTCAACAGATCATCGAATGTTTCCAACACCCGAAATGTCTCACATTCACCGCCAGTTCGTTCTCGTTATTTACGCTGTATTACCCTGTAACCTAGTCTACGTACTTAAGTCAAGCCACCAACATGTCTCAATCTGCCTTATCTTGGCGCCAAACAATTAAGCTCGCAACGCGCCCGCGCACACGCGTCCGCTTGCATAACTCAAACCAACATAACTAATTTCAAGCCACGAATACACACTCTAACCGTGGCCGGGTGGCAGATCCACCCGCTGATCGATGACGATGCCCCAGCCACTAAAACTGCCGTGATTATCATCATCTCATCCCTTTGTGCTACACATTCCTTCTCTTCCTCTTTCATCATTCTCACACTTGACTTCATTGCATACGATATACATACGCATCATGGCAAGACTTGCAGAGGGCTTGCCGAGGGCTGGCTCGACGACTACTGTTACGACGCAGAGAAAGAAGAAGCCCATTGAAGCCAAGGCGCTGACTACAGAGGTTCAGATGTTGGCGGGTGCTGACGTTTGGGGTCGTGCAGCATTTGGGAGGTCGTGGCTGCGATCTCTTGTTGGTGCATCGCCTCTATTCCTGGCCCCAATGGCTTCGATATCAATCTTCATCACGCTGGCCGAATACGAAGGATCCCTCTCCCTCTTCGCAGACGCCGTGAAAAAACACGGCTTCTGGACCATTTGCGCCCAGTACGGCCCTCACCTCACCACCAAAGGCATCGCCGCAGTGATCTGCTGGGTCGGAATCCAAGCCCTCCTGTACTGCCTACTCCCCGGAGAGCAACACCAAGGCCAATTGACGCCAGCCGGGTATCTCCTCAGCTACAAAATCAACGGCCTTTCCGCCTGGATCGTCACGCATCTGCTCTACGGAGTTCTCAGCTGGTTGGGGATTCTGGACCCTGGCTTCATCCCCCGCAATTGGAGTAGCTTGATTGGAGCTATGAACTTGGCTGGGTTCGTTATTTCGGCACTTGCGCTCGTCAAAGCGTACGTAATGCCGACGCACCCAGAAGATAGGAAGTTCAGCGGTGAGTCTACGGCGTTTTGAGTTTTTTCGTGTAATTAAACGCTAATTTTGATATGGACAGGGTCTTTCCTATATGATTTTTTCATGGGGATTGAGTTGAACCCGAGGTTGGGGGAGAATTTCGACCTTAAGCTTTTCAGCAATGGCAGGGCTGGGATGATGGTGTGGACCCTGATGTAAGTCTGGCTGATTCGATACGAGAACGGAAACTTACGTGATGCAGCGACTTTTCGAACATGGCCTATCAGTACCAGAACCAGGGATTTGTTGAACCTTCGCTTATCCTTGTCACCGCATTGCAGACCATTTACGTAGTGGATTTCTTCATTAACGAATCTTGGTACCTGCGCACAATCGACGTCAAGTTCGACCATTACGGCTTCTACCTCAGCTGGGGCTGTTTCTGCTTCTTACCAACGACATACACCATCCAAGGCCAATACCTCGGCCGCTACCCATCATCACCTTCAACACCATACCTAGCATTCTTCTTCGCCCTCGGAGTAGCAGGTTACATCCTCTTCCGCTCCGTGAACCACCAAAAAGAAATCGTACGACGCACAGGCGGGAAATGCACCATCTGGGGTACACCGGCAGAGTACATAGTCGCATCCTTCAGGACCTCCGACGGCCGGCAGCACAGAAGTCTTCTCCTGTGCAGCGGTTGGTGGGGATGGTCTCGGCACGCGAATTACCTGGGTGATCTGATTCTTAGCTTCAGCTCTTGTGCGCTGGTGGGTAGCACGAGGGCTGTGGTGTGGACGTACGCGGTGTGGATGACGGTGTTGCTTGTGCATCGGTGTATACGTGATGAGAAGAGCTGCTCGGTTAAGTATGGTGCTGCGTGGACCGAGTATTGCAGACGTGTGCCTTGGCGCTTTATTCCTGGCGTCTGGTAAGACTTTGGACTTGGAAGACCTTGATCCAGGGAGATTTGTGTTGCGCTTGGTGGATGGTTGTGAAACAGCGTGGATAGATGGTGTTACTTGCGCTCGGGGTAGATACTCGGCCCGGGTCTAGACTCGATAGATTTAGAATGTTGTGCAGGCTATGCATATTATACTTGCGAATGTTTTCAGTGTGTTGGCTTGATATATCTCGGTGAGATATCGTATAAGCTTTAACTATCAATCAATACTTGCGAATGAGAAGTTTTTCCTTCCGTGTAACTGATTTGTAACTAACCTGCTTTCAGCTTGCATCAAGGTGTCACCGTGCCAGTCAATCATATAGATTGGCTGGGTGAGGTCGCTTGTAGGCATCATCACCGCCTTTTCCTTCCCATCTGCTGTCTCAGTTTGATCACTATGATTTTGGTCAAAGTTACACCATCTTTTCGCTTTACTCGGGTGTTGCTAGAGACGGGGTCTACCAAGTTGGCCGGTGCAAGTGCTGAAATGGGGAAATAGACAGTGCGTTGGGTATACATATCAGTCGATCTGTCCAATGTTCAAGTCCTTCACCGCTTGTGCTATTCGCCTCAGGCCATGGAGTGCCATAACCAAATCGTTCAAGATATTGCGGATAAAATAGGCAACTTCCACAAGCTCCGCCAGCCATACCGCGTCTTTCATGGTTCTTCCAGCAGTACCCGTCCTCGCCATGCAGTTGACGCGAATGTCATCGACATCAGTATGCTATCCCAAATTATATCAGTGGACACTGCGCAAAGAACCTGCCTTGTGGAGCCGAATGTACCGATGGACCGACTCGTCGAAGCCACGATGCCATACGGCCTCGTACCGCCAGTAGTGATGGAGTTCCCAGGAATTACAGTAGGAGGAGGCTTTGCAGGAACATCGGGGGAAAGCAGCTCATTTCGGCATGGTTTCTTCAACGAAACGGTCGACTTTGTGGAAATGATACTGGGAAATGGAGATATAGTCCGGGCATCGTGCGAAGAACATGAAGATCTGTTTCATGGTGCTGCAGGCGCTGCAGGAACTCTGGGTCTAACGACGTTGATACAGGTCAGGCTTGTCGAAGCGAAGAGGTTTGTCAAGACAACGTATCACAGAGTTGACAGTGTGTCATCTGCTATCTCTACAACGAAGCTTTGGTGTGACAAAGTGGATGTTGACTATGTCGATGGTATTGTCTATTCGAAGGACCATGGCGTTATCATTACGGGAGAGTTGACCGACACCAAGCCCAGTGAGTTTCCAGTTCGGACTTTCAGCAATGCAGAAGACCCTTGGTTCTAGCTTCACGTGAAAGAGCAGACTGAGTCTCTACATCCCTCAGACACAGTCACAGAATATATACCGTTGGGTGAATACCTCTTCCGGTACGACAGGGCTGCCTTTTGGGTCGGTCGCCAAGGATACACATACTTCATGATCGTGCCGTTCAACAGATTCTTCCGCTGGCTTCTGGATGATTACTCTCATACACGGACACTATATCATGCACTTCACGCCAGTCGAATCTCGGACCAATTCGTGGTTCAAGATCTAGCATTGCCCTACGACACAGCTGAGGCGTTTATCGACTGGGTCGACTCAGAGTTTGGGATATGGCCACTTTGGCTATGTCCTCTAAAAGGCTGTCAAGCACCTACTTTTCACCCTGTTACCAAAGGCTGTTCAGATACTGGCACAAGGGATAACATGTCGCAGCCCATGCTCAACATTGGTGTTTGGGGCTGGGGCCCTTCTGACAGAGAAGAGTTCAAGGCGAAGAATCAGGCTCTGGAGAAGAAATTGATAGAACTTGGCGGTCGTAAGTGGCTTTACGCACATACCTACTACACCGAGGAGCAATTCTGGAAATTGTACGATCGGCCGTGGTATGAGAGACTCAGAGAACGGTATTTCGCCACGACTTTGCCAAATGTCTACGACAAAGTGAAGAAAAGTGGTCTTGGTGCGGACGAGGGGGTTGATAAGGGTTGGAAATTCGGGAAGCTGTTGAACAAGTGGCCGATCGGTGGAATCTACGGCATGATACTGGCGTTTTGCTCTGGGGACATCAATGTCCATCGTCGAGCGAGATGGAGGTATGTGAGCCAGTAGTGCGCCCGAGGCTGAATCCAGAGCAAGCTGGTTCGTCCAACTCATCTGTCGTGCGAGGGGAGTTTTCAGCTTGACAGGGATCTTGGTGCTGCACCCAGCTTCGTTGCCCCGAAAACAATACAGGACTCTAGGCTTCGATATTTCATGGCATTTTGAACAAGATCACCATTAGGCGAAATTTGTCACCCGGAAGTGAATTTACTCCTCACCATTGCCCAAGATGCCTGTATCCTATTAATAGTTTTGGTGTTCATAAAGACGTTCTTATCAATGAGGCCACCGTAATGCTCCCCAACTCCAATGCTGACATGCAGATCAATATTGATCTTGGCAGTGGCGAGGTGCATGGGGCGTGACAATAAATCAGGCTC
Source organism: Fusarium sacchari (assembly GCA_017165645.1). NCBI lineage: Eukaryota > Fungi > Ascomycota > Sordariomycetes > Hypocreales > Nectriaceae > Fusarium > Fusarium sacchari. The sequence goes on from JADANP010000029.1 coordinate 215,220, forward strand.
TCTAGGCATCAAGACACAATCGTAATCTCTGCTCTCATATTCCAAACATCTCCCATTATCAGGAAATAAGCTTGAAGCAGACGCGTATCCCGGGAAAATGGTAGAAAGAAGTTTCCAGTACCTCCCGAAGCTCAACTTCACCGATAGCCCATTCAAACAGTTCACCATCCCGCATGAATGGAGCGAATGGGAGAACGCATGGCTTTATCGTCTACCCTCCATCATCAACAATGCTAACATTCCTGCTAAATTGATCGAGAGCGGGTGCATGGTTGACAATGTTACCAATTGTTCCATGGCATGCGGAAGTGAAGACCTCATGTTTTCGAACTCCGAAACGCTATCGAACTGCCTTACCTTGGCGACCGTCGCTATGATGACTAAAAATCGCGGGCCTGATACCATCAGCAACCAGACATTAGAAGAGGTGGACAAAAGGTTTAACATTGGGCGCCTAGACAAGTTTTACCAACGGGGCGCATTGTTAAAGTATGTCAAATGCGCGCTTCAGTCATGTTCAGACTCCAAGTTTGGTGGATGTCCCCAGGGGCTTTGGGCGTTTCAGTGTCAAATGATCACATCTAGCAACATTAGGGACCTGGGTAGAATCATGAGCACCGAATACTGCAATAAAGCCGATCCTGGAATCGATTATGATATAGCAGGACCTGGCGTAAGTTCACATCACTAAAACCGGAAGGTGTTGCTAATTACATATAGATAATCGTGGCATATCTGATACAATTTATGATAGTTCTACTATTTGCATCTTGCTACAAGATCACCAAGACCTGGACAAGGAACTTCACATTGATTTCGCTTCTTCCATTCCATGGACCTGCCGGCGCCTTCGAGACGGCCTTTCAATGGCAGGAAATGGTGTCCAAGAGTAGCTTCGGAGTTACAGTTGCGTCCACTCTTGTCGATCTTCAAGAAGCTCAAGCTGTGTTTCTCGGTACTATCTCTATAGCTGCCATCGTCACCTTCTCAGGTTCCAGCGGAACGGGACTTGGTAACATCAGCTCGCTACTCTCCTGGCTGACAAACAACCTCACTGTGAGGGGCATGACCTCAGCCGGGATGTATCCTCTACTTTTTGTCCAGCTCATTCTTCAAAAGACCCACAACCGTTGGTGGTATACGCTTGCTCTTGTGTTTGTCAACTGGGTTCTTGTTGTGCTCATTGCTCGGCCCCAAACCGTCGATGAGTCTTCTTTGTTGGAGCATTTTACTGAGTCCTCGTCTCTAGAACGCTGCGGAAACCACATTGGACCTAGGACGTTCTGTCAGACGTTCAACAAGCCCGCACAGGGGGGTCCTAGTTCCACTACGGATGAAAAGTCGGGCTATCTAGATCGAGATGCGGAGAACTTCTTCAAGTTTCACTCCAGGACACAGGCACCCATCCATGTAATCATGGTATTCTTGATACTGGATTGGATCGTTGCTATGATCAAGATGTATCTCTTTGAGCAGGTTGAGTGGTTATCTAGCAAGGCCCATGCTTTGACAGATAGCCTGCCTTTCCATCTGACTTCGTCCGATTCCCAGAGGTGCTTCGTACTCTTCACCGAAGCTATCTGGATCTCGATGGAGGTCCTTACTATCGTCATGGGCGCAATCGGCGTACAAGAGTTTGCGGCATTTATGCATCTGCTCAGTGGCGGGGAATCAGGGAACGATAGCAAGGTTGCCTTATCCAAATGGGGCTTTGGACAACTGGTAGCGGTTTGTGTATGGGTTCCTGTAATACTCAAGTTTGCCTGTCTTATGGTTGGTAAGTCAACATCAATCTCTCATCTCGCCCAGTCCGAGCTGATAGCTGACAAATTGAAGACGGATCTCTAACTGGTTGGAGAAAACGGTTGGGTCAGTTTATCGAGATCACGCAGCGCAAAGAACCAGAACCAGATAGGAATGGTGTTATTACCGAAACTTTGATTCCACTCAGATCTACGAGGAGGGGACAGGCAGATGAATTAGAGGGTCGTACTCTGACAGCGAGGCGATCTTGGGGTAGAATAAATGATTAGTCTGGGATAGATTGGTGTATGCGCCAAGCATTACACTTCTATGCATCTAGTAGTCCAATATCGCTCCCCTGGGACCTGCTGAAACGTCTGACTATGGCATGCACATTGCACGTATTTGTCATTCTGTCCTTGGTGGGGTTGAAGGGGATTTCGAGCAGTTGCTGAACTTACCTGGCCAATTAGCTAGTCCATTGGGCCATCTCGGCCTGCGAATCTAAGCTAAGGTTTCGCTAGGCGCTATCGGTTTTTAGCGTGTAATTTCTACCCTTAAATGTGATTTTTATACAGAATCACCAGACCATTTTTAGAAACAATCCCCTCAATCTTCTCGTACGCATTCTGCAGCATCTTGTCATTTTATCAGGTTATTTACTACTATGAATTTATCTAATCCCGAAAGAACCTACGCTCGATGGCCTCTCCGAGACGTACCTGGTACACCGGCGACAGACGTCCTTCCCATAGGACCTGAAGCAGATGGAGTTCCGACAGTGTTTGACGACGATTCACGAACACTAGTTAATCCGGCGCACTATCAGCCTGGAGGGAAATATCATTGTAGGTTCTTGAGGCATGCCAATGTCCACAATCTCCTAGCCTAACTCTGTGTTAGCCATTGTCAAGCTCCAGATCCGATTTGAAGGCCAGGATGCCAGCGACACGCGTCATGCTCAAGCTACAGGATGGCTAATCATGCCCCATCTCATCATCACCGCCGCCCACTGCGTTTACGACCATACACACGACTTCGGCAAAGCTATTCAGGTCCGCGCTTTCGTGGGATACAATGGCAAGAACTCGGTTGACAAACCTGGTGTTCAATTCCGCAGAGGTCTCAAAGTCGTCGTTCCGAAAGACTGGATAATCAGTGACACTAATCGCGCAAGTGATGTCGCCTTCATCAAAGTGGATGAATTCAACGATATAGTGCGTATCGCCCAGCAACCTACTGCAGGCATTGTAAGCAAGATGCTTTTGAGCGTGGTCGGATATCCGTGCGACAAATCCTTGGGTGCTGAACGAGGGGCGCAAATGTATGAGATGACCAAAAGAATAGATTGCGATCTGTCGAAAACGGCGTCAAATTTGCTCGAGCACACGATATCCTTTGCAAGTGGTGAGCAGTGGCTTTTGATCCGAAAATACTCACGATACTGACCAGATATATCAGGCCAATCCGGATCCCCTGTTCTCATTAGCGGCGAAAGCAAGGCTATCGGCGTGTCTACCTATGGTACGGGAACCAGGAATACAGCAACTGTGTTTCGAGGTAGATTCGGAACCTATCTCAGTGGCATGTCTGCTGTCATGTTTGGCTTGGATCGTGCTCCTCCTGGTAGCGAAGATATCAGATACAGCATGACCATAGGCCGCCAGGAGGGTAGTGTGATGGAAGAGCCCCTCAGTGATGGTAAAACCTTTTGGGCAATTTTCAGGAAGGTTACTAGCGTCGGCCAAAAAGTTGATCATTCCATATTACGAACTGGATTTCCTTTCATGGGCCAGGTGGGCGGTCCTATCTCTGCCGTTGCAGGTACCGCACTCGGCGTCATGAGCAAGCTGGGTGCAGACGCTTCAATCGACATTGGGTCCGTCCATGTCAACTACAGGCAGTGTGCTGCACGTGCGATTGTTGCAGAAGCTGCAATGCAAACGATCATCATGATGGATCCTCACAAGGTGAACGATTTCAGAATCTTCGACAAGATGGAGGATCAATTCCCCGAGACGAAGGATATTGTTCCCAAAGTTGCGAAACTCATCACTCCTGGAATTGTTGAGTCCGCACTTCGGATCTCAGTCAATGCGCAAGCTGCGGGCCAGGGAATGTCTAGACTCTACCCAAAGCTCCCTCCCGCCAACGGTTTACTGGGCGTTGGTGCCAAAAGCTTTGCTGATGCTTTCACCCGGTACACAAATCAAGGTGATGGCAATGAGTTGTCTGAGTTCCTTGCAAGCGTCGTCAAAACAGCTTTAGCTGCTGGGCCTCCCAAAATGGACAACATCACTCGAACCATCGGCGAGTCAGAACTGCGCGTCACCGACATGTCAAATCATATCGAGATTCTGTGCCACAGAGCTCTCATCGGTGACATTTGTCTACGAAGCCTAATAGCCATTCCACTCGATCAATTGATGCAAAAGGGTCTATTTGATCATTTCGTTGCTACGGTTGGAAATCTTGGAAGAACGGTCATCGAAGTCGCTCCTGTTGTTACTCAGAATATCTTGAACAATCTCAAGCAGGACTAGTAACCATAGGTTGGCAGCAATAGTAAGAAATGGGTGCCAACGACGCCTGGATATCACAGTACTCCATGCATTCTTGAGATATATAAGAAGCTTAGCAATGTTTTGTATCTCTGGTGTTTCTTTACATTGCCTTACTCTAAATAACACGATGCGTCTGTGCATTACCGCCAGATGGTTCCTAATGTTCTTCTATGCTGTAACATTCCATCAGGGCTCGGCTTTAGACTTTGAGGCCTTCCAATGTCTCAGGGGAATGCTGAGAATGTGCGGGGCTCGAGATACGATTGGTCCGTATTGCAGAGATCAACCTATACTACAGGGGATGATCGGTTCTATTGCTACTTCTTTCCATGCTAGCAAGGGGAGGAAAGAAAATAAAGGACCTCGATCCTAAATGATAAAAAGACTTAGATAATATAGCCTAAGTTTAGAATAATTTTTACTAAGTTTATTTTAGCACCCTAAAGTAAGGTTTGCTGTTTTCTTGCCTGCCGAGGACTAGATCTAGAGGTTGTTCTTAAGTGAGGGTAAAGCCATTTTCTCACTCGTCATCTGTGTTTGCTGCCTAAAGCTTAACCTTATAGGCCGCAGTCAAGCCATAGTTGAGTTAGGGCCTGAGATTGGTGGCCACATACTTTTCAACCGCCAATGAGGCTGCTATTCAAGCTATGAAGGCATTTTGCAACTTGACGAATCTGAAACTGTGAACTAGGTGGAAGAAAAGAAGCCTTACCCCGGCTTACGTAAATCCATCAGCCAGATGCGTTATTTGCATATGAGACTTCTGGCTGGCAGCTTAAATCACCAGAGAACCAAGTATTAACATAGCAGCGCAACACGAAAAGATACACAAACGCAATTGTATATAAATATGACAGAAACGGTTGACAATATCTGTTCTGTGACCATACAACTCAGGTGTTCTCCCAGATTAGATACATAGCCGCGATACAGAAACGAAAACTCAGGCCCTCCCTTTTCCTTCACGGACTATCAACCCATCCACCTATCTCCCCTGACACCACGTCTTCAAAGAAGAGCGGCTACATACGCTCATCGAGAATCAGTTGGTAGGCGCCTCACTCTTTCTGATCTCCACCCATAAACACGCGATGGATAAGGTAGGGCTGAATGTCTTTGGGATTGGGAATGGGAGGCCAGATTTGAATCTTAACCTCAGGCTCGACGGTGGTGATGACACTGACGCGCTGCGGGTCGTGTGCAAGATCTGGAACCTTTTCCCACCCAATGGTCCATTTGATAAACCCTTTCTCATAACTAGCAGCAACCAGCTTGACGAACTTGGGGTTGAAATCAATGGTTACCCAAGAATTCGGCTGCTTGGGGATCTCAGCTGTGATTTCAAGAGCACCCTTGTCCGAGAGATAATACTCCTTTGGTGGGCGGATAATTGTACTGTAGCCAGGTTTCTTGTCTAGGCTGCTAGCCGGAGAGGCGGTGTCGTCCGCGGTAGCCAGAATAGGCACAATAATATCCGTAGTAGGCTTCGGCCAGTCAAGATACTCAATATCGATCTCAGAAATGCCAAGGGCGGTCTTGATCAGGACCGACTTGTTGTTGAAGTCGGGGATGGGTAGATGAATTGCAAGTTCGTGTTCGAATTCTACCTCCTTCTCGTAGGGGAGCTTGGAAAAGCCACCACTGTAAGCATTGACGGCAAACTTGAGTGCGCCTATCCAGAGCTCCTGATCAAAGGAGGGGGTAAGGAAGAATCCGGGGATGGTGCCTTTAGCATGCAGAGTGAGCTTGCCACTGAGTCCTTGATACTTGGCAGTGAGTTCGCTGAACTTAATGGGGACAAGAGAGGCCATTTTAAGAGATATTGGATTGGTTCTGAGGGGGTGGAATGAATTGTTTGATGGTTGATGGTTGATTCCGTTGATGAGGGTGTCTACAGGTATTTATAATGGGATTGAGGTCACGAGACGACAGACTTGACTCTCGGTGGCTGATATCATTCAGCTGAAAGCTTTCTCCAAAGGGTCATTTCATGTGCTGTAATCACAATAATATGATGCCATATTCAATATTATTTGAGAAGGTTTGGATATCACATCCGCATATGGTCTCTTCCCCGGCCTTCATTCTCGAATTCAAGAGGCTGAAGTACGACAGGCCTATGAGCACTCTCTCATTCGTCCTTGGCCTTTGTTTGGAGTTGCGCACGCTTACCAGAAAGAAACATGATTCACCGTATTAGGCTCATCCAGCTAGCCACGGGCCGCGGACGGGCCCGAAGCCGACCGTCAAATGTCTTGGTGCCGTACTCAAAAGCGGAAACGATCACCTCGTTCTCGTATCAAATCGCAGCGCTTGGGCAATGTCACATATCAACAAGTGATAGCTTATGTGATAATGCAGCCTCGTGCACTAGAACGGGCCATGCCGTCATCAGCTCTGCCCGTTGCAGACGTGGCGCATGCTTGAACTACCTTTTCAGGTTAGTCGATGCAAGGCTTACGAACTCCCATGTTTTTTTGTGGCAGCCATGGTTCGATGATGCTTAGGAATTCTATTGTACTATTGCCTGAGAGCGACGCTATTGATGTGATTCTGAGATCATTACTTTTTGGCTGAGCTGAAAGCTTTCTTTTGAGGATGAGAAGTGTTGATCGCGGATGGAGATGTCTCACTTCCCCGTGGGGCCTTGTATCACAATCAGCGCTATGATTCGTGAGTGGCTATATTCTTTGTCAGTAATTTCCTAGCCGACTTCTTCTATTCGCTGCTCTTCTCATCCTTCGTCAGGGCTGTTGTTGCAATTCTGAGTTCTTTTCTGATGCTTGGTCACATGCACCGGGCAGGTGTTGCCACTTGAGATCCAGGAAGTTGAAGAAGCTCGAGGAGAACAGTGACTGGGATAAGAATTAGTGGAGGTGGGATATTGTATGTTATATTACTGCGTTAGTGCCAAAGTCCCAAGTATTCTTGATCTGATGGCCGCGTCACATTCCACCTTAGGCAGTATCCAAGTGACTCAATGGCAAGGCCGAGGAAACCAATTATCCGACTAGATTACCAATAAGTCTCAGTGGCAGAAATCTATCACTAATATTACTACTGTCCCTACCACTATGCTTGCAGCTCTCTATGTTTTTTTTTTGGCCAAAGAGTCTCAACATATATCTCTGCCATTTTCCAGCAACTGTATCGATAGCAGCTCTGAGATCTTTGCCCGACCTATACGCCCAAGAAAGCGATCGATGGCAGGCGGAAGGTTGGTGATATAATTAGTGCCTGTTGCTTTTTCCAGATGATAGCTAAGGTTGCTGATGGCCTATTTCGCAAGATTTAGCTCATCATTGTATCAATGCGAGCTCCACACCGTCTGGTATTTCTCTCATTAAAGATATGCAAATCTCAGATAGTAACAACCAGGTTCGTCACTCGCGTCTGCACTGTGATCAACGCTAATTCTGAAATGTGGACATGTAACAAGATGCTCCAAGACAGGAGTACAACATACCACACGAGTTCGCACTATCCAGCGCTGGGTAAGCGCCATGACTGGCTTTGCATAAGAGCTTAGTACGTAAATAATAGACTAAAATCGTGGATTAGTCCTCAAAAACCTGGAGCAATTTGCGCAGGCAGTTCGAGCGAGATCGTTGCCCTGCCGGAGAGAAAGCTTTGGTATTCAGAAGTAAAAAGGCTCTATCAGACAAATAGGTTATCCAAAATGTAGCGACATAGGTGATCCTTCGCTGTCGTTCCATCGCTATGCTGGTGCTCATCCAATGTGACATCGTAAAATCCACGTAGGAGTGTAGAAGGTGGCTTAGACTAGGAAATAAATATTGCTATTTATCCAAAGCTTTGCTATCAATTTTGTCCCATAAATACTGTCTCAAACAGCATCAGATGTAGGCAACAGGAATCACAACACAGCCCAAAGTAATTCACAGCGAAATTACAAAACCTCATGCGTAAGCAATGACGCCAAGGAGTGGCTTGAGGCGGAATCGTGCCAGTGGCAACACCTGGGCACAATCGCGTTTGGTGCACTGCTGTTTCAGCCTATACATTTGCTGGAAATCTTTACGTAATCCTGAATAATAATACCCTGTAGTGGCTTAGACACGTAGTAGGATATCATTGGTAGCCTCGTTCTGTACTTTGTACTTGGTAGTAGTCCGCTTCACAAATCGCTCACGTGAATTTCACTTCCTTTTCTTATTCTCCTATGGTCCAGCAACTATGGCAGAGCTGGCGCTGGCAATCATTCCCCTGGGAATAACAGTTACTTCTGGTCTCACCAAGTATCTGAAAGCCTTCAACGATCACGATGACGACCGCGCTCGACTTGTGCGTCAGGCTGAACGCTTTGAAAGAACGTTTCAATCACTTGAAGCTTCTCTCAAAAGTTCCGAGCTTGACCCAGGGCTCTCTAAGTCAGCATCAGAGGCTCATGCTATTCTCAAAGAATGCCAAAAAGCACTGACAGAACTGGAAACCCTTCAACATAAAATCTTCGCCACCACTACCAGTGTTGCGTCATCGACTCCTCACGCGCGTACAAGAGAAAAGATCAAGGGTGGATGTAAGAAGCTTATATATCCGCTACAAAAGCCCGATATCGAAGTTCTAGAAGGAGCTTTGAATGGACTTTCAACAACCCTCGATCTAGCCCTAGGAATACTTCATCTGTTGGGCGACCCAATCATTATCTGTCACTCACGCTGACGAATCTTAGAGATGGAGAATCTTTAACCAGAAAGACTTTGAACAAGCAAATGGTCGAGATTCAGAAAAACACAGCCATTACTTCTGTTACCTCGACGGCTATCGAAGAACTGCGCCAGCCTATCTCGAAAATCGATTTGGCCCTCCCCACTCTCCAAACTTCCGTTGATTCTGTTATTCCCCGGTTTGACCATAGGTTCGACCAGATCTCTTACCAGATCGCATACCAGCATGCCCAGATGCAAGCTCAAATCAAGTCTCTTCTCGATACGGCCGAACTTACAAGCCACCATGATCGCCCAGGAACAAGCCAACAGCGTTTGCAAGATCGCTTTGAACGACAAAGCAACTGTATTTCGGCCAATGAGACTGACTGGAACTTTACAGCGCTTGCCAACAGAGATCATCTCGTATCGATGTATTCTTGCCCGTCACGACGCATACGTCAGGACAAATGATTCGGTCAGTACTCGATTCATTTCGCCGAAGAGATGCTATCCGATCACTGCCACGAAAAAGACTGTGTTTTCTTTTTCATGCCATCAGGCTACGAAAAGACGCGAACCATCCGTTTTACAGGCTTTGCTTCTCTCTTCAAAAGGGGGGCTTGAAGTGTCTGTCACTACTCGTGCTCGGGCAGGAAAATTCAGTATCAGCCCCTCGTTTACTTACTTTCCAGCGGTTGATGAGAAAGTCGCGACAGGATTTTTAGTCATGTCTCTTCTTCGTCGCGCAAGCAGACTCAAGAACATGAATGAGACAAGATCCAGAATAATTCTGAGCGCGGTTCAGCGAAAGCTTCAAGAGTTGTTTTGCTCGGGGAGAGCAAGTCCTAATGATGTAACCCAAGAGAATTATACCCTACTTCATATTCTAATCAACTCAGTAAGACCAGCTGATCTCAAAGCATAACGGATTGTTCCATTAACGTCTTTAGCTAGGTTTTTTGTTAAAAACTTTACAAGGAGCAAATTCCTCATTCGTCCGCTTAACTTTCGAAGGCTTGCTCAATTTTCTTGTTGCCGCGGGTACATCTGTCACAGTTCGCAGCCGTTTTGGAGAGTACGCGCCCCAAAACATACTCGTTTGCTTAAGTTAATAGTTTTCAGGACGGCAGCACATAAATTCATCCTGGGGACCTTTGTTCCTGCCTCTTTATATCGCCATCTGAATGCTGAGAATGAACCAGCAGCTTCCGCTCTTATATATTAGACTATCCATCTTTGCATGATAGGCGTGGACTCCTTGAGTATCACGATCTTAACCAAAGCGTTGCAAGAAGTAAGTGCAATTATCTATCCAATAATCTGCTACTCCCTTCCTATAATTCCAAATGGCTTACTGGATAGAGTAGTTCACTATGGTCCTTTAGGCTTAGCAATCATCCAAAATAATTTACGAGAAGTGGAGCGGATTATCTCCTTATATCCGAATATGCTTGAAGAGCTAAGTTATTATTGGGAGACGCCGTTACACATAGCCATTTATAGGCTAGACATCTTGAAAGTGCTTGCCAAGAAAGCAAAGCCCGAAGACTGGATTCGACGCAGCCTTGATAACGCGACTGTTCTTAACCTTGCAATTCAAGTCAGTCGTGAGATTTGTAACTCGGGGGATCTTTTGGATGAATCATGTTGTCCATGCACATTACCGCTTCGGATCATTTTATCTGCTGGCTGCCCCATCATACCTCACCGTGATTTCCGTGTTTTCAGGTTCTCGAATTCGCCAAAAGAATCCTTCTTTGAAGCTTCTACTCATTGCAAAATACTTCTGACGAAGGAGCTGCGAAGTCGCCGTCGGCAACTGCGAGACTTGGCCAAAAGCAAGCTCTCAATTACCGAGTTCAGCACATTTTCAACTTTGGAGGAAGTACCCGATGTTGAAGTTATCGGCATGGATACTTTACTTCGCCAAAAGGACATCCTGGGTCTGGGACCCCTCTCAAGTTTTGTGGATGGGGACCTGCCTCCACATCCTCAACAGGATGTCAGATACTGTTCCAGGTCAATATTCTTTGACCTGGTGAGCCCTGAAGATGCAGAGTTGTTCGTTGACTCTGGCTTCAACATGTTATGCGCTGGTCGAGATTATGACTCTTCTTTGGATAGAATGCTTTTGGCCAGAATCACCCCAGATAAGCCATTCACTTCACTAGACTACGCAATATGGCTTTTTGAACATCAAGCTCCGTTATGGAAATGGAGCTATAGGTTCACTAGCCCGATGCCTTCGGCTTTCGTTCTTGCCGACATTCTCGGCATACAGGACTATAAATGTTCTGGTCAAGACAATTCAGATGACAAGGCAGAACTCTATCTGCGCGAATCGATTTTAGTCGATGACTGCACTTGTTTATGTTCACCTCGCGGCTGTACCCCTTTCGCCTCGAGGATGAAGTGGCTCGCACATTCCTATGAGGAGCCACAAGACCATACATCTCAGGATATTGCAACGAAGTTCAGTTATTACGTGCAAACATATGGCGACCGTCTGGATTTAAAGCATCACGTCATCATGGTGCGACAAGCAACATTTGCTGCGCTAGAACTAAAGCATACGTGCTTGGATAGGCCTGCACATAGCACTTGTCCGAGTTTCCCCCGTGGCATATACTCGCTCGACTCAGTGACAGAACTGGAGCCAGATGAGATTGAGTTCGAGATCCTCCATATAGATGTGGAGGCCAAGAATCAGTTGGACAATGTGGTCGCTATGTTTCAGGATTTTGTGCTAACCGGAGACCAAACGACCGTTTCAGCCGAGATTGACAGTTTTGGTATTGATCATTCAGTATCCAATGACCCGAGTGTCGTTGGCATAACCGACCACTGCTACCAGAGGGTTTTGGAATTCTGGCAGCAAATCTGGATAAATAGGATCAAGGATGCTCTGGATGCTATAGCCAAAGCAAGGGACCATAAGCTTGATGGAATGAATGATCTTGTGCAAATTTCCACTTGTGAGGAGGCATTACAAGGAACAAGAGACAGTCTCGAGGAGGGTGATGAGGATGAAATTTTTAACAAGATCGTACAACGGATTCAAGATCTCTAAATAGTATAACAGCTAGGAATATTGTTTGAAATTTGGGGTCATTTTCCTCTTTTTACAGATTCAGGCAGCTCTGCATCAACTTTTGAAAGACGACTTAAATTAATCACAGTTGACACTTGTCTCGAATCAGCAACCAGACGTACGGTCGCTGGTCCTTAACATTCCGAATTCTCACACTTAATCTCAACTTTAGAAAGATGGCCAAGACAGGGTTAGAAGAGGTTAGAAGAGGTTGTAATATGTTTAGGTTATTGCAGCCTAAATCTAGGACTTTAGGTTTCTAATCTGGCTTAACTAGGACTTAGTTCCGCACTACAGGTGGTATTGCTCCGCATAGCCGATTGCACTCTACCGATTTAAAACGATCAGTTTACTAAATTTGTCCTATAATTACCGGGTCGCCCCCCAACAGAAGCCCACACGGAAAAATTCTAGCCTCAACCCAATCTTCTCATAACACAGCATATCGCCCACCACCGCTATGTCACTCGAAAACATTGATCCTCTGGCTGGACTTGCTTCCATCGACTGGTCTCAGCTCAGTCATGCCTAAGGCCCAGCTGATGACGTACCACGGCTCCTAAGGGACCTCCAGTCAACAGATCCTGAAGTATACAAGACAGCATTTACTAAATGTTGGTCCAACATCTATCACCAAGGTTCACGCTATAGTGCTTCAGTGGAAGCAATTCCATTTTTGTACGCTTTACTTGATAGCCTAGCTACCCAGGATCGCGAAAGCCTGCTGTACCTGATTACCAGTCTTGGAATCGGTCACCCAGATTGGTCGGTCCCTAACGGGATTGCTATCGACAACTGGGAAAAGAGTATTGCGGAAATAGAGAGCCTTGAGTACCGCGATCGTGCAATGCAAGGATTCAAAGCTTACGAGGCAGTCGAACGAGGACTATCTTCGATTATAGGTTGCTTGGACGATGACTCAGAGAGCATGCGAGCCAATGCGGCCCATTCTTTGGCATTTTTCCCACGTCAGTCGGCTACATCTAAAGTAGCTCTCTTCGATCGATTGAGTGGAGAGACGAATAACAACGTCAGCGCAACGATTGTGCTAGCGCTCGCCGTCTTGTTTGCTCGGGCAGACGATGATTCTGAGAAACAGGACCTTATCAAGAAGATCCAAGAGTATCGTGCGGCTTCACCTATTCAAGCATTTGACGATATCGCCGGATGGTCTTGCGCTGTCGCGCTCTTTATTCTTGGTTCAAAGGGAGATGGATTGGCTGGAGCTGTGCAGCGTGTAAACGAGGACAAAGCGTACGTGGATAAGTTGGAATCATCCCTTGATCAGGATGTTTGGTTTCCCTTTGCTTTACTTAATCTACGCGATCTGGCCAAGTCTGTATTGAAAGACTAAGGAAAATAATTTCTTCTAGGCTCGATATACTACATATTACTGCTATAATTAACTTGGAGCGTTCTACCGGCCTCCGATCTCCTGACATGCCTCCTTGAAATAAGACCCTAGTCCTCTAATGGTGAAGATTGTTACATGAAATTACTAACACACGTCCAGCTTGCTCTAGAGGTTTAAGCCTGTTAGTCTACTTGTACTTGTTGACCTGTTCCTCGGTCCACTCCCAGTATTTCTTGCCCAGGTCAGGATCAAGGAGATCTTTGCGGCATGGCTCGACCTTTCCAAAAGGAGAAACTATTCAATGAACACAGTCAGCGATAATTAATCTCAAATGATTGTCTCGAACAGCTTGTGAGTCATTTTTGAATGACAAAGACTTACCCCAACAACCGTTTTCTTTCTCTGTGATTGTAGGCGAATGGCTTGCGAATAGCTGAGTATAGGCGCCATTCTTGGGTGCATGAGAGATGAGTTTCTACGGGCGTCAGTAATAAGTCTCGATTTTTGCAATGCGTCAACTTACGAAGATAGCAAGCTGCATCCTAGGCATGTTTTGCTGTAGGTTGGTCACAAAGTTGCCAGGATTCAGAGCCTAAAGACAGGTATTAGTTCCCGACATGTAGCAAAGAAAAGGACAATGGATGACGAACAACGCTGATAATGCCTTCACCGGCAGTCCTCCGAGCAAACTCAACGGCGTGTAAGACGTTTCCGGCCTTACTTCTTGAGTACTTTGGCCAGATCCCCTCTTCCTTGTGATAGTCCATGTTCGAGAAATCGATAGCGGGGGTTGGAGCACCATCAGCAGCGCTTGAAGACACCCAAATGACGCGAACAGAGTTCTTGGGAGCACTCTGGGCCGTAGCGGCAAGAATATGGTGGAGGAAGTGGGTGAACAAGAACGGTGCGAGGTTATTAACGCCAATCTGCAACTCATAGCCCTGTACGGTCTTTGACCCTTGTGGAGGTACCATTACACCGGCGTTGTTGTAGAGTACGTCAAGACGGCTTTCCTGTGCGAGGAACTCCTGAGCCGAAGCCTTTATGGTGGTGAGATCATCGAGGACCAGTGGAAGGAAGATCATCCTGCCGGTCGAGTTTGGGTGAGCTGCCCTGATATCTCTCATAACTTCGTCGGTCTTTGTTCGAGAGCGAGCGGCCATGTAGATCTTTCCATTTTTCTGGTATAGAATTGAAGCGAGCTCTTTACCCAATCCACCAGACGCTCCAGTGATGAGAAATACCTAGCGGATGTCGGTATTAGACAAACTGCAGCTGTATATGGAGTATATTGGCTCACCTTGCCTGCTTGGTCAGGAAGGTTCTTCTCTGTCAAGGTAGGCTTGTTGGGAATGATGGTGCTTCGTCGGACACTCATATTGAATGGTCTTAGGAATAGAAATTACTGCTGATCTTATAAAGACGAGGCAGGTAAGGATGATGTTTATGGTGGTGAAGATGCGGTCGTTTGCCAGATAAGTGAACGGTTTAGTCCGGGACTATTGCGGCTGCCTCTAGCTAGGTATATATAGTCCTCCGTTATCAAAATTTCTGAGGCTCCTTGGAAACGTAATTGAAATTATACTGTAAGATGCGGCCGCATCAAGGCGAGTCACGTCTAGTGCGCGTCTATTCAAGAGCGCCACTAGGAGCGATGCGGATTCCGCGGCCGCACTCCGCACCCGCTCCGCCCTCCACTCTCCCCTCTGATACCAGAGCACTAGAAGCCCTTTATACTCTATTGTAACACAGCTCTCTTCTTGCATAATATTTCTTATTCAATTGTAGCGTAGTTAAACTCCCCTATTATACTGTGGTCCTGGCTTCTACCCTTGCAGTGACATCGTGAACCGTCAACATCTCGCGGTACGTACTTCCAAGCCGCCACCTCGAGCTCATAGTATCCAGAAACATGCCCAAATCAGCGGCAGCCGTGCGATAAACTTCATTTCCACCCTCGCCAAGAAGCCAGTGAAATGTCGCTGCACTTGCGTAAATAGAATCCAGCATGAAAGGGCTTACTTTGGACAGCGATGATATTCCGTCCGTTCTGAATGCGGGCAGCAGCTCCATAGCCAGAGGATGTAGATGTTCGCTGACTTGTTCTATGATATGCATAGACTGTCTTTGAAGCTCAATATCATTCTGCGTCTTGTCCCCTGGACTATCTACATACCCAGGCTCTGCGCTGATCTTCTCGGGGCAAGTGAAACGGTCGAGGGTGACAAAGAGCGCTGAGCAGGCAATGGAGCGCGGTGCGAGGAGTATGATTCTTTTCTCGGGACCAAGTGCCGTAGCCTCATTGTCCACTGTTGCCCCAAAGTCTGACAGCTCGTTTGCCAGAGACATAATTTCTTCAGCACGAGACGTTGTCATCACTGAATTATCCCGGGCGTGGCTTATTGCGCGTCCGAGATACATCGAGGCTTGGCATAGTCTTGCGAATGGAGATTGTTGGATCTGATATGATATTGAGGTTGAATGACTGACGGCCACGTTGACTTCACCCCGGTCCTAGTTTCGTGTGAGTTGCGTTAGTATTAAACTGTCTGAATTTGTGTTGACTTACCCATGCCTCATCGTCGACAGGCAGTTTACACTGGGGATGGTTATCTGGAAGCAAGCAACGCTTTCTGTTTCCTAGTGACACGAGTTTGTCGAGGATGTAGATAGTCCACCATACTCTCCTTCTCTCTTCGGCTTCCGTCCAAGTTGTCTACGGGTATGTCAGCTTATTTCATCCATTGTCTTCGCAAATATGGTCAAGTGATGGGGTTGATTGTTTCATTCTCAGTAGTATCAATGAAACGTACCACTTGGCCCAATGTAGAATAATCCCCCGGCGTGATACCCAAGATATCAGCGTAGCGCGCGCACGACCCGACGGTCATCCAAGCTGCCGGATAGATCGCATGAGAATATTCATACAAGGCTACGAGTATCATAGCCTGAAGGCAGAGTAGCGATACGACGCCATTGGCCTCCAGACTGGCAAGGAAGCTTTTGGCTGTATCATATAGGGTTGAGTCGGTTATCTCGACAGCCGGAGTCGTAATGAGCTTCATTCCAAGAAACAGCATGGCAAGATCGGGGCCTGCATTCTGAACCGGGAGACCCATATCCATCCTCTTCTTAGATATCATGGGAAACCAAGTGTGAATCGTCGCGAAATAGTTTTGCGATACGTCTAGAACGACGTTGCCTTGGCTGAGCAGCGCGAGGACAGGCTACAGAGGAAAAGGGCACTTAGCAACAGATTAATGAGAATAAAGCAGTGAATTTAAGCATGAATAGAGTGAAGATGCTGATAACTTAAGGCAGCTTACCGCGGGAATGGCGCTGGAAGGGACAGGCAGTTTAGCATGAGACCATACATAGCAGTCAATATCGAGAAACATAGATGCAGGAAAACGCGACGCCGCTGTTGAGTCTGGGCATTCAGCAGTGGAGTAGGCAGGCGTGAAGCCAGTAGGTTGGGACCATGAGGTGACACTATTCGACCCGATGCTATGAGTGTCGATGTCGCAGAATATCGCGCCTGGCGTTGATTCCTGTTCCAACAATGACCCCGAAGCCGGGCCTGAGATCGGGCTCAAGATGTGCTGCTCGGCAGCCCTCGGAGAATTGGCCAGTCGATTCTCCAGCTCACTAAGACGCACCTGCATCATACTCCAGTCACTAGCACTCGGCTGGAAATCAGTCGCGATGCCATATTCGCACGGGCGTTGAGTGCGCTTGCATAAGCTACACTCGGGGAGAGCCTTGTCGCAACGGCGCTTCTGCTTTTTACAGGCTTTGCACGCTTGCTCGCTTCGGGTTGTCATGTTTTGGTGTATGCCAGTCTTGTTTTTGCAATGTATTACTCATTCATGCAATTAAATCATGGCACGTCAAGCAATCGCGTGTTCATTACCTAGGTGCTAACCTACGCGTAACTCCGTTCTTTTACCGTTGTCGGACTTGAGGACGAGCGGGGTTGAGTGCGGAAAATGCGGCCGCATCAGTGGGGCTCACTCCGCCGTCAGTCCGGAGACATCCGTCCATGCAACCTATTTGGAAGAGTGAGGCTCAAGGAATATATAAGAATCATTAAAAAGGAGTTTACCTGGGCCCCTATAAATGCGGCAATGTTGCGTTATCCTGTCACTACGGAATCATGAGCAACGTCCGCTGGGAGGCTTGAAGCCAATTTACCGTGGATATCTAATGGCCGGATTTACCGAGAGGCCGAGATCCAACTCAACCAGTGGCTAGACGTTGATGGCTTCAAATCAATCAATCGATCTCATGGCCGGATTGAGACAAGACACGCCACATTTGATCGATCTATAAATAAATATGGCACAGGATTTTTGACTCAACTTTATTGCATTCTTCTTCAATGAGTGGCAACGATCAAGCCACAAAGTCAGCTTCATTGTCTAGAATGTTGGCGATGCCAAATAAAGTCGCTACCCTACAGCGAACTGAAAATGCACTTTTTCCTGCTTTGTATGCTCCTGTCTCCTACAGACAATCACTCTATATCTGTAGTATAATCTTTTATCATCTTAGATCAAAATATAACATGTAGTACAAAGCTCATAAGCCTCAGGGTATGCAATGATGGTCATATACCATCGCTAATTGGCGCAAGTGAGTGGCAATGCCACGCACCGGAAATTTACGCACTTAAGCTAGAAGTTAGAGTTATCCTACGGAATACATACCAACGTCACAGGCGTGAGCCCAGTCAGTTCCCATTGAGCAGAATTTTCACCTATTGTCCTTTTGATTCTGGGCAATACCTTGACTAGAAGAAAGACATGCCTCAATCATGTTTTGTTGATCATCAATTGAGAAAATAATCGTCAGACAACGATCTTCCATGATTCTCAAGCGATCGCAATTACATCATCACCGAGCTACAGTGCCGAAGCAACCCACGTGGGTCGGGTCCAGCTTTGGCCTCGCATCGCTAAGATTGCTTCAACAATAAACACGAGCGTGACCTTCACCGACTCTGCTTTACGAGGTCCCCTAACACAAATATCGCATTGAGTTCAAATGCAGGGGCAAGGGACAAACAATAGTTCCTGTTGATCCGTTCGTATAGCCAGAAGCTCGTAACTGCATCAGGCACCAAATGCGCAGGGGTCGAGAATCTAAGAATAAATCACGTCCTGATTCGTCAACAAGGGACCAGGCTAAACTTGTACGAGTTAAAGCCTCGCCTTAGCTATCGGGGTTCCCCAGGTCTCGAATGGGCTGGGCGGAAAAAAAGACGGGAAATCGGCAGATAGCGTCACTGGGAGAAATGCCTGGGCTATTCTGTCATGCCATGGAAATGGAGTTCTACATAGAATGTGAGGCTGGGTCTAAGCCTGGATCAAACGTTACCGTCAACTGATCACCTGTAGTATCGGCCAGAGCGAACATCAGAGCTCAACACTATGGAGCCGATGATCCGAGAGATATGAAGTCATGAATCTATTAATACCTTTTTGCAAGATCTATAAAGACTCACTGATCAACCAGCGATAATCAACATTCTCATCATCAATCATCTCATCTTCTCTACAAACACTCTCCACTCACAACCACCATCTCTTCAAACAAACAAACAACTATTCTCACCTACAAACTCTCCACTTCCAACCATCAAAATGAAGTTCACTGCCGCTCTCATCGCTCTCGTCTCCGCCACCGGCGCAGTCGCAGCCCCCGCCCCCGCCGACTCCGTCTCCATGATGGCCGCCTCTCCCCAGTGGACCATCCAGTCTCTCTCCCGCTCATGCGACAAGGCTGATACCACCTGCACCTGGAACTTCAAGATCAACACCGGCAGCGGCGCCGCCACCGCCTGCAAGTACGTCGTCAAGGGCAAGCCCGCCTCCAAGGCCAACGGCGGCCCTGCCAAGTGCGGCACCTTCACCATCACCTCTGGCTGGAGCGGTCAGTTCGGTGCCGACAAGGGCTTCACCACTCTCTCGGTCGTCAGCAGCAAGAAGCAGATCATCTACCCCAGCTACACTGATAAGCAGCTCGCTGGTGGCAAGGTTGTCAAGCCTGACCAGAGCTACTCCCCCGCTGCTCTCCCTTAAGCGGTTATGAGATTTACGACTTGGATAGAGGATATAATTTGGAGGACGAGCGATAGTAATGTTAATAATTAGAGGGTGGATTAGAAGCATATATATCAGTATAGACTAAATAATCTGTTACACGCCATTTTATGACCCATCCATCTCGGTGATCTCAATTGATCTTTAGTTTATATCTGCATATATCGAGCTGCGGCTGACACAGAAGAAACAAATCCCCGAAAAGCTTTCGGCAAACCCCGCCGATCGCCAAGCAATCACATCAGATGCGGGGTCGCATCAAAAAGGGCGCAAGGCAGGAGAAACGTAGACACCAAAGATCTTATCAGATCAATCTAAATCTCACCATCACCAGATCGCGACTACTGAAGCGCCCGGCTTTTCTTATTCACAATGGTTTTCTACCCGCCATCATGGGTACCAGACCTGCCCATTGGTATATAAAAACGTGTCTCGCTCCAATGAACTCGCTAATTTGCCCAGATCCTCCAGACTCTATCAGCGTCGCCGAGTTCATGAGCTCGGAGGAGTATGGCCGGTATCCCATTGCGAGAGCCCGACATCCATACACGTGTGGATTGACTGGGAAAACGCGTACAGCTGAAGAGGTTATCCGTAGAGAGGATTTCCTTGCCCGGGGCATCGGAAACGCCCTTCAACTGGACTCGCAATCCGGGTCGATATGGGACCGCGTCTGCGTCATATTCTCCCTCAATACCGTGAGTAGGCTATTTCACAAATGGCTCTGTTGTTTGGGCTGATTCAGAGATAGATTGACTACATCCCCCTCACCCATTCCGTTCATCGCCTGAATGGTATCGCGAGTCTGAGCAGCGCAGCTCTGTCAGCATCGGAATTGGAGCACCAGCTCCGCGCCTCAGGTGCAAAGGCTATCTTTACTTGTGCGCCCCTTCTGGACACCGCGCTCAAAGCGACAGATGCGGTTGGTATCGCTCGAGACAACGTATTTCTCCTTCCAGTGCCCCACGCCACGAGTACGCCTGGTTTCAAAACGATTGACGACCTAATCGAAGAGGGAGAGAAATTGCCCGTATTATCTCCATTAGAATGGAAGAAAGGACAAGGTGCTCGACAAACGGCTTATCTGCTATATTCAAGCGGTACTTCTGGGTTGCCTGTAAGAATCACGCCCTGGCGATGTATATTTTGCTAATCACCAATGAGAAACCGGTGATGTTATCACACTATAATATCATCTCAGGCATCATACAAACGTGTACACTCGACTCGGTCTCCAGAAAGGCTGATGGGATCGACACACAAGTGATGCTCGGGGTATTACCATTCAGCCATGTTTTCGGACTGATGCTCATCACTCACTTGGGGACTTACCGCGGCGACGAGATCATCGTTATGCCTCGCTTTGAGTTCGAGCCATTCTTGTCGGCGGTTAGTCGCTTTCAGATACATCAGCTTCCAATTGTTCCCCCAATCGTGATTCAGATGCTGGACAGGAGGGAACTATGTCGCAAGTTCGACCTGAGCAGTGTCAGGTTTGTGTATACAGGTGCTGCACCGCTCGGAAAAGAAACAGTGGACGATCTGTTGAGCCTTTACCCAAAGTGGCGCCTTGGTCAAGGCTACGGTAGGAAATCCGACGATTCGTCCTTTTCGTGGTTGCTGACACTTGAACAGGAATGACAGAGACGGCGACTGTGTTTATACAAAGCAGCGAGCATGATACACAAGTCGGCACAACTGGATCATTGCTTCCAGCAGCGAAGGCTAGGATCATCGATCCAGATGGCAACGAGATTACGGACTACGAAAAGCCAGGCGAGCTACTGATTCAGAGTCCAACGGTGTCTCTTGGCTACTTTAACAACCCCAAGGCCACCGCCGAGACCTTTTTCGAGGATGCTAACGGTCGCTGGATTCGAACGGGTGATGAGGTGCTGGTTCGCATGTCCGAGAGTGGCAATGAACATTTTGTCGTTGTTGATCGAGTGAAGGAGCTCATCAAAGTCAAGGCTAGTAGCTCCCTCTCAATGTAGAGGCCATGGCTTGGTTTATAACTAACTGAACGCACAGGGCCACCAAGTTGCGCCAGCAGAGCTCGAGTCACATCTCCTCACTCATCCCGCCGTGAGCGACTGCGCAGTCATCCAGATCCCCGATGCAAGAGCCGGCGAGGTTCCGAAAGCATATGTAGTCAAAGCAAATCAAGCAAGTCAGTCTGATGAAAAACTTGTCAGAGATATACAACGATATGTTGAGGTGCATAAAGCTAGATATAAGTGGTTGAAGGGCGGAGTGGAGTTCATCGAAGCGATACCGAAAAGCCCGACGGGGAAGATCTTGAGACGCAAGCTGAGGGATAGGGAAAAGGAGGCTAGGAGATTGAGAGAAGCAAAGTTATGATGTCACCTATTCAAGACAATTGGCAACTTGAGGGAGGAGGGAAACACAAGGCCCTGACCCTAAACGACAAAAAGACTTACGTGAGTTTGTATAATTTAAGCCTAAGCTTAATATAACTTAGGATGCCTGTTAATCAGTTTATTTTGGCATTTTATGTTAGTGTCTGGTGCTTTCCTACCCCCCAAGGGCAGCTTTAGACCTTAAGCCCTGGACGTACTTTGTTCTATCCCTATGTAAGCACGAGTTAGCAGATAGCTATAACTGTTACACTTTAATTCAGATATCTTTCTTGATATCCCTGTTTCATTCTCGCTCGTTCTTCTCTGCCATCAACTTCTTATAGAATCGATCCAATTTCCCCCATATTGGCTTATCCGGCCTATATCTATCCCTCAAAGCAACAACATATTCCGCCTCGGCATTCCTAGTAGTCGCATTCTCTACTAGGAGGTCAACTATCCCGATCCCCTGCTCAATCTGACACGCCTGGCTCAACGCTGAGTATTCACCGTCTCTTGAGTCTATTCGCGCGCCTCCCTTGAGGAGCAAACACAGAGACTCTTTGCGCGACTCTATCTCGCTTCTCGCTTCTAGAAAGGATGTGCCCTCTTGCACAGCATCAACCATCAATTCGAAAAATTCTCGTAGGAGATTATCATGATTGTTCTCGTAGATTGCTTCGCGGGCCATTCCTCCGGCGCCGAGGAGAATTTGTAGGCATCGCGCGTCGGACATTAGGAGTGCTGATAATATTGGTCTTGGGTCATCGAGGTCGGGATCATCGAGATCATGAGGTCTGTCTAGTTTACGAGGTTTGCCTGGATCAATTCCCTTTTGGATGAGCAGGCTCAGTAACTCCAACACGGCTTCTCTCTTCCTCTCCGCACGTTCCGGCGAACACCCGTTCATGTCTTCCCTGTCACAGCCATCAATGCAGTTGATCAGCAGGTGAAGGCAACCATCCTCGTCCTGTTGTATCATAGGGTTGGCTCCAAGCTGCAGTAGTTTGATGGCAGGTTCAAACTTTCTCCTCCCGATAAGCATGTTCAGCGCTGTGCCGCCATGCCAATCTCCCCACTGAGATTCAGCTTCCGCATCCAGTGGGACACCCCATCGGGCTAACTTCTCAACTATCTCACAGGCCAACTCCTGGTTTTTGCAATGTTTAACCCAATGAAGTGGTGTCTGGCCCGTAGCGTCTCGGTCAGTAGGGTTGAAGCTTTTATGCTGAATGAAGGCATCGATACCAGAAAGGGAGCCTTCTGTGATAGCGCAATGAAGCCCAGAGATTTTGCCCTTGTCACATATTGCAGAGTGAATAACATCTCGCTCTAGCAGCAGCTGAAGGATCTCATGGGTACTGTGGCGTATGGCGTAGTGCAGTGGTAGCCATTCATAAATATTAACCACTCTTCCATATTTTCGACAATTGCAGAGTGTATGTGGCCATATATCCGTACTAGGGTCATTATCAAGAAGCCATCGCACAATCTCGAAGCGCTTCTGAAGGATAGCAAGGTGCAATGGCGTTGCGAGCTGCGCCCGAATGGTCGTCCCACAGATGGGAATGATGTAGGGATCTTCATAGGGGATGAACCTGGCAATGTCGTTGATCTTGTTGATGTCAGAGCCATAAGTCACGGCGAGCTTGATTGTAGACAGTGAGTCTTGATCGACGGCCCAGTGAAGACGCGACCTTGAGGCCTTATCGACATAGCATTGCCTACAACACTGTGGATCGTGTTCCTTGGTCCATGGGTGGCAAGGAGGTAAGCCAGTTGCAGCGGCGTTGCGCTTGTAGAGGACAGGAACGAAAATAGCGTGAAACGCGTGATTAACACGAGACAGACGCGAGAGGTCTTGGGGCTCGCAGAACAGCGACAGATGTTCGGCCAGTTCAACTGGCAAGGAATTAAAACTCATGTTGCTGGCCTTGAAGCTCGAGTGAGTTTATTAAAGAAAGGCGTTCCTTAGCATCAAATCAATCAGGTTGTGGGACAATGATATGATATTGTTAGGCAGCAACCCCGCCTTATATACAATCTTGGTGTTCTGGTCATGCTTACGCCCCCAGGCAGAAGGATTCCTCGTTCTTCTAAGCACACACAGCCTCTTGAGACGTTGCATCTGAATTCCATGCGCAACATAAAACAATAAGAATGATACTTCATGAAGCCCAGGGCTTAGGAAATAAGAAACCCATTTGATTCTTTCTCATATCCGTCGAGCATCCCCCAGAAACCCGTGAACAGGGATAGTTACTCGACGGAATATTCGCCGTATGGAGCCTCTCCCCACTTACTCATGGTTCTCAATTCCGATTCACTTCCATACAGCACAGTCATGAATACCCTATCAGAAACAAGATCCGGCTCTGAATGAACCGGGCTATCTTCTCTCCCCCAGCTGAACCGAACGATTTGACCGTGTCCAACCTGAACTCGAGGGGTATTTTGGAATGCAGTGCCAAGCGACTCTCGCAATAGATCGTCTGCGTCGTACATCTCGTCTTCAGAGGGCTCAGGGCCATCAGGTTTACTCTGCCACCAGTAATATTGCGCCTCCGCCTCATGCTGCGTCTTGAAGACATTTTCGTCCGGCTGTAGCATGAGCGTAGACGGCCCGAGTAACGTGAGCGCATACTTGCTCCTCACGACGTCCTCGCGCCCTCTGTCGTACTGAAACATGGGGCCATCTTGGTGCCATCTGGGGATTTCAAATGCGTTGCAAGGCTTCGTGATGCGGATGGTAAGCCAGCATGCACTTTTCTCTTCGGTGTTGCCCGAGCAGTCGTTTTGCGTAATCTCTAGGAACGCCTTGGTTTTGGGTTCCAAATCCTGCTCTACGGCGTCGGTATTCCGAGCGAGGAATTTCGATACCTCAGTAACCAGTGAGCCGTCAACGGGGCCGTAGTAATTGAGTGTTGAGTCTTGTTTTGTAGACGTGATGCGGGGAATGTCGATAGACTCTGGAAGAATTGCGCATGGTGATTGATCTGACATGTTGAGATTTGAGATGGTAGTTGCGGAAGGATGGAGAAGTTGCTCAAGTTCTCTCTCTGCGATTATTGAAGTACCAGATGATTCTATGACTCAGGCCGTGCATAGACACTACTGCCTAATACTATTAGTGCCACCATGGCTGTGTGCATCAATCTTACACTATCGTGAGCTGTGCCAGCTCGAGTCAAGCTAAGCGCCGTCCGTGTCAGCCTTATCAAACAGTAAAATCAATAACCCGCTCCGGGGCACCAAGAACTAATCCCACTACAGGTCATTGGCTCAACGGCTGAACCGGTAATTTCTGCATCAGGAAATCACCGAGCGCCGTTGCGATAAATATTCACACCCAGCCTTGTCAGCGCGTCACCGCTTCATCTTACAATCCCATCACCATCCATAATGAAGCCAACCAACGCAATCCTCTCTGTGCTCGCCTCTCAGGCGACGGCGCAGCTCATCGATATTCAGATCGGCGACACCGCTAGACTCGACATAATGCGCCAAGCAGCTGAGGCCAAAGTCAACGGCAACACGGCCAAAGCCCACGCATTAATGGATCAGATCCGCATCGCAGACGCCGCGGACGAAAAGAATCTCTGGAAGACTGATTGTCGCGTCAGCTCTCAATTCGAAGCTGAGATCTACACCGTCCAAGATCCTTCGCGCGCACCGAAAGAAATCGCCTGGGCGATGGACTTCCTCGACAACCACTGGAAGACTGATGACGGTCGCGATCTTCCGTACCCTGGGGATTTTGATCGCTTCATGCATCCCGATGGATTTAGGGTCATGCACATGGATTCTAAGAAGCTCCCATGGGCGGTGCGTAAGTACCATGAGGAGCTTGTGAAGGAGGGCAAGCAGATGGAGCGCAAGTTCATCGCTGAGATTGATGGGAGTGCGTTCTTCGCGCCGGGTGTTGTGACGTGGTTGGCGCCTTTGTTTGCGGGGAGTAAAGTTGAGCCTGGCAAGGATGCGTGCGAAGGCAAGTTGATTTGATGCGTGAAAGGGTTTGAACTAACGGTAGTAGATGACCTTGTTGACTTTAGCAACTGGGATAAGAAGAAGCAGGCGGGTGACGGTGCTAGGTATACCTTTGGGTATGGTGGCAAGGTGCAGATCGGAGATCATATCACTGTCGAAGTGCATGCTCAGAGGGCTTCTAAGCAAGGTACTGAGAAGAAAACCGAGGCTGCAGTAGATGAGGAGACTGAAGGAACCGAAGAGCTGTAGACTGAGAGCACTGTAATGACTTGCGGCTCCTCTTCAGTGGAATGGGCCGTTCAGGTTATGAATCTGTCTTGATGTTTTGATGATATGAAGTAATGAATTTCTGTTTACTAATGTTTCAAAGTGTTGATTGTCTATCCCAGCCTAGAAGCCCCCAAAGCATGCCAGCGACAAAATCATACTGAGACTTGGTGGCTATCGACCTTGAGTTTTGACTCGGCGCAGTTATGACCACGTCTTATCGCTTTCGTATGAGCCTTGGCTCTACCGAGAAGTTGGCTTCGACATTTAGTGGATTTTCTTACAACTTCTAAACAGATATTGATTTCGATCACTGGCGGAACATCTTGCTCATATTTTGGCGAATCGTTCACGAAACGTCGTGTCATTGCTGAGCATAAGCATATGAATACCAAAACTGTAATGAAAGAGTTTCTGATTTAAGGAATAAAGCAACTCAAGTAGAGCGATCGACTTCAACTATCTTTACGAGGAGGAAAAATGTTCGGGCCAAAACTCCCGACAAAATAACAAGCATATTTATTTACAACAGTCACTAAAGCCCTAGCCGCAAAACCCCTGAAATTATGCCCTCCCACTATTCTGATTCAGCACTAGCAGCTCAATTAGCGCCAGGGGTTCTAAAAGGTTATCGATTTTTGGGCTCAATAGCGCTGGAAGCTATTGAGCCCCGAACGTTCCAAGGGTCCACCAACAACGCCCAAAAACACCAAAATCCACTTCGAAATGTCACAATGAGAGATAGCGACAGTGCATATTCCGCTTTGTCTCTTTACTACCGAGGATTTAGTGAGAAGACTGCAGTAGTCCTCTGCTAGTTACCGGCTGAATGAAACGCCTCATGAGGCTATTGGGAATTATCTGAGCGGCCTTTGCTGTAGCTGGAGGAGAAAAGAAAACTTAGGCCCAATCCTAAATGATAAAAAGATTTAGGTAAAACTTATCTAATTTTAGGATATCCTTTACTTGGTTTATTTTGACACCCTATACTGATGTCTCGTGTTTTCTTGCGCCCCAAGGCATAGCTAAATGAGCATCGTCTCATCGTTTTGGCCATGGCCTTATAATATCACTTCCCCTCTCATGCGCGCCACACTCTTGTTTTTTTGTTTGTCCCTCTTCCCTGCTTATCCAGTCACTTATTCACGATGCGTTCCATCCTCGCATTGGCGGCCCTCGCCGCCGTTGACTTCGTCGCGGGAAGCGCCTGCAAGCCCAGGTCCAGCACCACGATCCCCTCACTCGTTTCATCCTCCACCGACGCAACCAGCTCATCAACCGCTACAAATGTCGTTACCCTCCCTAAAGTCCGCAATCTGGCCACCAATGGAAACATGGCTGAGATTGATCCAAGCAACCCTCTCTCGGTTCCTGACTGGGAGGTTGAAGGTGATGCTCGCATTGTTGGAGGTGCCGGACGAGAGGAGCCTGGAAGTACTGAACGAGGCTGCGCTGCTATGAGTGCCTCCGATACCGG
Source organism: Fusarium sacchari (assembly GCA_017165645.1). NCBI lineage: Eukaryota > Fungi > Ascomycota > Sordariomycetes > Hypocreales > Nectriaceae > Fusarium > Fusarium sacchari. Next base: position 242,837 of record JADANP010000029.1, read on the forward strand.
CAGTGGAAAGCGTGCTTTGGGTGTTTCTGTTAGTATCTCGCAGAGCATGTCAAACCTCGACCTCTCGACTCCCTACACCATTCGCTTTTACTACCTCGTCGTTACATCACCTGCGGCCATCAACCTCTGCCAATTGACTGGCTTTCTCGGTGGTTCCGTCTTTTACCAGAACTGGGTGTTCAGCACTGGCACAGCCGTATCGTGGAATGAGGTCCTTCAAGCCGTGACGCCTGCGCAGGTCAATGCTCCTCTCCGCATCGCCATGAACTGTCTGATGGGTGGTGGAGCGACTGTGCTTGTCGACTCTGTCTTTATCTCCAACGCTGTCACGCCACAGAACATCAACAATTTTGCTGTCAACTTTGGCAACACTGGTACTGGTGCCAATCCTCCTCTTGATCCTCCTGCGGTGGGTCCTCAGACAACAACCAGCTCTTCCAAGCAGGAGATTACATCGACTACCCAACGATTGGAGACTACATCTGTTCCCCAAGATCAGGAATTCACTTCTGTAACTCAGCCGCTAGAAACTACATCTTTCCCCCAACAATTTACTTCCGTTACTCAGCCTTTGGAGACCACATCTGTCCCCCAGAAGGAAGAGACCACTTCTGCTGCGGAAGAGCAAGAAACAACATTTGCCTCCGCCCAGTCCTCAACCGTCCCTGTTGTAGGCACAACCAGCACAGCACCTGAGCTACCGTTCTGCTCAAAGGCTCTTAATGGAGGCTGTTGGTGGAAGCGCCCCGATAATGGCGACGATATGGTCAACTGTGCGAGCCGCGGCTCTTGGCCTGGTTCCACTGGTCAAGGCCATCTTGTCCCTCGTCCCGACAACTACCCCCTTCCTCTGAGTCAGCTTTGGTGCCTGGGCTGGTGCTCCCTCTCACCTGGTTGCAAGTCAGTTGCATTCATCCCTGAGGATAGATCATGCCGCTTTTCGGAGCACCAAGTTCAGGATGCCGACTTTGTTCCTGGTCCTGACCCCAATGTCGACACTGAAGGCGTGTTTTACTGGCATGATCTTTCTTGCTTCAACTGTCCTTGTAACGATGAGCCTTCTCCTACCTCTGTTGCCTCAACCACTCAATCTGCTGAGCCTACCGATCTTGTCAAGTTACCCGCTGCATCCACTTGCCCCAAATCCCTAGAAAATGGATGTCAATGGAACGAGAGATCTCAGGGCGGCAGTCTGACCACCTGTCAATACAGGGGTCGATGGCCTGGAAGTGATGGCGCAGGCTTTGCTGTTGAGCAACCCCGTGACTATTCTACGCCCTGGAGTCAGATGTGGTGTGTTGCCTGGTGTTCGCTCTACCCCGGTTGCAAGTCGGCTGCCTGGCTGCCAAATGACCGATCGTGTCGTTTCTCCACCCATTCGCTATCCGATGCTGACTTCGAAATGGCTGCTGATCCCAACTCGGATTCCGTCGAGGATGGTATTTACTATTGGCATAGCCTTGATTGCATGACCTGCCCTTGCCATGACGATCCTACCACCTCTCTACTTCCACCAGAATCCACCACTCTCATCCGCTCCGTGACACCTCAGCCTAATACACCCACAACCGTCACGGCCACTACCAAGGCTGTTACAGGAACCCCAACCCCTGGCCCCGTGGAGCAACCCTGTGAATGGGACAATGGCCAGGGTATCTGCTACAGACCTTTCGAGAAGGAGCAAGGACCCTGTGGCGGAAAGCTCATGATCGTCAACCCATCACAGTACACAAAGCTACCACTTAACTGGAAGCCTGAAATCACAGAGCCTGTCCATTGTGCGATCATGTGCCATACCAACCCCGATTGTTACGCGTGGGGATTCGAGTGGAGCAGCAACATGAACTGTGTTCTTTCTCTTGGGCAGACTGAGGTTGATCAACTGGAGGTCGTGTCTTCGGGAGCTCAGTATCGCTGGTACTCCCATACGTGCTGGGAGTGCAGAGACTGTGTTACTCGTTGGAACTGGTCCTGGGATTCCTTGCCTGCTGGAAATTAAGACATATATCCTGAGTGATGAGTATATTTAGATAATTTAGTCTAAATCTAGGCCAGTCTTTGCTGGGCTTATTGAAACACCCCCTTCTAGAGTTGAACATTTCCCTGCTCACTGGGGGCGTTTCGTGACTTGGGCTCGTTAGATGATGTGTAGAGGGTATATATTTAAATGACGCTGATCTATATTCTAATATTAATATATTAATTAATTCAGTGCAGTATTTATGGCAGTTATAGTCTGAGCCCTGGGATAAATTTGGCAGGGGAACCAGTGATGAGAGGTTATGCACGCGAATTCATCAACAGTCTTCCAATGACTCACTGTAGGTGGTCTGTAACAAAGCGGCCTTCAGCGTCCTACAATGTCAAACGACATCACCATCTGAAATAGAACCAGGCCCTCGACTTCTCCGATGCTTAAGATTTGGCTTCAAATAGGAAACTATCTATGATCGCGGCCAATGATCCTCTCTGATGCAGCATCAACAACATGCTCCGTAACTCAGAGTGATACCGATAAGTATATAACCAGCGCTAGGATACCTCCCCGGAGGAATTAGAATTAAAAATCAGAACTTCCCTTATTTGAGCTTGGCGACTGTATCTACGCTTTATTCATATTCCAAACACAGTATCTTCTTCTATCATGGCAGAGAAGGCACCCACGCCAGATCCTGCATCCAAAGAGAAACCGGTTTCTCAGAAGAGCAAAAAGGACACCACATCCACTACTATTACCGATAAGAGAGGCAATACGTCGAAATCAGGTTATGAAGTGCCAGGGATAGACTGTCCGTGTAAGTGCGGATGCGATGAGGTGAACATCACATTCACGGTCCACGAAAAGCACTGAAACATCTAAGTAGGTATTATTGGCTGTACAGTTAATCCCATGTAGTCAATAGAAGGAACAGTAGCCCTGAATCTGTTCTAGATGCAAGATTTTGCCTAAAAGCTTCTGTAATAGCACTGAATACTGGAGCTCGATGCGTAACGTCTATAACTTGCTTAAGCAAAGACGGCAATCAATGTTGAACCTGCTTGCGTGTTTCGAACATGAGAACGTGGCATTCTTGACAGTAAGATTAAGAAGACCAATAGCATGCATATGCTCGAAAAGCGGCCTGCATTGCTTCAGCCATGGATCGATTCACTTCGACCCGCCGTCTGGCTTCAGTGAGATTGCCGAGTTAATTATGGCGCCATGTTAAGGTCAACCTTATCACCGATTTCCTGGGGGGCAATCCTCCTGGGCTCGAGTCCCAGTCTCATGAGATCTCCATTTTTGCACTTGCCTACTTCTGCAGTAACTCTGATTCACAGCCTCGCGAAAGGTATAAGTACCTTCCAACCGTACTTTCTTTTCTGTATCTTCTTCTCAATACATATACAAGCATTCTATAGACTTTTAATATCTATTCCACGAACAAACTAACGGCATCAACTACAAATCCAGACTTTCAACCTCCCAAGAGCGACAAGAAAAGTGATGTTTCTACCACCAAACCAGAAGCTTCAACAAAGGCTACGGTTGCTGTGAAGGATATCAAGAGAGACAAGAAGGAGAAATTAGCCAATCCAATGTCCACGTTTGCTGCTGGGGTATGCTACTGTAGATGTGGCTGTTTGTCGCCAATGACTGAATATGGCAGATGCTCGACGTGTGTGGCATACTGTGAGATTACATCCTAGGAAGTTTTATAATAATATACAGGAAAGCAAGTAATATAGGTATTTAGGTCATGAACCTATTTCCTGGTGTAATTAGTTAGAAAAATAATAAATATTCCTATTATATAAATTCTTAATTAGCAAAGACTTCTTAATAGGCCAGTTAACACACCTGATAGTAAAGTACATTTAAAAAGCACTGCCTTGAATCAAGAAAAAAAAAGTACTCAAAACAAGATAATTTATCGACCACGCCAGGAGTCGAACCTGGAATCTCTAGAGATTTCTCGATTTGCTCGAAAGCCGAAATCTAGCGCCTTAGCCATTAGGCCACGCGGCCGGGTTCTTTGATGACGATGGTTCTGCTTCCAGGATCCATACATTACGACGATCCGAAGTTTCGACGCCGATTGATGTGATTCCTGTCTTTTCACAAAATATTCTTTCAAGTATGCATTTGGTTGTAGGAGAGGTTGGAACTGGGAATGGCGATGCGAGCGGCTCTACAGCAGATCCATGCTGACCTCCCTCCACCCCAACCAGCAGGGCATAGATACTCTAACGCTTCAGTGCAGCTTCAAAATCGTTCAAAAACTTCCAAAGAGTCTTCTCCTTCCAGCCCTTCTGCTTCCAATCATTCGCTTGCTTCGGGAACATATCGATAACCCCAAACATGGTCATATCGTGTGCAAAAACGAAGAAGACGTTGTCCTGAGCATCTGCTTTCTGAGCCTCTTTGATCGTCTTTATCGCAAGTTCCTTATCAAACCCAATCGCTGGGTCAAAAAATGGTTCGCCAACGGCCCGTCCACGCTTGACGTTCATATCATCAAATGCAGTTCCGGGGCATTGCGATAGGTGAAGACGGAGAGAATCTGAGAGCGATAGATGCTCTGAAAGATTCGATGGGTACGGTAAATACTGCGATGGACGTAGCTCGCCACCATGATGGCACAGGTCACCGCCCATGAAGATGAAAGTGTCTGGGCTGGTAGTTGTACGAGCAAGACCTGCGATATGGCCAATGTCATGGCCTGGCGTGTCTAGAAGATAGAATGAGCCATCACCGAAGAAGTCAAATGCACGAAATGGGCCAATCTGGAGGACCTTGTGTTCAAAGTCGATCTCTCTCACCTCTCTGCCCCTGCCAGCTTGTCAGTTATGTCGGAGAGCAAAAGGCGATGCTGATGCCTACTCAAAGTCTACTTCACGCATGGGAGAGTCTGGGTCAGCGGGATATCCGGGTAAGAAGGCTTCTTTAAATCCTGGCCCAACGATGAGTTCTGTTGACCCAGGAAAGGTTGTGATGTCTCCGATATGGTCGAAATGGTGATGACTGTGTAACCATCAGTAAAGGACTCATAATGCAGATATTCCGTGCTACCAACCTCCATATCACGCTATCAATATCTGACGGGTGTACGTTATTCTCAGCAAGAATATCGGCAACATTCTTGGGCACATCCACGCCCCAATTCGAGTTTCTTCTTATTGTATCCGCGTACATTGGCGAGAAGTTCTTCAACGGCTCCTTCGGAACACCCAGATCAAAGAGTGTTTTCTTCTCCGAAGAACTTTCAACAAGAAATGACCATGTTGTCAGTGTTGGCATCGCATCGAGCCCCTTCATCGCAGGTTTCATAAGATGAGTGAGCGGCATACCCGACAGCCTCAAGCTAGAGTCGATGATGCTGACTTTGGCGACTTTGCCATCTGGCACGTCAAATCGCGGTCTTTGAGCCATTCTTGAGACGCGATTTGACACGATGATTTATGTTGCTTACAAAGTTTCCGGGGAGAACGAATTGCGATAGCCTTTATACTGACGGTCGGATGTCGGGTAGTAAGGTTAGAACGGAAGACACGGCTAACAAATTACGACGTCATAGGCGGCTTACTCAAGCAATATGGAGTTTAAGCCATTGCCCGCTTTTATAATCTGCATTTACACTTGACACAAATAATGAACTTATGATCTAATAAACCAAGTCGGTATCGGCCATTCAATTAAAACAAACAGCACAGCTGCCGCGCAACTTTTGCGTGGCGATTTCACATGCTTCATGAATGACCTCTCAATTGGTTGAAACTGGCCTAATACATTCATGTGCAACACCTGATTCTCATTCATGTGCTGATAGACCCCTGATTCGACTAAGAATGTCAGCGGGCAACTTGATGCTTGAGAAAGTAAGCTCCTCGCCAAGAAGTACTGCCATAGGTTTAGAAGCTTAGCTCTTGTGGCTGCAGGGTAAAATGAAAGAAATGCCCCAGAACAGTAAGCATATCCTCGCCAAAATCTCACCATACTCCACAACAGCTGCGACCACAAGACGCCCTCTGCGGCTAAACGAAAAGAATATTGAAGATTTGGTGTTGCTGAGTCAGAGAGACACAGCTCTTTATGCTATCTATGCTTACCTTTAAAGTTAGGGCGTGGCTGACATGCAGTCCATACCCCGACCATGTCACCTCCAGTTCAGCCCTACGTATTCAGAAGTTGGTCTTTAGAGACGGAAACGCCTTTTATTCCCTCATGTTGGTTATTATTGTATTGAAGGCTTCCCGCAACGAATTACTATGGAGAGATTGAAGCGCATACTGTTGCTCACCAATAGTGACTTCGGTCAAGCCAATGTAGTCCTCGCTACAGCTCATGAGCTCGGTCAAGCCCGCCAAGATGTTGAAATCCATATTGCTTCATTCCAGGATCTAAGAAGCGGAGTGGATAACGCCTCAAGTTTCATGCAGACAACCGCAGCGCAACAGAGCAAGAAGATACCTCAACCGTTCGTGTTCCACGAGATTGAAGGAACAAGCTGGGGACCAGCTACTAAGCGTCCAGAAACGGCCATCTTTAAAACGCTCGAACTGACCCCGGGACTCGTTAACTCAGCAAAAGGCGTTGCTATCCTCCCAGCTGTCATGATCCCTTGGAGCCCAAAAGAGTTTCTTGATATCTACAAGGAAACGGAACGAGTTTTCGATGAGGTCAAGCCTGATCTGACTATCGTTGAACCACTGTTTACCCAAGGCTTGACCTTCTGTCACCATCGAGGTGTCAGATGGATGGTCCTTTCGCCGAATACGATCAAAGAGTTTGCAGTCCCAGTGCAACCAAAGCTAGCTGCTCTGTGGAAGTATCCAATGCAAGTGATTCTCCAACAACAGGCGGGAAAACATGACTAACTCTAGTAGTGCGTGCTCGGCCTTGCCTTATCCTATACCATGGAGCCTCATCCCATGGAATATCTGTTTTGGGTTTGTGGCTGGCTACACTCTACTCACTGATACCCGGCTGAAAAGAACAACCGAGATACTCCGGAAAGAGATTGACACTTCCATAGCTTTGATGACGATGATGGAGCTGGGTGTATTGAAGCCGGCGCCACCAAATCTTCCCATCCTTGTGGCTAGCAGTCCTGATATAGACTACCCATTCAGTATCATACCACCACAGCTGACATCGTGCGGTCCCATCATACGCGCCGCTCCGTCCATCAAGGAAGCTGATGAAAACTTAGCAGCATGGCTTAGACAAGGCCTGACTGTATATATCAACCTAGGCACGCATCACAAATCGAATCCCACTGAAGCTCACGAAATGTCCAAAGCCTTCAAAAAGGTTCTCGAGCACGCTGATACACTGCATTCAACGGGGAAGCCTCTTCAAGTGTTATGGAAACTAGGACGGGTGCCTGATGAAGAAGGCAACGCCCCAAAAACAGACTCTTATACTGGCGAATGGGCCTTGGTGACCGATGAACTACAGGCTTACATTAAACGAGACAGAGTCCGTATCACGGACTGGTTCGTTGCTGAGCCAAAGTCCGTCCTTGAGTCGCAAAGCATCGTTTGCTCTGTGAGTCACGGCGGAGCCAATTCTTTCTATGAAGCGCTATGGTGAGTTCATTCCTCATAAGGTACATAGCATCTGACAATATTCCTAGCTGCGGAATACCTCAGGCGCTTCTCCCTGCCTGGACAGACTGTTACGATTTCGCGAACCGCGTTGAGCTACTCGGTGTTGGGCGCTGGGCTAATAAGGAGGCGAAGCCTCGGTGGAAAGAGGATGAACTTGCCGGGGCGTTGCTGGAGATTCTGTTTGGACCGGACTCCGCGGGGATGCGAAAGAGGGCAGAGGAGGTTGCGAGTCGTCATCCGGAATGGGAGGGTCGGCAGATGGCTGCTCGAGAGATACTCGACTACTTGACAAGGATGGAGTGACTGGAGAATGAAAGGCATTGCTAAATATGATCTAGGGTCGGTGGTTGACTTGAGGAAGTCCACAGATGAAGCGACACCGATGGCCGTATAAGGGCAGGAGTCCAGTATTAAATGGCGTTGCTCTAATCTAGTTGCAGCAAGTACTTCCATAGCATCCCTATGGCTCAATTGAGTGGGACTCTATTGATAATATCAAAACGCATCGCGTGTTGAGTTCTGGTGTAATTGAATGTTGCTAGCATGGGATCCCCGCAAAGTGTAACATGACGTCCTAGTGAAGGATTGAAGGATCGGCAACCTCGGCATGTTTTAGGTGAGGAGAAAAGACTAGGGAAGATCCGAGGCGCGTCTCACTCACCTCAACTTAATTCTAACACACATCAAACTCATCATAATCACCAGTAATTTATCAGAAAATCCGCCGGAACTCAACATGGCAGATGAAGTTGAACCAAAGAGGCTGAGCCAGCCATTCTCAATCCCAGACCCAACCAGCTTCTCCAACTTCCAGCGCGACATCTACCAATCGTTCCGCCCACCACTCTTCTCAACAAATCCCACCGAATGGGAATCCTTGGCCAAGGAAAAGATCCCCGCCACCAATTTTGGCTACGTCTATGGTTCAGCGAGCAGTGCTGCTACTGCGAAAGCGAACGGCGAGGCGTTCAGTAGATATCGTCTGAAGCCCCGCTTTCTCGTTGATGTCACCAGGCGCGATGTTGAGGTTGAGCTGTTCGGTACAAAGTACAAGAGCCCGCTGATTGTAGCGCCCATTGGCGTGCAGAGCATTTTGCATCCTGATGCGGAGGAGGCTACGGCCAGGGCGTGCCATAATGTCGGCATGCCGATGGTTCTATCGACTGCTGCGACGCGCACAATCGAGGAGGTCGCTGCAGCGAATGTAGATGGTGATCGCTGGTATCAGCTCTACTGGCCGAAGCCGCAATTCGAGGACGTCACAGCTAGTCTTCTCGCGCGCGCCAAAGCTTCAGGCTACAAGGTCCTCGTCGTCACGCTGGACACATTCTCCCTCGGCTGGAGACCTACAGACCTCGACACGTCGTATTTGCCGTTCATCTGGGGGCAGGGCTGTCAAATTGGATTTTCGGATCCTGTCTTTAACAAGTTGTTCGATGAGATGCAGAAGAATGACTCGCGAAGTATTGCTGAGAAGCTTTCTGAGCTTTGGACCATTATGAAGCGGCCCGGGACTGTGTACGGCGCTGCAAGGGTCCTCGCTAATGCAAAGACCTTGATCAAGTCGAAAGCTTGGATTGACGTGATCAACTCCGGTACATATCGTTCGTGGGACGACCTCAAGATCTTGAAGGATCTCTGGGACGGACCAATCGTTCTTAAAGGAATCCAGACTGTCGAAGACGCCCATCTTGCGATTGAGCACGGCATCGACGGTATCATCGTCTCCAACCATGGCGGCCGCCAACTCGACGGTGCCATAGCATCACTAGACGCGCTGGCAGATATCGCTGCCGACAAGAAGGTCAAAGACTCAAATCTCACCATCATGTTTGACAGCGGAGTCCGAACTGGTTCAGATGTGCTGAAGGCGCTAGCTCTTGGTGCAAAGGCAGTCCTTGTTGGAAGACCCTATGCTTATGGTCTTGCTGCGGGGGGACAGGAAGGCGTGGAGCATGTTTTGAAGTGTCTGTTGGCGGATATGGATAATATGCTTGCGAATGCTGGGAAGAAGAGTGTGAGGGACTTGAGTAGGGATGATCTTCAGATTTTGCCGCTATCCAAGATTTGATTCCCTGTAGGCATATCTATGTTCTAGCTAACCATCTCTATTTATCCTAAAGTATTAAATGTCCAAAAGCCATCCAGAATCTAGTAAATTAATATATCATCAAGACGATGAGAAGAAAGAAAAATTGCCCTTGAGGCCTCCGCCCAAAACCCATTACTCAAAGCTTAGAGCAAGGCTTGCCATCAGTGTTACCGCAATCATTAGTATCAATGCACTTTGATCCACAACCATAGCTGATGAAGTCAGAAGGCGTAGTCTGCTCCCAGTTATCCATGCACTGAGTCTCATCTCCGTTACCCCAGTTACATCTCTGCCGACGATATCCCTTCTGTCTCATGACCTCCTGCTAGGTCCAAACGGTATGACAAGCGCCGTCGTCCCAGGTGCAAGCAGTCAGGTCCTGAGCCTGAACACACTTAGACTCGGTGTCGGTGGTCGTGAAGTCAAGACCAAGGCTGAAACCCTCGATCTCAGCACCAACGCTGACACTGACACTCTCAGAGCGCTCCTGGCAGACTTCGTTGCCGCCGAGCTTGGTGGCAGTGCAGACTTGGGTGCTGGTGCAGTAGATGTTGCCGGAGGCTTTCTGCCATGGGGTGTACTCCTTTGAGGTCTCGAGGACGAAGTAGTCGTACCAGCATTTTCGGACCTTGGGGAATTTGTAGGGATGGGTAGTTCGGTCGGAGGTCACGTAGGTTCCTGAGCCGTCGGTGTAGGGACCTTCGTATGTTCGGGAAGTGTCGTCGCAGACGGGGAAACCATCGCGTTTGGCGAGACCTTGCCCAGAAGCGGTTGGACCGGCATGAGCGACAGTCAGGAGAAGGGAAGAGGACAGGAGGCTTCTGAAGAGCATGATGAAAGTCTTGATGAGTAGCTTGAAAGATTGGAAAGAGGAATTAGTGAATGAATGTGATTGATGTTAAGAGCGGTGCTTAGATCGAGGCGCTCTCCTTTGAGCTTTATAGTCATCATTCAACTGTCGGTTCGCTCGGCTGTCCTGTCCTATACAGTTAAGATCATCCCATAAGCCGCCAAGGACTCAGGATCACCGAAGCTGAGGACGAAATCTCACGATACATGACAAGACGAAACATGATCATGCATCTACCCGGCTCGCCAAGTCCAGTAGTGTCCACATCAATAGCCAGTAAACAGCTTCGGACAGTAAAGACGAAATTAGTAGTAAGCTGTATGGTCTAAATGGCTGGAGCTGAAACAATAGGTAGTGATGCAGTCAGTAAGCATAATGGTTACACAAGAGGTTGCCGACAAAACCTGGCAAAGCTTTGATTGTCAATAGTCGGTTCATCAGTGTCATAGGTACCTTGCTTCGCATCAAGAATGAATCGCCATCCTGAATTAGCGGGTATAAAGTTGAGACCTTTACATACTACATAGCAATAGCTTACACTGCGATCTTCTTGGAGCCTTCTCCTGAAGTCTTGGCCCCCATACTTGGCAGCTTACTCTCGGGACATCGGGCTCCACCTGTTTAATTGCAGATAAGCGGCGACCACAGCTGCCAAGTGATGATCTGCCGACTTATCCAAGTACCGCTCACTATTACACAGAAGGTTCTCGCCTTGTCGGTAGCCAGCGGCCAAGGTGTTATGTAGCGGCTGTAACCCCAATCACGGATCATCGCTTCAGACCTCCTTTTTGGATCCGCGAAGAAACACAGCAGACGTGATGAAGGACCCAAAAGAGTGAACTTACGTCAAAATGGCCATGGTAAAGGACTGTGATCTCGATAATCCCAGTTACGGAGTAGGTTCTGTCTGCTGGAATAAGCTCTCAGCCACAAGTCTTCACTGCATATAACACATCTAGCTCACAGCTGCCCGGTTCTCTCGACGAGGGGATCTCTGTGACAATCTCACAACAGCGAGGGTGGCGAGTATTTTGCCCATACGTTTTTTTTTTGGTGTTCTTTATCTTTGTGGTCTGGAGGCTGAAGGCTCTTTTGACCCCTCAACCTTATCACAGTCAGGGTCAACTCGATTTTAAACTTTGTCCTGAAATTACCAATCACCCTGGTAGAAATATGCCGTACCATTTTGACTTTGTTCACTCGAAAGGCTGTTTGGCCACAGACCGAGAAATGCAGTGCACTGTACCACTTAGAGTTGATTATTTGAATCATTTGTCGCAAGGACTATCGAACCTGTAACATTGACCTCGCGAATCTAATATCCAGAATCATACAAAAAAAAAAAAAAAAAAAAAAAAAACAATTGGTTAGCCTTTCGTGTCATACCAATCAGAAGAATATAAATACTTCAGTTACCAGCTAACCCGAAGGACCAAACCAACCCCCTCCCCCCCAAAACACTCAATCGTTTATTTCCCGCCAACAATGGATTCCAAGCCTCTCGAAGCGTTCGGCGCCTCCCTGCAAGAGTATATGCTGGCTCTGCTTTGTACCGTATTGACTGAGCCACTAACGCGTGCAGGTATTACAACAACAAATGCCTTTCAGACGTCGTGATTCGATGTGAAGGCCAGGAATTCGCAGTTCATAGCCTTGTTCTCTTCTGTCATTCTGACTACTTCAAAAGGCAACTCACCGGACCGTGGAGGGTGAGTCCATTTATCATTAACGGCAACACAAGCTGACGAAACGAAGGAGAGCGAAGACAGAATCATCGAGATCAAAGATTTCAGCGCAAATATTGTCGAGGCTATGGTTCGTTTCATTTATGCTTTTGACTACGACGTCCCTCCCAACACGCCCCCTATGATCTTCCACGCCAAGGTCTACCAGATAGGGGATAAATATGGCATCGAAACACTCAAAAGGCAATCTCTAAACAAATTCAAAAGCGTTATTGAGAGCGCCGAAGTGACCACTGAGTACGCAAGTGATTTAGCGGATGCGATCACCACGGTGTATACCACTACGCCACCCGAAGACCGAGGCCTCCGAGATATCGTCATGAATAGCTCTCATTCGAAGCTTCGCCAGCTGATGAGCAAAGAGTCATTCAAGGAGAGTCTATCAATGAGTGGTGATTTTTTAGTCGACCTTGTCAGTTCCACGTATGTGAGTTAGTGAGACAGTTACTGATTCGTCGATAGTTGAAGGTCATAACGATTCAATCAGACGCAGGAGAAACCTTCACATGCAGATGTTATAGGTGCCAGGCGAGTTTCACAATGAGAATAGATTCTCTGCCTCACAATATCAATTTCCCCAACGGTCGAAAACCGGTTCGCTGTCCGGTCTGTTCTTGGCAACCGTCGCCAGCAGAGAATTTCGATGAATGGCTTTTCTATTTCGGGCTGTATCCTTACTCTGCTTTCAAGCAAGTTAGCGGACGGCATCTCGAAGATTTATGGCAATAGCCTGAGGAACAAGTGCAGATTGAGTGGTCAAGATGAGGTTGCGCATTCAATTATTCACCGGATGAGGAATACATGGGGGTAGACAAAGCTACGTACTCGGTGCCTACGAACGTTATCGCCGAGCAGACAGACTCCGTAGCAAGATATTTATCGCGGTATGTGATCTTTTCTCACTGGTGAATTTCTCTGGTGCCTGAACATAATTTCATTTCCTAAAATTGTGTTGGGTAGCTGGTATACTGCCCGGACCGACTTTGATTAGAGTGTTATTTTGAGTTGATAGATCCTACAGCTGATGGTTCACATCACGCGTCTTACACACACCTATTTCCCAAAACATTAATAGTGAACGAAGTCAACTTTATTTCCAACGAATGACATCATCGGGCCGCATAAAACGGCCCTTTTGGTTGTCCTCTCACCACGTTTTCAGTTTGTGGCTGAAGCTTCTGCGAGAGGCTTACCATTGTGTCCTGCTATAAGAGGGCGCAGCCCTCCTTCTTTTATGTTTTCCTTTGTCTCTCCTTTAGATAAATTCGCCATTCAATCTACCGCAAGCGCTTCAGGTAGGTTCTCTCGGCTGGATTAAGCTCTTAGCCATAGGTCTCAACAGCAAATAACACTTGGAGCACAAGGCTCCGCGAGCGAATCAGAACTGGCTGGTCCAACGCCCAAGGATGCAGTCAACGACATTTGATGACTTCATCGCTTCGTTAAGGAGGTATGCTCCTAAACACCGCAAAGTACCAGCCATTGATGAAAACAGCTACTTCAACAATGCAACCCTTTCAGATGCCACCATCAGATGCGGGGGTAAAGACACCGCTGTTCACAGTCTCATTCTCTACTGCCATTCCGAGTATTTCAGAAAGCAGCTAGATGGTACATGGAAGGTTGGATTAGCGCCTTTTATTCGGCAATGGGCCAGGACTAACGTGTTCACAGGAGAGCTCTGATCGAGTGATTGACATTGCGGACTTTGATCCCACTGTAGTAGCGGCGATGACGCACTTTTTCTACTTTTTCAACTACAAAGCACCGGCTGATCTTTCAGACATGATTTTCCATGCCAAGGTCTATCAAATTGCGGATAAATATGGTATCGAGTCGCTGAAGAGACTCTCTGCAGGAAAATACCAGACCAGCATTGACGTGGGATGGGAGCTACCCAGCTTCCCAGACGCAATCGAATTGGCGTACACAACGACGCCACCCGGGGATAAAAGACTGCGCACCATCGCTGCGAAGGCTGCTGTGAAAAGGATTGCAACATTGATGAACGAGGACGGCTTCTGCAAAATGCTAAGCGCCAATTCTGATGTTGCTATCAATATTATCCGCCGCTTACATCGGGAATCAGAAAAGTTTCGGGAGGAATCAGAAAAGTTTCAGAAGGAATCTAAAAAGTACCAGGTAGAGCTCCATAGGTTGAAGAGGGAAATGGGGTCTGGCCCGAATTTTCCGCTACTAGTTCGTCGCCCAATAAGAGAACTCGGTGGAAGATGAAATTATAGTAAATTTATTATTTCCTTGTCCCATGAATTTCTAAAGAGCCTGAGAATCTCATTGTGGGCACGAATTTCAGGAATCAACTTGATGCTGTGCTTGTGATCTAGTATCCGCTGACACCAACTCTGAAAAGCGAACTATCGCTATCGATCTTCTTCCGGAGTGGTCCAGCCTTGAGTTCGTCGACATCCCATTTCGCCCAGATAAACCTGCCATGGAGGAACTCGGCTTCTTCAGACGCCGCCCAAACAGCAAAGTCACCAGGCAATTTGACTACACAGTTGTCAGCACGCTCCAATCTTGTAAGGAGTAACAAAACACATACTATCATCCCATTTGAAACTGTTCTCGTCGGTGAAACGTTCGAACGATTCAGTGTAGTGAAGTCCCGGCTCGAAACTAATGACCTGCATCTCGCTGGACGGGACGGTCATTGCGATGTGTTGCATCATCATTGTTCCAGCGCTCTTAGTGGTTGAGTATAGAGGAACGGGCACAGACATCTTGGTATCGTGAATTACAATGCTGGACAAATTGAGGAGAACCTGGTTGGTGCAAGATTATAGAACGACAAATGTCTTGAGCGCTTATGGACTTACCAGCTTTCGTGAAGGGTCGGTTTCTCGCTGCTTATAAAACAAATTCGTCCACAGATACGGAGCAATAAGGTTCACTCCAAGGCCATCCTTGAAGGTCTCATACCCAAGTCCAAGAATAGTGTTGGGCAGCCACATTTTCGCAGCACTCAAAACGAGAACATCAACAAAGATGCCATCTTCCGCAAGTTTTTTCCAGAACTCTTGCGTGGCATTCTCATCAGCAAAGTCATTGATAATCGGGATTACTTCAACGCTGGAGTACTTCGTCTTGATCTTGTCAGCAGCTTTGTCCAAGGCATCTTTGCGCCGGCCGGTGATGATGAGACGGGTAGCAGAGGCTGCGGCGAAGGACTCGGCGATGCTGAAGCCAATTCCAGTAGAGGCTCCAGCGACGAGAACAGTATGGCCGGCCTGGGAGAGCTCGGGACGAGATGGTGAGATTGCCTCGTATGACTCGCGATGGATTTTGGTGATGAGGTTGCTACCATTGGTAGGTGCCTCGGCATTCTCCCAGGGGTTTTCCTCGGGCCTCGTCTCTGCTGCGGAAGGCATATTGGAAAGCTGTTGCAATGTACCTGAAAGCTAGTGAATTAACGATGAGATCTGGACTTGGAATCTACAAGACTTGGATGTTCATACATTATATACAAACCTCTGACCCCTTGCATGTGTCGCGACAAGCAGTATAACATAATCTTGACATCGGAGGTCTGCGGATGAATCCATTGAAACCCCGCCAGAAACCCGTCTGTTGCTCTGAAAGCGCTAAATTTCTGGGCTTCGGCTGCAGAGCGATAAGCCTATCTGACAGGGGTTTCCGCCAAAAGCCGCAGAATCTCCGCATGACAGCTGACAAAGGTCGCTAACGTTAATCCAACCGCCCCTAAATCTCCCCCGCAGCCAACTCCAGAAACCCGCAATCTTTCCGCATCAACATAATCACAATGGGTTCTGCGACAAAGCTCAAAGCGTGCTACGCGTGCACCCACGGAAAGCGCAAATGTGACAAGTCTCAGCCTATCTGCGGGCGCTGCAATGATCGAGACGTTGAATGCCGATATCCGCCTACCAAACGGAAGAGGCTGCACTCATCAGCACCGGGAGCGGAAAATGGCGGAGAGAGTCAGGACAGGCTCAGTGTTGGGCCACCGAGTCTGATGCAAATACCTTTCTCAACACCAAACAATGGCTTGATTGACCTCAATCATTGGGCAGCGAGTTTGAGTAATTGGGATGCCCTCCCTGCTACCGAGCTGCCAGACGACTCGCCCGCGACAAGCAGCGAGACCATCTCGAGCCAGAAGGATGCTGTCGACTTCTTCCTCAGACCTGACGCATGGGCCATTCGACATATTCCCTTCACTACCCCATCATTTCCAAACTCTGTCTGCATGAACTATATTCACGGCATTCATGAATTCTTCACAGAGTGGGTTACAAATTCGCATAGCCCGTACATACACAACCAGCTCTACGCCGATGCTGGGCTGCCGCCAGCAATACAGGATGCCTTTACCTGTATCATCCTTCACAACTCCAAAACACCCGCAAATGAGACGGTAATCGATGAATTACTAGTCTCGAAAGCAGCAGCGTTACTCAAGGCATACTGTCCTGACCTCGTCGGTCCCGAAGCGACCCTTGGAATTCGTGAGCACCTCTCTCGAACACAAGCACTATTCGTCCATCTCGTGCTAGCTCTATTCTCGCCTTCTATTGGCGCGCGAGCTAGTGCTGAACAACAAATACAAACCCTCCTTTCATGGACTCGTCAGCTCTGGGAAGCCGCTCTTCGTGACCCGGATATCGGCCTGCCATGCGACGGTGGCGACAGCTCAGCAGCTGCAGCCTCTGCCAACGGCATTATTCTGGACTCCATCTTTGACGGCGATCCACTACCTCGGAAATGGCGGTCTTGGGTCTTATCAGAGAGTATCCGTCGCATATGGCTACTGGCAACATCCACCATTGGAGTATACCTTACACTCAAACAGAAATGGGCTGAATGTCACGGCGGTATCTGCTTCACGGCTCATAAAGACTTGTGGGAAGCCAAAACAGGTTTTGCGTGGGCAGCTGCATGTCGGAAGGCGGATCCTCTTTTCATTTGTAGCTTAGACTGCGAGGGTCTTTTTCTAAGTGCAAAGGCATCGGATGTTGATCCGATGCTAATCAATCTCTTTACTATTATGTGGGGTGTTGAAAGAGTTGAGAATTGGGTTGCGAGAACATGTGGACCTGGAGAGGATGTAAGGGTTTGGAGGGGGACGGATTTGCCTATGGAGAAGGGAAGGATTGCACCTTCGTGAGATTTGAAATGAGCTGACGACCATAGTCTAAGCATGCTCGCTTATTCTGTAGAAATAGCAACCGTGACATCCACCACCTTTCGCTTCGAAGTAGGAGGCTCGTACGACTCAACAAAGATACTACGCAAAAACTCAAATGCTCTTGGCTTTCCGTTCTCAATCTCAGAAACATGACTTCCCACCGTATTCCGCTCAAACGTGATCTCCGCTCCCTTCTCGCATAGTCTATCAACCGTCGCATCAGTAAGGTCTATAGTGCAGAACTGGTCCTGTATAGCCTTGTACAGAAACATGGGCATCGTGGGTGTGTCTCTGTATCCCAACTTTACTTCCCTATCGTAGAGCTCTTGCAAGATTGGAGCTCTTAGATCTGCACCTTCACCTTTGAAGAACGCGTAAATGTCCTGTCCAGAATACTTGCCGACATTTTGAGTGACTTCGGTGTTCACGGCTGACATAAACTCATCCTTCTTCTCCAGGATAAGACATCTTTCTAGGTAAGCTCGTTCTTCAGGATATTGCGCTGTAATTCCGAGCAAGAGGGCGATCAGAGTGCCAGCGATCGGACTCTTGTTGATCTTGTCCGTTGCCGCGGATATATCATCCACGAGACCGCCAACAACAGCTGCTGAGATATTGAGCTCTGGCGCATAGGACGGTTGTAGCTCAGCCGCGGAAAACGTCGCGATTGAGCCACCGCTGTATCCCCATATCGCAGTGCTGAAGCCTGAATTGCCCCCCAAACTAAGAAGAGTATGGGCAGCGCGCAAGGCGTCGACAGTCGCATGGCCTGCTTGAAGGCTTGCTCCAAATGCAGCGTTAGGTCCAAGGTGATCCGGAGTATTGACTATCCACCCAAAAGAAAGCATCTCAGTGATCAAAGAAGTGCTTGATTTAATACCAAGGTGCGGTTCACTTTTCGCCATTACACCAGATAAGGCGTATGACGGGCTAGAGTCGACGTTGCATGTGTTGTACGCGAACTGATATGAAAGAAGAGCTGCTTTTCCGGATGGAGATTTATACAGTGAAGTTGGAATAAAGAGCGTGGTGACGGCCCATGATGGACGACCCCGTGAGTCTGTTGAGCGGTAAAGGATGTGATATACAGCCCCGGAACCGTCAACGATAGAGGTGAGGTTTGATACGGAACGAATGCGGAGAACATCGCCAGGTTGTCTATTCTCCCAGTCATCGGGCGCAGAATACCATGGGTCTTTGCTTGGCGGAAGCTGATGTTCCAGAGGTGTATCGTCAGTGATGATACTTCTCCCTGTGGCTTTTGCGACGGTGCATAGATCCAGAAGCCATTCTAGAGAAGACATTTTGTCGTGGAAGAGATTGCAAGAGTAAAGCAGGTCAGATTTGTGGCGGAGATGTCCTCAGGTCACTGGGCCTCATGCTGACATGCAGATATAAACAGTAGGGATCGCCCCCCAGAGAGACACATTGGAGACAATTGATCGCATAGGTCCGACTACCCCAGACGGAGGGAAAGCAAGAAAAATAGAAAACGTCTATATCCCGAGCTGGTCATGTCTCTCGGTAAATCCGATCTTGGAATTAGGTGTCAGGATATCATTGTAGTAAATGCTACCTTGAGTATGAACCAAGCGATAACTGTTACGTACCTAGTGAACAATGGTGGTACCGGAGGAACTATTGATTCTACGTGTACTTGCGATCATTTCATTTCATTGATGTTAAAAAGTTATAAGAGGTCGGAGTATTCATGGGGAGTCTTATTTAAATAGAGCTGACACTCAACTTGCCGTACAGAATTCCCCAAAGCGTAATATCATACGAGCCGCCAAAGCGGAACCCTCCACCTGCGCTGTTTTACGTGAGACAAAGTCTGACATGTGAGATTATAGTTCTCACTACAACTGCCGAAGCCTTATAAGCTCTGTCATTCTTCCTTTCTTTGACATTCGTTGCAATCGACTTACAAGTCCAACATGACGAAGCCACAAATCATCGTCAAGATACCCCCAACCTCCGATGCGGAGGATAAAACTCTCGTCTCAACTTTAACTGACATCGTCAACACCGCCTACTATAAGGCCGAGTCAGATATCTTCATCCCATCATACCAACGAACCTCAACCGCCGAAATCACCAAATTTCTAAGCAACGGCCAACTCGCGGTAGCGTACCTGCAGCCAAATGACGAGCCCATCGGCTGCGTTTTCATCAAACTCATAACACCCGCCCTCGGAGAGTTCGGCATGCTGGCACTCGATCCACAGTACCAAGGCACTGGTGCAGGGCGACAATTAGCGGTCTTTGCGGAGGATGAATGCAGACGAAGAGGGTGTACGACGATGCAGCTGGAGATTCTTGTGCCGATGACGTTTCATCATGAGGGAAAGGCGAGGTTGTTGGGGTGGTATACGAGGATGGGGTATAAGCTTGTTAAGCTGGGGGACTTTGCGGATGATTATCCTGATTTGGTGAACTTGCTTGCTGGACCGACAGAATACCGGGTTTTTGAGAAGAGTCTGGTGTGATGATGAAAATAAGAGCGGTGTGAACATAAACAGGCTAATAAACTGATGATTGCAATCTGGCTTCCTTGATAGAGTCGCTCGTGGAGAGATAAGCGAGGCATGTGGATATCAGAGCCTAAGTCTTGGCATGAATATCAACATCATCCAGAATAGCCTCATTCCTCTTCGCAGCAGCATCTCTCGCCCTCTTAAGCCGTCTCGTGGCAACATCAACTTTCCAAGTGAACGACCAAGTGATCACATTCATGATAATAGCCATACCAATAAATCCCATCGCGATCCCAAAAGACGTGGTATACCTCGGTGCAAAGCGCGAATTAAACAGCTGTGACCCCACTGCGCCTCCAATCTGGCCGTAGCTATTTGCAAACGCAATTGCAAACGCTGAGCCGGTCGCTCCGTCCGTGGTCTGGACTCTCCATGGCCACATCATTGTGTACCTTGTTTGTTAGCAGATGTTGAAGAGGAGTTCGGTTGACTTACCAGGCAATTGAGAAACCTCCTGCTATTACGGTCGCTGCATATACACCGCCTGTGCTGGGGAAGGTGTATAAAACAACATAGCAAGCTTCTATGATTATCATGAAGCTCAAGGGTATGAGAGGTAAAGGGAAACGACCGGTGTTGGCGACCCATCCAAACACTATGGTGAGCACGCAGGCAAAGATAGCTGGAGGGATGTTAAGAAGCTGAGCTTCTGCGATACCACTGCGACGAGCCAATGTTAGCTTTTGCCTTGTCTCTAAACGAATTGACAGAGACCTACGTGAATCCCAAGTTTGCAATGACCGTCGGCTGATAAAAGTTGAGCCCTGTAGTTCCGATGGTATAGAATGCCCAGCAGAGAAGAAATAACCAGAGTTTGTGGTCTTTGAGAGTATTCCAGAATTCTGTCCAGTCGAAATTCTTCTCAGCAGCTCTGGGAGCGTTGATGGGAAGTCTAGCTTGGACAAATGCCTTTTCTTCTTCGGACATCCAACGCGCTGTATCCGGGACTGTTTCCGAAGTCAGTATGCAGCGCTGTGTCAGTGTCGTGAACTCACAGTCGGGCATGAAGATATACGCATAGATTCCAAGAAGTATAGTGAATACTCCCTCAGTTAAGATGAGCCTGAGAGTTGAGTCAGTCGAGCCGAGACATGGTGTTGGGTGCATACCATTTCCATCCCGACAAGCCCTGCGCATGCACACCGTTGAATGCAAAGGCCAGAACACCGCTAACGACAGCGCTAAAGTTACCGAGGATAGTGACAAGAACGATGCGTGATGCCATTTCATCAGGGCGGTACCAGTAGCATAACTGCAGAAGCATACCAGGCCAGAGTCCTGCCTCGAAGAGACCAAGAAAAGCTCGGACCGTATACAGGCCAGCGGCATTTGTCACTGCAGCGTGACAGACGAGAACTATTCCCCATGATATCTATGGCCATGATTAGCTCTGCTGGCTGACAAAGAAAGAAAGAGACTAACCATGATTCTGGCTTGCCAAACAGATGGTTTGAGTCGCTTTACCAATAGGTTAGAAGGTGTTTCCGCCAGGATATATGGGATCTAAACGAGTCAGCAGTGAGATTCGTAGTACTTGGGATCAGACACATACATAGTAGGCCATGGTGACAAAGTTGTAGTCATCAGCTGAGATGTTCAGCTCAGTCATGATATTCCTCGGCGTTCCCCGATCCATAATCCGAGCATTCGAGACCTACAAACTTAGTATTATACCTCCAAGTAGGTCACAGACTCACATTGGAAGCATCAATTGACTTGACCATATACATGACCGAAAGCAAAGGAATGAGATGCCAATCAATTCGTCGCAGCAACTTCTTCTCTTGCTGACTACTCAACCGAGTCCGCGCTCCCATGATTCTTCCATCATAGCCGACAATATTGTCATTGATATCATCAGAGGACGGTACAGATTCTCCGCGGGTGACGGTGTTGTAGTGTTGCTTGACTGGTGGTTCGCCAGATGAAGAGTCGGGAATGACATGATGAGTCTTCTCATCCAAGGCTCCAGGGCCTTTGGAAATACCAGAAGAAGCCATTTTCGTGACGATCGTTTCTTAGTTTCACAGAACCCATCCAGGTATTCCGACAGACTTTTAACTCTTGTCTTTTGTTTCCTGTTCCTGACCCCGCGATATGTCGACATCCGCGATCGGCATTCCTCATCTTGGCGTGCGTGGGGGATATAATCGCGCAACCCGTTAAATCCAGCGGCTATCTCCAAGGCTATCTAAGAAATGATACTACTCCGAAGAATTATGCGAGGATTTCTACAAAAGGTGTTGCCATCTCGGATCCGAAGTTGAGTCTCCCCCGCTTTTGGCAGATGAGGAAATACTGCCCGTCAATGGTGACATCTAAGTAACGATAAAAAAAGAAATTGATTGGCCTTTTCGAGATTGCTTATCAATCTGTGACGATCAACGTTATATCAGGATACACGGGGCCCAATATTGGGCGGGTTGATATCTTTTACCCCTCTTTGTTATCTGCAGGGTGTTATCAACAATGAAGCTCAACACCATTCTCTCGATTGCCGCTGCGGCGACGGCGTTCAACCTCGGAAACGTCCAGCTTCCGTTCTCTCATGAATCACTAGAGTCATCCCCGCTTCTGGATCTTCATAAGTCACTTGTCGAGCGACCCTCAATCACCGGCTCAGAGAAACACGTCGCCGACTTTCTCAAAACATACCTCCAAGATGCAGGCTTCACTGTTGAGACTCAAGCAGTTGCCAAGAACCGTGATAACATCTTGGCGTACTACAATAGCACCAGAAGCACAAGAGTTCTCGTGACGTCTCATATTGACACTGTTCCCCCATTCTGGCCTTATGAAAGGCGGGGTGATGAGATCTGGGGTCGAGGAACAGTCGATGCAAAGGGCAGTGTTGCGGCACAGATCATTGCTGTTGAGGAACTATTCGAGAAGAAAGAAGTCAGTGAAGGCGATGTGGCCCTTTTGTTCGTGGTGGGCGAAGAGACGGGCGGACCCGGAATGGGCAATGTCAATGATCTAGGTTTATCCTGGGAGTCCGTCATCTTTGGTGAACCAACAGAGCTCAAACTTGCTCGCGGTCACAAAGGTGGATTGGGCTTCACCATCAAGGCCAATGGAAAGGCTGGTCATTCTGGATACCCTGAGACGGGAAGCAACGCGATTGACAGCCTTGTTCGTGGATTGGCGGCTCTTCAGAGGGTTGAGTTACCTGGGAGTGAAGAGTTTGGGAATACTACTCTCAACGTGGGTAGGATCGAAGGTGGTGTAGCTGGAAATGTCATCCCGGCGAGCGCTTATGCTACAGGAGGAGTCAGAGTCGCCGGTGGAACTCCAGAGGGTATCAGTGACTTAATACGTCAAGCGGTTGAGGGGAGTGATCCAAGCCTTGTTGTTGAGTTCTCTTATGGTATTGGACCAGTGCCTACAGACTACGATGTTGACGGTAAGTACGAATACCAGGCTATGAAACTGTAACTGACATCGATAGGCTTTGAGACTGTAGTCTTGAACTATGGGACAGATATCCCGAGACTAAAGGGGAGCCATAAGAGATATCTATACGGACCTGGTTCGATTCTCGAGGCGCACTCTGCGCATGAGCACTTGAAGGTTTCGGATCTAGAGCAGGCTGTCGAAGGGTACAAGAAGCTGATATCTCACGCTCTTGGTCAACCTTCCGAGCTTTGAGGCAAGATGAGTGAAGATGAAAGTGGATTCTTGACTCAAACATTACTACAACACCATTTTCAGTATTCCAGATCACTGCTAAGTCCCTCAGTTCTTGTAGCAAATAAAATAACCAAGTTCAATGACTTGGAGGGCTTGAGCCTCTGTATATAACTATGGCATGACTGCTGCCTATAGGCTTAAGCTCATCTGTGTTCACAGCCTGCAGCTCAACACCATAGCAAGCAGTCATCCCCATAGTTATACACAGAGGTTTATTCTTTCCAAGTCATTGAAAGAAAGTCAATTTCCTCCTATATCCAAACGCCCGCTTAACTATCCATGCTTCGTAATCTAAAAGCTCTTTCCAAGCTCTCTCATCAGATGCAACCAGCGCATCTGCCTCGACTAAGCCTCTGCTGGCTTTCGTCCAGTGATGAATCGATAACTCGTGATCAATCTCAACTCACGGCTTCGAAACTCCCTCTTGACACCCTCCATCAGCACCATAACTTGATCATGTGAATAATTCCACACGCGCGTGAACAAAGCTGGTGTATGCGACTCAACAGACATTTGCATATGCGTCAGCTCAAACTTTCCCAGCTCCTTCAGCGTCGGGTCTTTCGCCCAGGGACCAATGGGTATCTACCAAAGTGAGTAACCAGCGATGTAACGATGAGATGAAAACTTACTCTGTAAACTCTCTCAGAGACATCCTCAAACCCAGCATCAATCATCCACTGCTTATGATACTTGGCCACATTAATCTGCTTCCCAAACATCTTACTCGCCTCATCAAGCTTATTAACCCACTCCATCGTCCACGGCGCCCTATCGCAACTATCGTCGTCGCTGAAGATCCACGCATCGTACTCCTGCATCTCCATGTACCCGCCTGGCTTCAGGTTATTAAGCGCCTGCTTATAGAACCTCATCCAATCTGCACTCGTGCCGCTGAGCGCACGGCCATGGATGTAGTCAAACTTCTCACTCTCGCGATACGTCCACTCATCCTCGTAGTCGTCAACGTGAAACATGCAGTTACCGGGTACCCAGTCCGGCTGGATCGGAGAGAGGTCTACGCCTGCGACTGTCGCGTTGGGGTACTCATCCGCCATTTCTATGGCCCAGATGCCAGTGCCGCAGCCGAGATCCAGGATGCGGTATTCCTCGGGGGAATCTGGGTTAGGTAACGGCGCCGTGTGAAGGGCGCCGCCGAGGAGTAAGCGCCAGATGTGATGCTGGAGATCAAGGCGCTGTTGCTCCTGGTCATCGTTTGGGAGGACGTATTGGCCCTCGCGAAAAGCGTGGTAGCGACGGCCATTTTCATACTGGTAGTCGTAGATTGATGACGTGGCGGAAGCAGTGTAGACTGAGCCTCGGTCAGAGCCATAAGTAGAGTCAGCGTCATCGCCGGCTATTTCATCCTCCTAAAAATGATCAATACGATAAATTAAGTCATGCGTCAGTGAGTCAGAGCGTACATCGACCTGGAGCGGCGCGTGCTCTTCGGGCTGTTGGTCCTCATCATCTGCGGGCGATCGGCGCGTCTCGCCAGGATCCTGACCCGACAGAATGGTAACGGGTGGAGGAGACCCTGACGCTACGGGCGACGAAGAAGTCTTTGGTTTGAAATCGTGTTCAGAGCCCATAGTTGGCAGAGCTGGCCCAAATAAGCACTATTAGGTATGTGAAACCGTAGTCATGTCAAGCTTCGAGCGGGGTATGAGGGAGGGAAAAGATAATCAGCCACGTGGGGAACAGGGCGCGGGACACACGGAAGAAAGAAAAGACAGAGAGAGAAGAGAGAGGAGAGAGAAAACTGGGAATTCCAGGGCCGTGGTACGATTGGGGAAACACGCGAGGATGGGCTCGATTGGGTTTAGTCACATCGATCTAGGAATGCATCTCCGTCCTCTAAAGAGGGCGGGCCAGACTCTAATGTTAGTTAGCAGCTCGAACTAAAGCCAAGTCGGCCAAGGAAATAAACCCTCACCAAATTTCTCCCCCTTCTCCTCTTTCCATTCAGTACAGAACCAACAAGACCGACAAACAAGCACATTAAACACAATGGGCAACGATAAACTCATCTGCGTGGTCGGCGCCACAGGCAACCAGGGCGGCTCCGTCGCCCGTCGCTTTCTCAAGGCGGGCTTCAAAGTCCGTGGCTTGACCCGCAACACCGCCTCACCCTCCGCCCAGGCCCTGTCGTCGGCGGGAGCCGAAGTCGTGGCTGTTGATCTCAATGACGTCTCAACTCTCAAGAGCGCCTTTGCGGGAGCAAACGTCATCTTCAGCGTGACCAACTACTGGGAGCCGTTTTTCCGTCCGGATTGTCGGGAGCAGGCTGCCAAGGAGGGCATTTCGTGTCGCAAGTTTGCGTACAATGTTGAGGTGCAGCAGGGCAAGAATATCGTCGATGCGGCTGCTACAGTGGTCGATACGCTGGATGATAATGGGTTCTTGGTCTCTACGCTGAGTCAGGCTGAGAAGTGCAGTGGAGGCAAGTTCAAGGAGTTGTATCATTTTGATGGCAAGGCGGATGTTTTCCCGGCGTATGTTGATGAGAAGTATCCTGAGCTTGCGGCCAAGATGTCGTGCATTCACACGGGGTACTTCTACACGAGCTTCAACATTCTGCCCGATTCTTACATGAACAAGGTAGGTTCATACGCGTTTAACGTGGGCGGGCACTGATAAGAAGAGTAGCTCCCTGATGGAACCTTTGAAATGTCCTTCACTACCTCCCCTGATGCCCTTGTCCCTCATCTGGACCCAGTAGGCGATCTCGGCAACTTTACCTACGCCGTGTACCAAATGCCCCCTGGCAAGGCCTACATGGCTGAAGGCACAACCTGCACATGGCCGGAGTGGATCGAGACTTGGGGCCGCATCAACAATGTCCCCGTCAAGTACCGCCAGGTGACGCCAGATGAGATGACTGCTGCGACACCTGATCGCGACGCGGGCATCGAGACAGGGTATATGTTTTCGTATACTTCTGATCCAGGCTACGATGGCGGCATGAAGTTGCTCAAGGCGAAGGATATCCGAGAGGTATGTGCCTTGTTCTGAGAGTTTGGAAATATACTGACTTGATAGGCTAGTATCGACTGCCCCATGACGAGCTGGGAGGAATGGGCAAAGAAGTACGACTGGTCTGCTATTCTTAACAAATAAGATCCCAAGATATCCAGGCACGGTGATTATTAGCGCAGAATTTGTTGCAGGGGGAACTTTTTAGAGTAGACTACCTTACGGCCGAAAGCATGATGAACAAACACGAGCACTATTAGTATTTTCTTTCAATTTTCTATTTTCATAAGCCATAACTTCACTATATTGCATCAGATGATCAAGCAACCATGATCACTGTCATTCCTCTAGCTGCCAGTTCGCAGCGCCTTTTGCATGTAACTCGACGGTATCAAACATCGGCACATTGATATCCTCGGGCTTCAGTATCATCTGCAACTCTGTACAGCCCAAAATAACCCCTTCAGCACCCCTCCCATATAAGTCCTTAATCTGATCCAGGTAAAAGTCTCTTGACTGAGGCAGTACCTGATTACACGAAAGCTCTTCGAAAATCACACGATCCATCCTCTTCCTCGTCTCCTCCCCCTTCGGAACAAGGACTTCAACCCCAAATCTCCTCTCCAGCCTTCCCTTCAAAAATTCCTGCTCCATGCTAATCTTTGTCCCCAACAACGCAACTTTCTTCAACCCCTTCTGGACAATAGCAGCCCCCGTAAAGTCAATAATATGGAGCAGCGGAAGACCCGTTGCGTTTTCAACATCTTCTGCCCAGCGATGATTCGTGTTTACGCAGAGAACGATGGCTTCTGCGCCGATGGACTTGAGATTCTTCGCTGCGGTGCAGATTTGGCGGGATACTTCGTTATAGTTGCCTGCTTGGAAGTAGCCGAAGAGCTCGGCGTGGTCGAAGGAGTGGAGGAGGAGTTTGGAGGAGTGGCCGCCGCCGAGACGGTGTTGGACGTGGGCGTTTATTTGTTTGTAGTAGAGGAGGGTTGCGTTGTAGGTTGTGCCACCGAGAAGACCCAGTACGCGCATCTTCGTTGACTTCTGTAGGTCCTTTCCCTCTCTATGATGGGATTGAGCGAGAGTTATACAGAAATTCTTGATAAGAGGAGTTTGTAGCGATTGAACGACTTCACTCTTGAGTTGAGTGAAGGTGGGGTTGATTGTGTTAGTGCGAGACCTTAGAGGAGCTAAATCTAACAGGCTGGAAGTAATCCTATTGGCAGGAATCTCTTATCGGCTGCCTTTGGTCTTCTGAATGAACCCACTATTTTGTTCCACTCTAACGGCCACGCTCGAGTGAGCATTTCTTCTGAATAATATGTCAAGATGTTTAGAACATTGAGGTGAAATGTCTTGGATAATTGAATTACTTTTACGGATACTTATACCGGGTAGTAGTCAGCGGACCTTGACCTCGCTTCTCTCCTCTGGTGTCTTGCCTTCATAACATAAGTCGTCGGATTTTATAAGCACTGCTACGGCGAATCGAAAGAAAAAGGAGATAGAACACTTTTCAGGTAGCAAATATATAGATGAGAATATTTGTTCTCTTTTTTGTTATATTGAGGAGGTAAGTGACTTTGTTTGATGAGCATATGCGTATTCTGTTTAATAAATAAGTAAATCCGCTACCGGGTAGCATGACCAGCCTAAGCACATTGATGCGATAACCGCGCCGGTATTTCGTCATTTGTGCCGTTTTTATAAATAGATAAAGATATTCTGACTGTTTTTAATTATTGATAGCTATTGAGAGCTCTTCAAATATTCTTTCCATTCTCCACCTCGTGCTTTTCTGGGATCCGCATGATGACTGCGGAGGTCCGCGGGGTTCGGAGATGAGTCCGCGGCGACGTCTATACATAAGAGACATCAACGCTGTCTACAGCACTAAGCTATTCCCAACCACATCTTCGTCACAATCAGCATCTATGTTCTTAAGAAGCTCTTTTAATCTCACACAATGACCTATACACCATCCTTCGTTGACTGGACATCTTCTCTCGACAAGTACGAAAAAGGTTTTGAGAGTATCTTCATCGGTGAACCAAAAACCACCCGAGCTGATCTCGAAGGCCTCTTCACTCAAGACTATACATCTATTGTGGACGGGAAATGTATGGAGTTTCCCGAGTTTGTTGAACACATTCAACATCTGCGACAGGTTACGACGGCCATCAAAGTCCAGGTGACGCACTTCCTTCGAGAAGGCAATCAACTCGCCGAACGCCATTTTGTCACCGCAGAGTTTTCCAACAAACCCCCGTCTAAATATGAGGTCTTTCTCTTCGCGACTGTTGATGAGAGTGGCAGGATTGAGAGGTTGGTGGAGACCTTGAGGCAGACGGATGGTTTGGAGGAGCATAAGAATCTAGGCAGTGCCAGGGATTGAGAGGATGATATTGGAACACAGGGAATAGATATGATTCCATCAATTATGATTGCCATTAAGACTCCCAGGGTATAATGCTATCTAAACCTTACCAAAACAATCCTTAAACACAAAACAAAAGAAATATTAGGTTTCCTTGACTGCCTCAATCAACTTCCATTCCCATGTCGTCTGATGCTGAATACACTCTTGAAGAATCTCAGGATCTTCCCACCACCAGCGTTCAGCGACTATATATTCTCTCCAAACTTCCATCCAGAGCATGCGGCCCACCAGATTACGAAGTTCCTGTCTCAAACCTTCTTCGGATATGTGCCCTTCTCTCACATGCTGCAGCTGACTATTGTCAAGCGGGATAGCGAAGAATGGTGTCGTCTCAATACAATCAGGATCGACACGTAGAGATGCACCATTCAGCCAAAGAGGGAGTAGCTTGCTCGGGTTTGTGCAGCGGAAACTAGCTTCCAGATTGAAAAGAAGGTGATCTTCAATCCACGCTCGTAGAAGTGGACCGAGGGTGCTAGTAATGGGGAGGGGATCGATGATGATGAGTTGCAATGAACCACCTGGCTCAAGACACCGATGGATGTTTCGTAAGAGAGCGGGGATGTCTTGTGAGGGCATAGCGAGAGGAAGGCGTAATGAGTGGACGGCTTCAATGGTAGATGGGGCGACGGGGAATGCGGAGGGTGATCGCACTGGTGTAAGGACTGGGTGAATGTTGGGGAATGAAAGGGGTGATAATGGCGCTGCGGAGAGATGGTAGACTTGTTTGCTGTGATTCACTGCAGCGAGGTATGAAGTCACAGCTGTGAGATGTTAGTTGAGTGAGGTGAGTATGTGAGTGAGATCACTTACCAGGTGTTTCATAAAGAGCAAGGATCCTCTTCGGTGGATCCGCCGACTCATCGTCAATATCATCAGTGATCTCAGAATACTCGGGTCCATCCATGTTGACCATGGCAGAGAGCATCCACTGCATCTTCTCAACCTCCAGATCCTGACATAAACTCGGTGGGTTATTCACGCCCTGCGCCTCAGCAAGACGTACAAGTCTGATCAGGTTGTCCTCTTTGGCAAGTTGCTTGACACCCAACTGCATCGCGTTGAGTTCCTTGGGGATGGAAGCTTCTGGCTCGGGGACAGGTTCGTCAGGGAATTGGAAAGAGGGCTCAGTGGGTGTGCAGGCCCATTCACTTGGAGGCTGCCAACCATCGCTGCTCTCGACACGAAGTGAGGCCGTGGATGATGGCATGCGTCGTGGGGTCTTGGCCTTGGTTGGTGATCGGCTACTCTGTGGACGTTGAGGTTGGGATCTAAATTGAGGTGAGCGGATAGACTTTGTGAATGATGATTGAGACTGACTGAGTGCTTGGCGAGCGTGCGCGATGCTTAGACTTGATACTCGGCGTCGCCATTATGGTGACACCGCAATTGATGAGATACGGTGTATCGTAGGATGTGCGCTGAGATGTTGTCGCCTCCGTACTTCGCGCGACAAACGAGTCATCGCTCAAGGCTTGGATGAGAGGCCACGGCTGTATGATGACCCGCTCAAGAGTTTCTGTATCCCACGGCGCAGATGAAGTTGTGAGTGTTGGTGAAGGCGGCTCAAGAAGCGTAGTCTCCCCAACGTATAACTCTACCAAGGTATCAGCATGGTACGAACAACTACCGCGCGATTTCACAAACCTTGAGAGCGCTCCATAATCTGCCCATTTCGCTTTGCGCTGAGGTCAACGACCCTCGCCATATTAATTGTCGTCTGCTCACTCCCCGCCGAAAAGGTCGAAGCCTCATCTGCCTCCAGCTCATAATTCCCCGCTACAGCGCTCGCTTTCGAAGACGTCGACGACACAGAATCATTCCCCCTCTCGGCATTCTTTCGCTTATTATAAAAGTTCCCAAGCGACGGAGCCTCGCTCGACGAGTTAGATCCTCGACTAAAGATAGACCGCGCCTTTGTCGCAGATTTGCCGGTCGCTGCTTTGTTCTCACGGTGTTCCTTTCGCGACTCCTTGGGAGCAGCCCAACTGACCTCCCACATATTGAGGCGGTATCGATCGAGGTCTGAGATTCGGAGGGCGAGGTTCGATGCTGGTTTTCGGAGGATGGAGTAGAAGCGACCGCGGGTGGAGGACTCTGCCGCAGCGTCTGGTTCTGTTAATGAGGACGGCGCCATGGTGTCATGCATGCTGAGCTGAAAGACAACAACAAAAAAGCAAAATTGATGAGGGGAGCAGGGAACAGGGGGGGAGGGGGGAAAAATCGAACGATGGCTGCATACGAAATTAAACGACAGAGGAACATACCCAGGGGATTGGGTCGAAAGGGGCCAGAGGGCTTGCAGCTGGCGAATGCAAGGCTGAACTCTGTCGTCTTTGTGGAGAGTGTCGAGGCCTCAGTTGCGAACGAACGGGATTTGCGGAAGTCTAATGGCGAGAAAGTGGCTGGCGGAATGGGAGATCCGAGCCTGGGTCCAGGGGAACGGGGTATGTCCCAGCGGAAGCGGAGGGTGTTGTTTACGCCAAGGGCGCTATGTGAGATTAAGAAGACGGATAGCTTACGATTTACCCGAATTGAAACGGCGATACCGAGGGAGCTCTTAAGCTGGGGGAGACAGATTTCAATTGTGCTCATGCAGGGGAACAGGGCAGATGACCTCATGTCTTGGGTCTCGATGCGGCCTGGGCGTTGGAGTGGCTTGCGGCTATCGGACGCCCATTTTGGCCTGAGCATAACTTAGATGCCATTGTTTGCTTTGACAATCAGCATGCCAATCGGTTTGGAGCCACACAAAGGGATTTGTCGATACAGTTTGTTACGTCCAAGTTCGTCGTTTGATCATTATTGACGACATCTCATGATGATGGCTAGCTACATGCAACACTCAACTTGTGCTGTTTCAAGATAACCTTGATACTCTTTAAAACACCGCCATTGGCTCAAGCGGAAGGAAAGCGCAC
This sequence comes from Fusarium sacchari, assembly GCA_017165645.1. Lineage (NCBI taxonomy): Eukaryota > Fungi > Ascomycota > Sordariomycetes > Hypocreales > Nectriaceae > Fusarium > Fusarium sacchari. Next base: position 274,854 of record JADANP010000029.1, read on the forward strand.
GTACCATGGATCAAATACCTCACACTAATGCCGAGAAAAGCAGTAGCTCAAAGCATCACCTTCGCATATTGTGGCTTGGAGTTCTAGACCATTTGCGGGGACGTGATGGCCCAGCCCAAACCCAACACGAGTCTAGTCCCGCCTAGAATTTCGATAAGTCAGCCGGAACTAAAAAACACCAATGCCACGAGTTGAACCTTTTCCGCATTGTTGGGTCTTGGGTCTCTTGTGGCTTGCGAGTTGGATGGTGACAAACAGTGCAGCTCAGGGGGCCCAGACAGGGACTGGGGCAGCCATTTTATCCCTTGGGGAACATACTTAGAGTTCTCTTTATGCGTCAGATGTGATCATCATCAGATAGGCTTATAAAGCTTATCTTAGGCAATTATATTAGGTAGCTGGTATACTGCCCGGACCGACTTTGATTAGAGTGTTATTTTAAGTTGATAGACCATACAGCTGATGGCTTATATCACGCGCCTCACACACGTGCAGCTCAGGGGTCTGTAGGTAGCTCATCAGATCATGCATCTAGGTATCTTCTGGTTATTTCCTTGGATTGACGGACCTTATGGGGGCACATGCATTGACTGCACTGGCATTTTGAAAGGTTTATCCACGTCACTCTTACACGGCAACATCGGCAGATCGAGGTGATGTATCGCAAATCACAAAGGAAACGAGAATTACACGATTAACTTCGTCTTAGCCAAACTATCGAAAGTCTCACGCCCATTAATCTCGCTCTCGTACCTGACCAATGTGGAACCGCGCATTTTAACTTTTCCTTTTCTTTTTTTTTCCTTCACGAGAACCCATGCATGCCACATGGTTGGCGTGGCTTTTAGCGTTCCTCAGCCAGCCTCACCAACAACCCGGGCCAGGGGAGGAAAGAAAACACAGGGCCTCAATCCTAGATGACAAAAATACTTGGGTAATTTAGTATAAACTTAAGATATCCTTACTAAGTTTAGGGTATACTTGCTAAGCCCAGGATGACTTGCTAATTTTATTTTGACACCCTACAGTAGGGTTCGCTGTTTTCTTTGCCCCCCCCGAGGCCCGGGTAACACTTCCACGAGACCGATTTCGGTGACTCCCGCTAAAACGAAGTTGGTGTGCAGCCCATGCAGAGTGAAATGTCTAAGCGAGGTGTCAACAATCCTTGGCTGCGTTATTATCTCACGTCACCCGTCATTCTTCCCGGCCATGTGCTGTGTTTTCTTTTTTGACGTGAAGAAAACAAAAGTTGTTTGAGCAACAAAGAATCTCACAAACAAGTCTAGAAGGCAATCATGAAGAACCACGCGGCAGATCTGGCCGCAAGGTTCAACAGGCGTGTCGCAACCTCCTTCATTGGCCGGTTCTTCAGGCTAGAGGGCAGTAGTCACGTATGTTCCATTCCAGTCAGACAGCGCTCTTTTACTAATCTGCTTTTAGAGCATGGCGATCGACGGGACGACGTTCTTGAAAGAAGTTTGTGCTGGGGCGACGACCTTTGCTGCTATGACGTATATCATTGCTGTTAATGTAAGTTGTTTGTGAGGGAGGGTTGGAGGAGGAGGAGTGCTGATGAGGTGTAGGCTTCTATTCTGTCGCAGACGGGGGGGCCTTGTGTTTGTGATGAGACGAATAGGATTGATTGTGATAAGATTGATAGCTATACGATATGTAAAGAGGGTGAGTTCACATCCACTTCGCGAAGAAGACGAAGACTAATGAGATGACAGAGGTGAGGCAAGATCTCGTCACGGCGACGTCAGCCATCGCAGGACTCGCAACCCTCGTGTTCGGTCTCTTCACCAATCTCCCTATCGCCCTTGCGTAAGTCCCCGTCCCCAAATACTTCACTCATCTAACAAAAACAGACCTGGCATGGGCCTCAACGCCTACTTCGCCTTCCAAGTAGTAGGCTACAATGGGTCAGGCAGTATTCCCTACGGCATCGCATTAACAGCAGTCTTCACCGAAGGTCTCATCTTTATCTTCCTCGCACTTACGGGTATGCGACAATGGCTCGTCAAACTCATCCCGTCAACCATAAAATCTGCAACGGGGGCTGGCATTGGCCTGTTTCTCACAGAGATCGGGTTGTCGTACGGCTCGGGCATTGGTGCTATTACTGGCGGGTTTAACGCTACGCCTTTGGCGATAGCTGGATGTCCTGTTGATAAGATTAATCCAGATACTCAGATGTGTGAGGGCGGGATAATGAGCAGTCCCAAGGTGAGTTGGGAATACCCTGAAGTTGTGAGAGATATACTGACTTGATGAAAGCTTTGGACTGCGATATTTGCTGGTGGGTTACTAACGGCGTATCTCATGGCCTTTCGGGTCAAATACGCTTTCATCATTGGTATCGCATTTGTGTCCATTCTCTCGTGGCCGTAAGTCGTCCCCAATGCCTTATGCCTGTCTAGATCTCTAATAGGAGCAGACGCGATACTGCCGTAACATACTTCCCTCACACGCCAGAAGGAGACTCCCGTTTCGAGCTCTTCCGCAAAGTAGCTGCCGTAAACCCCATGAAGCATACCCTCAATGCTCTCGACTGGAACGTCGGCCAACACGGGACTCAATTTGCCCTCGCGCTCTTCACATTCCTTTAGTAAGTTCCTCATCCACTCTCATCACCTTCTCTGACAAAGCCAGCGTCGATATCATCGATGCCACAGCAACAATGTTCTCAATGGTCCGATTCTGCGGCGTCGTTGACGATCGGGATGGAGATTTTCCCCGCTCAACCCTCGCCTATTGCTGTGATGCAATCAGTATTTCTATCAGTGCTCTCTTCGGTTGTTCACCTGTTACGGCATTCATCGAGAGCGGCGCTGGTATTGCTGAGGGAGGTCGCACAGGTCTTACAGCTATGACTACTGGCTTCTTGTTTCTTTTGTCTATTGTGTTTGGACCCATTTTCTCATCTGTGCCGCCGTGGGCAACTGGCCCGGCTCTGATTCTGGTAGGTTTCGAAACAAACGTGCACTTGGACTTGACTGATGATTCGCAGGTCGGATGCATGATGGCTCGTCAGATTACTGAGATCAACTGGCGCTATATCGGTGACACGCTCCCCTCGTTTGTCGTCATTGCCTTTGTCCCATTTTCGTACAGCGTTGCCTACGGCATCATCGCGTAAGTTACCTTCCACTTCAACCTGTTACGCCACTAACATTCCGTCAGCGGCATGTTTCTCTACACAGCTCTGAATCTCATGATTTCCTTAACCGTTCGCATCTCGGGCGGTAGACTCGAGCCAGATAATTACGACATGAAAGAATACTGGACCTGGAAAGCACCAGGAAGAAAGCCATGGTTTGTACGGGCTTTCAGAAACGTTACTTACTCCGCAAAGGATACACATGAGTCTAGTCCTCAAACATTTGATACCCATGGTGGCTTGGACTGTGAGATGATGAGGGTTGCGTCGTCGGATGAGAGGAAGGACGAGGCGCGCGTGTCGGTCTCTGTACCTGTGCCTGCGCTTTCTCGATTCTCTCGTTGAGGTTGCTATGGTTTCTTAACTACCTGTTTTTCTTTCATTCATGTGGCGAAGGAAATTGTTCAATTCTTGTACATACTTATTAGTTGACTTAGACTTTCACGCATTACTGCACCGAAATTGATCAATCATTGTTACCAACTGATGATGTCTTTATAACAAGGAGATGAATCACAGTTGTTCTCTGGTACGTCGTGGTCCCGCCATAAATCAAAGGGATCCTAAGAACCTCAATTGGGCTTCTTGCAAGACTTGGGCTTCCATCCCTCTTGCTTCAAGACCTGTCCAGCTGGATCGAATCCCGGCGCAACTATTGACATTAGTTCATCCCCCCACCCCTTCAACATTTTTCATCACTTACCAGTTGTCCCAACAAGAGTCCAATCACCCAGACTTCGGGCACTCTGCCACTCCTCCGCCTTGACAACGACCTGTGGTCTCTGTCCACCGAAGAGATCATTGCCCATTACATGATCCCTCGTACAAGATCCATCATTCTTCGATAACGACAGCACAAGAGGTGCACCAGCGTAATAGTGCCAAACTTCCGCGGCGTCGAGTTTGTGCCAGAGAGATTGTCCCGCAGAGCCTTCGAGCAGATAGTAAATAGCTGTGCTGATAGATCGATTGGTTCCGGGAGCGGTAGTCGGGTCTACGAAAGTTTGGACAAAGTAACCTTTTTCGGTATTCGGTTCAAGCTTGAGAAGGTCGATGGCTTGTTCTGCTGAACAGTCTGTGATTGGTTTATGCGTGGTGCGGCGGTCGAGAGCTTCGGGGATATGGAGGGCTAGGCTAAGAGGGAGCCACGATAGAGCGAGAGCGAAACGCATGGTCGTTGAATGGAGTAGTAGCTGTTTCTATGAGCGTGAGAGTATTCTGTCGAGTCGATAGTCCAGCCATTTCAGACGGCGATCCTCCATCCTTTTGTACCTCATCTCCCAGCCATGCTTACTCCCCGGCAGTTTCGGATCGACAATGATGTGCGGGGACTGGAGGTGTCAGATTCACCGCTTGCAAGCAGTAAAGCGTGAATTTCCAATCTCACTCATGACGCACACTCTTGTAAATCCTCATTTGACGCCTGAATCAGAGCAGAATCCTTCCCTTATACGCTCACGAGTCTTACACTGACACTTGGAGCTACCAATGGCATGTCACTGAGCGTATACAGCGGGTACCGCCGCGTGCCGGGGTCTGGACCCTTAAATGTCTCAATCGGGAAGCCCCGATATTCGAAGAGCTATCAGATAAGAAAGCCTACTTTAACGACGAGCATCCCTCTCAATTAAGACGGACATTATCTCTCTTGTCATACTCAAAATGACAGCCAAAACACCTCAAGAGATTCTTGCTGCACTTCTCCAAACCGTCGAGCGCGACATCGTTCCCTTGACGAGTGATGGCGTCCGCTCAGGCAGCAAAGTCTTTGGCGCCGCAATCCTCTCATCCGAAACCCTCAAGCCTTTGACCGTCTCAACGAACAACGAGCGCGCCTCACCTCTTCTACACGGGGAAATCAACTGCATCCAGACATTCTACACCCAAACATATCCCGAATCCAAATCTCGACCTAATCCCCGGGAAGATTGTGTCTTTTTCGCCACACACGAACCCTGCAGTCTATGTTTGAGCGGAATCACATGGTCTGGTTTCAAAGAGTTGTACTATCTGTTTACATACGAGGATAGTCGTGATCAGTTCGCTATCCCATATGATATTGAGATTTTGGAAGAGGTTTTCCGAGTGAGGGCTGAGGGAGAGAGTGATAAGGCTGTTGGGGAGAGAGCGTTGTATAACAAGAGGAATAAGTTCTTCACTGCAAAGAGTGTCAAGGATCTTGTTGAAGAAATCGAGGATGTGGATGAGAAGAAGCGATGGAGTGAAAACGTGGATCGGGTGAAGGCTTTGTATTCGGCGTTGAGCGATGAGTATCAGAAGAACAAGCAGAGCGGTATAGAGACATCGAGTACTTGGAAGTAATCAAGAGTCTTCATGTCATTGGATGAGTCTTAGGTTTTGGATGTCTCTTTGTGATTCCGATATTGTGTTCTACGAAGCCGAGGTTTTGAGATACCCTACACATAGTGGCTGGGATTTCGAGTTTTTATAATAATATGCTACGTCTGGCTCATTGAAAGCGTCAAGCATAACCAAGTTTATACTTATAATTTATTCCGTTCACAAGAAGATAATTTATTCAACGTTGTTAGGTAAACGAGGAGACTGCATCTCGAGGCAATCTTAGCTCAATCTCAAGCCTTACCTATGCACTAAAAGTCACAATTGACATCCTAATGTCAGAACTCGTGCAGATTGCGATAAGATAACGAGCCCCAATGATGCGCTTTTTCCCATCGGAAAAACAATCCCATACTAATCCCCAAACACGGATCAATTTTTCCCTCAAAATTGATGCTTGAACAAAACCCCGATCGAAAAATCGGAGCCCGAGATCTGGATCGGGCCGCTAGCGTTTTAGTGTCGGCCTAAAAGCCTGGAAGGAGGATTATTCCCCGTAACGCCGTTACATCATTTGTTTATCGCGTATGACCCGACAATCCATGCTGCATTGTCGCGAGAAGCGCTTTGCCGTAGACTAGCCATATTGGACGATTCTCTTGAACAGACGCTCGATGTAACGTATACATAATAGCGGTATAAACTGTAAGAGAAGTGAAGTGCATGCTGTGAGGTTGTCGCGACGTGTATCGGTGTATGCCAGGGCAAAGTTGTCTTGAGTGCCGTAGGTTTCATGAAGATCATCTCGGCTAGTCTCAACGTCATGGCTTGATGTTGCCTTGGCAAACCCACAAAATAATACCGCAGGGAATAACTACGACCAACCCTCGGGAGGCAAGAAAATAGCAAACCTTACTATAAGGTGCCAAAATAAACTTAGTAAAAGTTATCCTAAATTTAGACTATATTATCTAAGTCTTTTTGTCATTTAGGATTAAGGTCCTGTATTTTCTTTCCTCCCCTTGCCAACTTTGCTTCGTCAACATTCGTTGTTGATAATGGACTCCGACATCGCACATGATCTCGACAAGTTGAACATTCGCGACATTCTCAACGCAGACTCTCGACCGACGTTTATTATTGATCTCGATCCTGACGATGAGACACCGCTGCGCTCAAAGGCTATCCAGCCTGTGTTTTGCAACAGTGCCCTTGCGACGCATGAACGACTCTTAGATGCTGTGCGCGGTGAGCAGAGCGAGAGTGAGTACGGAGACTTCAAGACGTGGGCGACGGGCGTCACGAAGCAGGATGATTCGAAGGATGTGTTTCCCTTGTTCTTTTTGTTCAAGGGCTTGCTTTGGACGGGGTCGACGGTTGGGAAGAGATGGAGGTTGATCAGTGGGAATCGACTCTGGCAGCATCCCGATACACCGGCGAGCTTATCATCCAGTGCGCTTTCGAGAGCGAGTACGCCGAGTTTGAAAGAGCAGGACACCCCAAAGGGCGATGTTCCGAAATCGCCGAAGCAAGGCGAAGCCAAGGATGAGACCGTCGAGGATACGACGCATGAGATGACGCCGACGGAAGTAACGCTGATAGCATCGACACCGCGAAAATTCCCATTTCGATCTTGGTGGCGAGGCAGTACCTCCAAGGGAAGTTCAGATCGCAACACGGGCAGTTCAAGCAGCGGCTCCATCATCCTAGGCAAGCCCGAAAAAGCCGTCGCAGACTGGACGGCCACGAACCCAAAAGGTCTTTTATCACCGCACATCCGTCTCCTCCGCGCTATAGACTGGTCCTCAACGCCCCTAGGTCCCATGTCCTCCTGGTCCCCAGAATTACGCCAAGTAGCCAACCTCGTGATCAACAATCCGCACCCCGCGAATATCTTCTGGGGCAACGACATGACGATGCTTTATAACGAAGCGTACGCCGTTACATTCGCTGGAAACAAACATCCGTCCATGCTCGGCACTGGAGCGTCGGGACCTTGGGCTGAAGCTTGGGATGTTCTTGGGCCAGCGCTGCAAGAGGTTGTGAGGACTGGTGTGAGCTTTAGAAGCGACAATAATGATCTGGCGTTGTTCAGGAGGGGATTTTTGGAGGAGACACATATTTGCTGGTCGCTTACGCCGTTGTATGGCGGGACGGAGAGGATCGTGGGCTTTTACAATGCGCCGTTTGAGACGACAGATTTGGTGTTGAGCCAGCGACGTATGGGCACGATAAACAAGGTCAGCGAATCGTTGAGAAAAGCGACGAGTATCAAGAGTTTCTGGAAGTCGGTGTTGGATGGTCTCGAGGAAAACCATCGAGATGTCCCGTTTGCACTTCTGTACTCTGTCGGCGAGGCTGAAGAAGCAGATCATCAGTCGAGTTCATCTGGGAGCACGATATCGAGCAAATCTTGTTACTTGGAGGGAACAATCGGGATACCGCTTGGACATGATGCTGCGCCGGAGCAGATTGATCTCAAGAGGAGTTACCAGGGATTCGTGCCTTCGTTCCGAGAGGCGATGCGGACGCGGGAACCTACGCTTGTGAGGATACGGGATGGAACGCTGCCGGAAGATCTACTGCACGGGATCCAGTGGCGAGGGTTTGGAGAGCCTGGTACTGAAGCGATTATCTTTCCAGTGCGACCTACGAATGGCGAGACGGTACTGGCGTTCCTGGTACTGGGCGTCAATCCTCGAAGACCGTATGATGAAGGCTACATTTCCTTCGCGACGCTTCTCAACAACCAACTCGCCACGTCACTCGCATCAACCATTCTCTTCGAAGACGAGACGCGCCGCGGTCGCGACGCAGCAGAAGCAGCAGCGCTTGAGAAAGAAGAACTAACGCAGCAACTAGACCTTCAAGCAAGCCGTCTTCGAAGAATGACAGAATTGTCTCCATTGGGAATGTTCCTCACCAGTCCAGAGGGTATTCTCCGCGAAGCAAATGACCGCTTCTACGAGATGACGGGTCATAGTCGAGATGCTCAAGGCGATGTATCCTGGGCTGATCTCATGAAGAACTCGGGTAGTGTCATGGAACAAGGATGGCATCGTCTAACGCAGGACATGCTCCCCTGGTCAGGAGAAGTTAAACTCAGAGAGAGCTTTGAGAACCCCGTCAACATCCACGGTGAATCTATCGACTTTTGGGTCCTCGTCACCGCCCATCCCGAAATCACCCCCAGTGGTACCTTGCGGTCTATAATGGGTTCCATAACGGATATATCCCATCTGAAATGGGCTCAAGGTTTACAGAACAGAAGATTACAAGAAGCAGAAGAAACACGCCGTCAGCAGAACGAATTCATCGACATAACATCCCATGAGATGCGTAACCCCCTGAGTGCCATTCTCCAATGCGCAGATGACATCACCTCTGCGATGCAAGAATGCCGCACCAACGGGATCGCCGCGTCACAGGATGTTATTGAATCATGCCTCGACGCATCGCAAACGATAGCGCTTTGCGTTCAACATCAGAGGTCGATTGTAGACGATATCCTGACTGTTTCAAAACTCGACTCCAACCTGCTATTGATAACGCCGGTTGTGTGTCAGCCTCAAGCTATCGTTGAGAGGGTGGTCAAGATGTTTGAGTCGGAAATGCTGGCAAAAGATATCACGCTTGAGATTGATATCAGCACTGAGTTTCAGAAGCTAGCTGTGGATTGGGTTGCCATGGATCCGAGTCGCGTTCTCCAGATCCTTATCAATCTCATGACCAACGCTATCAAATTCACAGCATCTTCTACAACACGAGTGATAAAAGTCGCCATTGGAGTGTCGAAAGATCCGCCCGAGATTGGCAACATTCCTGGCTTTGCGTTCGCGTCTACAAGGGGCGAGATCGGGAGTGTAGTTGGATCCGACGAATGGGGTTCTGGAGAGGGTCTATACGTGAGATACAGAGTGCAAGATACAGGCTGTGGATTGACCGACGATGAGAAAAAGCGACTGTTTCAACGATTCAAGCAGGCGAGCCCACGAACACACTACAAATACGGCGGCAGTGGTCTAGGACTCTTCATATCGAAACGACTGGCTGAGCTACATGGCGGTCGCATCGGCGTTGCGTCTGCAGCTGGCAAAGGCAGCGACTTTGGCTTCTACATCCAAGCACGTCGATGTTCACCTCCCAACGAACAATCCTCCCCCCAACCAATCCTCTCCGAAGTACCCTCCACCAAAAAGACACTCCATCTCCTAACCCCCAACCCCTCTGCCCGAACCAGACGCGAGAGTATCCTCGCTGCCGTCTTCACCCCCAGCGCCCTAACAGTCCACGTCGTCGAAGACAACCTCATCAACCAGAAAGTACTCGTCAATCAGCTCCGCAAAGCAGGCTGTACCGTAAGCGCGACAAACGACGGGCTTGAAGCGCTGGAGTTTCTCAAAAAGACACATTTCTTTAAAGCCGAGGGATCGGAGTTGTCTGTCGTACTCATGGACTTGGAGATGCCGAACATGGATGGGTATCAGTGCGTTAGGGAGATACGAAGGTTGGAGAGGGAGGGGTTGATTGCGGAGCATGTTCCTGTTATTGCGGTGACGGCAAATGTGAGGGATGAGCAGATTCGGATGGCGCTGGATAGCGGTATGGATGATCTTGTTTCGAAGCCGTTTAGGATTCCGGAGGTTATGAGTAAGATTGAGGGGCTGTTAAAGAAGTACAATAGGTAAATGGCTTGGAGTAACGGTTCTTCAGGGTTGGATTTATTGTTAAGCATTAGGCGTTGTTTAGAGTAATTTACATTCGGCTGGTCTACCAGCAGCCAATCTCACAATCTGGCTTTGGTTGTGGCTAATAGGTGAGTGCGTGACCCGCTTCGGCTGAATGGAAACGGCGCGTTACAAAGAGTGAGGCGTGATGGGGTGATCCCTGAATGCCCTCATACGGTTGGGCCTCTCTACGGAGATACATGCGACCTATAAGGTTAACCTTTAGGCTACAAATACAGGCAATAAATAAGAATATAGTATTTTTTGCCTTAATATAAGTTTTTACCTATAAGTTTTTATAATAACTATTATATCTTGCTACAAGCCCTAGGGCATTATAAGGTAAAGAGATCAAGAGGTATATAAAGGGATATAACCTCGGGTTTGCATCTCTGCACCCCACGGTTGGGCCTCAAGATCGGCGCTGCAGTCTTGCAGGTCCCCCACGTCCCTGATCAAGCAGGGTCTTATCGTATATACACAATCAAACAAGTGCAAAATGGATAGAATATGTGATGCTATTGAAATGGACAATCTGCTACGCTCAAAACACGCTATGCTAATGTTCTCTAATAAACACTCCGTCTATCTACACTCCTCCTATCAACACTCATCGCCCTCACACTCCTGCTCGTATCAGCAACACTTCTTCCAGACACTACACTGCGTCCCGATGAGCTCCTCCTATCAGACCCAACACTCCTGGCCGGCATGATCCTCTTGTTCATATCAACAGGCCTCACCTTGTCAAGATCAAGCGACCTGACCTCAAAGTCCGGCTCCCTCTCCATCTCTGCGACCGTATGTTCTCGTCCAATATGGTTGATGAGTGTATCAGCGCTTGGACATAAAACATCACCGTCGCGGAAGCGGGAGCATAGCACGCAAGCAAATTCTCCTTCTGGTGTGTGGCACTTTATGACGAAGCGTGGACTGATGTGGAATTCGAGCTCTTCGTCGATCTCGCGCTTGTAGCCTCCCTTTTCTGTGATAACACGCGTGGCTGTTTTCCCAATTGCCCATGCGTCGTCTGCCTCCACGTCGAGAAAGACATCGCATGCTGGACAGAGACAATCACCCCGCGGTTCAAAGGTCGATGCAAGTGGTCGTTCGGGTATGTATTGCAGATCCAGGGCGTAGCGACAATAAAGAGGATCATCTTTAATAACAGTCGATCCCCGTTTCGGCGGCGGCAACGCTTTCGGCACCGGAGGTTCTTCCAAGTCCATAAGCCTCTCCCTCTGCTGTCTCAACGCCCCAAGCGATCCCTCCCTCGCCGCATCGCTCGCCGCTATCAACCTCGCCATATCAGCCCTGTCAAGCTGCCGTCCATTATACACCGCGTCCTGCAGGACATTAATGACAGTCTGCTGCAGCGCAATGACCTGCGCCTGTAATTTGTTTTCAGTGATGACGTCGCCGATCGCAAAGCGCTGTCCGTAGCGTTGGTAGCCGTCTTCGAACTCGCGGTTGATGAGGGCGCCGGAGCGCTGGAACGAAGCTTCGACTTCGTCGCGGGCGCGGGAGTTTTGTTCGACTTGGGCCTTGAGCTTCTTGATCTCCTCGTCTTGGGTCGTGTCGCGCTTGGCTTGCTTGCGCTTTTCCTTGACTCGGTCCCAGAGACCCATTGAGGATGTGAACGTTCCGACGAGGGTGCTGCATAGTGTAGCTATGATGAATGTTTTCTACAGAAGAAGCCCGCATTAGCAAAGGACAAGTCAATAGCTAAGGACGGAGATAGTTAGTTACCTTGAGGTTTTTCTCCTCAATCATATTAGCGTAATTCATTTTGTCGGTGTTGTTTGGTGCGAGTTCTTTGTCTCAGAAGATATTCCTTTTTACCAGCGCATGAGATCAGTGCGTAGGTTTGATGCCCAACGGCCCGAGACATTTAACAAAAGAAGAAAAGTCGCAGATCATGGGCGTATATATGTCTCACCCCCGGATCCAGGGTCTTGAGGTCACACAATGATGGCATTTCCGCGTGAAAGGGTTGCACACCGCTTAATACTGTACTGTACGTGGTCCTGGGCGCTATCCCGCGTTTTCTCTGTCATAATACATATTTCCCGCAGCCAGTGACGTCAGTTACATCGCGACGTGCCAAGTTTTCTGGTTCCTTTGCTGATTGGCGGATCTAAAACAATGACGATGCTTGTTTCCGACGGGTTTTGCACTTTATCCACCTTCGCTCTCTCGCTTTGTCTTTGACAGTTTAATTTTAGTGCCTTGTCCAAAGGCCAAGATTACTTTAATATTAATCTGGAAATAGTGAGTGTGAGCTTGTTTGCTCTGTGAGAGTTGGTGTCACACAAGTGGCATTACTCCGATGGACATGGCTCGGCGTTTCGGAAACCCAACGATCATGTCTGCTGACCTTTTGTGCAAGGTACATGGTATTAAATCGCTATCATAATAATGCCCAAGAACATGATTCGCTCTTCAGTATGCAATGCTCTTCCACCCATCCACCAACAGCCTCATCGACCTGTCTTAGCCCTCAGGGAGCAAAGAAAGCGTCAGACTTTAACAAGGGCGTCAAAATAAACTCAACAAAAGGTATCCTAAACTTATATAAAGTTGCCTAAGTCTTTTTGGCACTTAGGATCAAGGTCCCCAGATTTCTTTCCTCCCCTAGCTTACTAACAGTCTCCATCTCGTACCCCATCCCCAACACTACCGTTCGTCCACTGCTGACTGTAACACTCGTCAGTCCACCAACGTCACTCAGCGTCGGCATGTCCTCTTCATCCGGTATCGGCGCCAACGACCTGTCAATAAAAATAGGCTTATTTATTGACTGCCCTTCTTTCTGCTTCCTCATCAGATAAATCACCTTCCGAATAAGCTGCCGTGTTGAAGGTGCGCAGGCTACTATGGCGCCCATGTATGTCTCAATACACGCCCAAAGAACTACTTGCTGTTGGCCATTCTCTGCCGGCCTGAGTCAGTAGGTGATAGGTAATAGACTACTTGATAAGATAGACTTACGGGCCTCGGCGGGGTCACCGAGGAACTGTGCCGAAAATATCGTGCGGATCAGACTGACCACCGTGAGGCTGTCATTCGTCAGAAATGCACCGAACCAAACTGTCAGAGCATCGTCAGACTTACAATAAACCCAAGCCAAACATGGCAATAACGTTGATCTTCTTGTTGAGCTTCAACCCTATGTTGTAAAGCTGAGTCATCGGCAGTATAAGCATCCAAATGTCGACCGCAAGGTTGACCACGCAGTGCGCCAACACAATCCTAAGAGTTTCCGAGTATTTGGTCAAACTAGACACGGAATCTGACGTGTCTCCCAGAAGATAGGTTGCGGACCGCCCAAGCGTCAGGGCGAGAGTGACCAAGATGACAGTAGACAAGATGTTGAAGGCGTGTGTTATCCAAACGAGAGTTCTGAAGGTCGGGTCTTGGAACACACGTAGATAAAAGAAGAGGATCGACGTCTTGGCTGCTGCGAGACCGCAGACATACAGCAGGTGAAGGACAAAGATCTCCTACCACGGCATCGTCAGCAATTATTTGATTGTCGCCTTGTTCAAGTACCTTAAGGGCATGAGACAGGTCATTCTTGGTGAACAATGGCATAGCGAGTCCGAGGCCGTGATGTATTGCTGTGAACTATTAGCTGGATAACATTTACATACAGAGTGAATAGGTATACCGAGTAGCGTGAACACCGTGAATGGTATCAGAATGCACTGTCCATCGTCAGCAGGATCATCAGCAACCGAGCGAGAGCCAGCATACAAAAGTGATAGCAGCCCAGGTATCATCAGTTCCCCATGTATTCTTGGTGACGATCTTGGACGTTACTCTCAACACGAAAAAGAAGAAGGACAACGTCGTGAATACAATGATCGTGGCGCGATACTCTTGTCGATTGTCCTGCAGTGGCATCTGGCATAACTCCTTTCCCATTACGATGAAGCCTGCATGATGTTAGCTACCAAACATACCGGGATTCTCCATCAGACATACCTTGTATCTCTTGCGCAGTGCATATTCCAGTAACACAATTCAAGACATCGGTCTGAAAGCCCGGGTCATTGCACATCGATCTTATATTCGCATTCGTTTCGCCCGACGAGTCCATCGTTTGGAGAATACATGGAATCTTCATCCGTCAGTCTCACAGGAAATAAAACGGTCTGCTTAATGGACTTACAGCACATGACGGTACCTCTGACAGTGAAATGGCCGTCGCCAACACTGCCGAGCAGAAGAGGAACAAAACCCTCGAGATAATCATTATGAGGCTCTGCAAGACAAGAAGACAGGAATAAAACGGAAATAATCCCTGGGGCAAAAGGTGTTTTAACAGAGAACCCACTAACTAAGATCAGTCCAACTACGTTCCTGGTCTAGCCCCTTGATTCTGGCCCAGATCAATCCCATCTCACTGGACAGAAAACATGACACCAAAATTTGAGTCTCAGACTTTGTTTCCCCCTCTAGCCGAGGAATGATTATAGCGCCCATCATTCCAACGGGAAGTAAAATCACACTGCACCAAGCCAAAACAGGCGAGTGATCACGAAGGTACCCTGCTACGCTATGACACCGGGGATGGCGGGAGCTGACAGTGGCGTTGTCGTCGCTTCAAATCTTGGGGACGGATCGATACTGTTTCATTAAAACATGTCTTATTTTCTTTGCTTATTCCCTTAAGACCAACGAGCTCGCATCCTCCTCGGAGGTCTTCAACCGCCCAATCTTGCCGTCACTATCATCCCAGACCTCCAAGTCGATGTATTCATACTCCCTGCACTTGTCGTCAAAAGCAAAACTGATGTAACACGACGGCCCGCACCACTCTGAGCGCTGCGTTTTGAACCTCCAGAAAAATGATCTATCAGTAAACAGTCCCTCGTGTTCGAACCATGTCTCCAGCGCGCGCTTCTTGTCTAAATGAAGACTGAAGTTTTCTGTCTTAACGTCTCTGCATTTGGCTAGCCAGTCTGTATGTGCTTTTTCGCGGAAATCAAGACGAATTTCCATCTTCAAGGACCGAATATTTGAGCGGATTGCTTTGAGGGTTTGGTATGGAAACTCGCTGGCCGCCTCAGCAAAGTCATTTTGATCAATATGAATGTCCAGATCCTTCAAGTGCGGAACGTCATTGAAGATCTTGAGCTCCCCATCACAAAACCAGTGCTCGTAATCTCGAAAAAGGTGTAAGCGTGAAATATAAGCGAAATTAACCTTGCTTACAGGCGACGTATCAGAAATCGGCCACTTTCTGCGTCCTCGGGTATGAGCATAGCGGCGTGGCCAGGAATAACCTCTTCGAAAGACGTTTTCCGAGTACAAGATCGGTGTGCCTTCCTTATTGATGATCCGGCAAGCCAGCAAGATTTTTGGATGGATTTCAAGAGGGAAGTCCCATGGTTCTTTGGGGATGAGACGGAACTTTTTAGAGGTGCAGTGGTGAAGCTCGGCGTAGGCCTTGGAGATGAGGAGGTAGCGGTAGATTTGGAGACGGATCTCGGCTGGGAGGGTGAGGAAGGGGGATGTGCCACTTTCGATATTGTGACGCGACGAGGCTTTGCACTTTCGTGGCGGCATGATTCTCCCGGATTGGGGAGAGTCGGGTGAAAGGGCTTGATTGGTGATAGACCTTGGATGAAGGACCTCGTTGATCAGTGGCCGTTGATCCATTTTTCGTCCCTGATGCAATAGGATAGATGCGTATGAATTAATGAGATAGATACGGGCTGGTATAAAGAAACAGCGCGAGCGTGACGGTGAAGAGCTGAGCATCCCGTCGTCAGCATTCAACAGGCATCCTCATCAGAGCGGGTCATTGATCTTCCGGGCCAGTCACCTCGCCGCAGGGTAGGGCATCAGCAGGTTGCAAAGATATACTCATGCAAAGTAAAAGCATTTTAATTCGCAATATCTCATCAAGTCCATGTCCAACAAGGAAACTGCATTCGAGTAGATCTCATTGTTTTCGCGTATAAATTTACCAATCTGATCAGAGACAGAGACATTGCACCTGTAATCACTTCACACCGGATTGTAGCAAAGCATGCTATCGTAAACAGAGTCTTGATCATCACGACATTTCTGATGTCCAGTCTAAAAAGTCTATGCTGCCCTCATATCTAAGCAAATGCACTTGTTTCTGTAATGTCGTAATATCCCCAACTCCAACCCAACCAGCCAATTTTGTCATAACCCTAGTTGCGTCCTCGCTTTCCGCGTCCATTATCCCCGTGTCCACCAGGAGCACCATGTTTCTGACGGGGTCGATCGGCAACCGTGTTTAACCCCCGCACACCTCTCAACCCCATCTTGCTAGCCGTGCTCTTCTGAATAGCAGGCACATCAGGCGATCCCAGACCCTCGCGAGCGTAAACGTTGGCTTGTCGAACAAGCTCATCCTTGTCCCAGCGGAGAGCCTTCATGTGACTGTTGTAGTATCCTAGCCAAGCCTGGTAAATACGGGACTTCTCGTCGTCCTCCATCTTCTCGGCAACTGCGATGACGTCTTGGCTGGGTGAGAGATCGGCTTCGCGGGTGATGAGGTTGATTTCTTTGAGTGAGTACTTGGGGAAGAAACCCTCTGCGTCACAAACGATCAGGATTCCGCGACCTTCAGCGTCGGCTCGTGCTGTTCGGCCGAGACGGTGGATGTAGCTCTGCTTGTCGGCGGGCATACCGACTTGAATAACGGTAGTGACGCCGGGGAAGTCCATTCCACGAGCGACGACATCGGTAGCAACGAGAATAGCGCTGCGAGCAGTCCGGTAGTCGTTTGTGATTTTCGTACGCTTGTTCTGGCTCATGCGGCTGTGCAAGATAGAAACGGGAGGGAGGCCGGGAAGATCCTCCAAAAGGCGCCCGTAGAAATCAGCGATGGCAGCGGTCGGCGCGAAAAGAATCGCCTTGAAGGCCTGACCGCGAGTAGCTTCCTCACGAATACAACCAACCATGGCGGGCGCAACGTCGGCAAAGGTAGGAACCTGGACGAGGAACTGGGGAACGCGCTCGTGTGTGTTGGCTTCACCGGCGGGAATGGTCGAGATGAACTTGTAGCCCGGCGAGAGGACAAGACTAGCGACTTTCTCGACGTGGGGAGCGATGGTGGCGGAGAATAGCATGCCTTGTCGGTCGGACTTTGTCTTGTCGGGAAGATGGCCAACAATATCGCGGAGGTCTTTCATAAAGCCCATGTCGAGAAGACGGTCGGCCTCGTCGAGAACAAGAGTGTTGAGCTTGCGCATGCTGTACACGATATCCTCGTTGGACATGTGATCCAGAAGACGACCGGGCGTAGCGATGAGAATCTCACAACCAGCAAGAATGGCCCTCTCCTCACGATCCTTGTTCGTTCCTCCAATAGCAACCTGAACGCGATACTTGGGGAGTCCTTGAAGAACCTTCTTCGCCTCGGCAGAGATCTGAAGTGCGAGCTCACGAGTCGGTGAAATGACAAGCAGCGAAATACCATCGCCGGCAGCTCTGTTCTGGTTAATCATAGTCTGCAGCGCAGGGATCAAAAATGCCATGGTCTTGCCGGTGCCGGTGCGCGCCTGGACGAGGCAGTCGCTGCGGTTCGGGGGGAGAAGCTCATCCATGGTCGCAGCTTGAACGGGCGTCATGAACTCAAACTTCATGTCATTTGTGATGGTGCGTACGATGAGAGGGTTGACCTTGTTGTTCTCCAACAAGCTGTCGAAGCGACGCGAGGTAGGCTCTTCAGTGAGCGGCGGCGGCGGCGCGGACGCTGGCGCAGGCGAAGGTGAAGCCATCTCGACATCAGGCGACTCATCCTCAGTCTTGATCTTTGGGTTACGGGGTTGGTTGCGAGGCTGATTTGAGCGACCGCCGCCGCCGCCGCCACGGGAGCTGAAGCCTCGACGGTTGCCGCCGCGACCACCACGACGTCTTGATCCGCCGTCCATCAGGAAAAGAGAAAGTGTGGGCTGTTGTGTAAGAAGGGATGCCAGGGGGAAAAGTTGAGGGTGCGGACGTTGAATGATGCTGTTGATGGAAAGGCGAAGTCGCTGCATTTTTTGTTTGTTGACCTTGCTGGGATTTTGATAACGGGCAAAAAGTCTCTGCTCTTTGTAGTACAGCGCTAGACTGCAACGGGCAACGGCCCACGATTTAGGCGAAGAGCGCTAAACCTCATGTGGCAAGAGGCGATAAAGCGCTACACCTCCATTTTTGAGCACCAGTCGACCAGAGCAAGAATAAATCTTTTATGAATTTAGGGTACTAATAGTCTAAAGTCTACTAAATTTGTATCAAGTTATACTAAGTTTATGTATGTTTGTGTTTTCTTAGGCTCGAGATCCTAAATGATCTTTCCCTCTGTCTTGTTCTTGGTTGAAGAGAAGTGAATGGATTTTACCAGAGACGTTGACAATATTATTCAGGGTGCAGAAACAACTTGATATAAAACGATGTAACAGTACCATAGGCTGCTGAGCGTCTATTCCTGCTTCACTCTTCACCTCCCCCAAGAGCAACTTATAGGTCTCACAACGCTCTTGTAGAACGCCTGTTGCATCTCATCTGTAGAAGTCCCTCCAAACTCTGATTTCAGACACAACTCCGCAGCCCTCATGTAATCCTTTCCTCTCGATCGTCCAAGCTTCGGCAGTTCCTGGCTAAGTATCCATCCCCGAAACGCCGCGGCAGAATGCTCGTACTCCTCAGCCTGGCTGGCCTCTTCATACAGCTGGATAATTGGCTTTTGGAGGCCTAGCTCGAGCAGTAGAATGCCGATGCTATAGATATCGTGCTTCATCGCAAAAGGAGCTTTGCCTGCTTGTCGTTGGTTATCTTCGGACGACTCCTCTGGTACACCTTGAACTTCTTCATGTCGGTACAAATTCGCTTCTAAATCATCCGTCACACCCTCTGTTTGTCCTGGCGCCGAGATCTCTCGACTGTACTCGAAACCGGCAAGATAAGGCTCTTCATAAGAGATATTTCCCATGTCATCCTGGAAGTACAGAATGTTCTCGCTGCGAAGTCCTTTGTGCAGCCAGCCAGCAAGATGTAAACAAAGCACTGCTCGTGTCACGCTCTTTGCGACCTTGAACCAGTCGCCGAGATAAATGCTGTCCTGGGACCCCTCGAGAATAGTCTTAAGCGTTATATACTTCTTCGTTGGCATGCTGAATATGATTCCATATCGGACCTCATCATCAGATGGTCCATCGCGCGTAATTACCCCAATGCAGTCCAATGTTCTGAGATCTTCAAGCCTTGAACTCCACTTCAGAAGACGTGCAAGATTCTTGATACGATTTCCAGCCATAGCGCGGTAGGTCGCTGCAGTGTGTCCGGGAGGGATATGAGAGCCATCGATCAGTTTCCACTCCACCAAGACATCTGTGGATTCGGTCCCCTTCCGAAACACCCCAATCGATCGCCTCGTTCGCTCATCGGGCGGCCCCGTTTCACGTAGAGACCTGTCCTTCTCATCGACCTTCTCTGCATTGCGAGCGCCGAGTTGAAGCTGCAGTACCATGACCTTGAGAAGAGCTAGACTCTGAAGCATCGAATCGTCTGGTGCACCCGCAGCGACAGCGTTGAGCTTAGAGATGTTGAGGGAGGATAGTAGAGAATTAGCAACCTGCATAGCGACAGGGTCATTCTCGGGTGGTTTAAAGAACTTGCAGAGATCATCAATCATAGACTCGAGAAGCTCGAGTGTCTTTGTGATCTCCCCTTCTTTGAGAGCCCATCGCAGCTTCTCCGACACTCTAGCCTCATCACGCATCGCTTCAAGCTTCTTCGCCCACTCCTCTCGCTCCTGAGAGTCCTTGAACGCCATTCGGAGCATGGCCCCAAGCGAAGTCGCCGCTGAAACAGGGACATTCTCAGCAGACGCCAAAACCGGAAACTCTTGTGACAAGTCACCTAGAGAGTCCAAGAACCCGTAAATAATGACGACATATTTGACTGCGAGATCGCCATTCTCGATGAAGCGGTCATCCTTCCAACAAGCTGCATCGGGTCCTCGGTCAAATCCCCAGTCCAGACCCCAGGCTTTGAACCGTGCGGCTTGCATCTCGAGGCGTGCTTTGAAGATAAGAGCGTCAGAAGCTAGGGTTTCACCCTTCTGCCAGACGGAAAAGCCATCGACGCAGCCTTGGAAGATTTGGAGAAAGAGACTGGTCGCGCCTAGGGCGGTGCCAGCTGTGCCAGCTGGATCGGTCATGCGAATATTGAGGAAAAGCGAGGAGGGAGAGTTGTCGGCGTAGGCTGTCAGTAGAAGGCAAGGAGACCTGAGACCTTTATCTTAAGTGATGAAAAGACTTTGACAATTTATTCTAAAATGCTTACTCAACTTATCTCCATCTCCTCTTCTGAAGTCTTATATTGTCTTGCTTTCTGAGAGCTTTTTTATGCGTGACACGGATGTCCGGCACTGCCACGATGAGGACACAGGGGGGTTGAAACCAGCTGAGCTGACGATGGTTACCATTGGCTATCATCGTGTAGTGTGCCTCGTGAGGGGCAGTGCCGCCACTATCAATATCACTCAATAGATGCTGACCAGTGTGACGACTAGCGAGCTAACTGAGTTAGTGAGGTGCGGCTGAAACCGCCATCGTTATGCTGTACCTCAGCTCCGGTCTTCAAAATATCGACCTCCCCGATTTCATCTCTACATGAGTCCCGAGGCTTCAAACGGGCCGTACCGTAGTGACGTTGTTCAAGTTTATACAATGGCTAGCGATGCCAAACAGCGCGATCATGATCTCTTATCCTTCATGTCAACCTTTCTCATAACGCATCAACGGCTTGATCTTTCCCTGACTCTGTTAAGCGTCCTCATTGACGACGCGAGTATCGACGTCCAAGTACGCTCCAACAAAGGCGGCTATTTCTCAGTTTGCCTCGCGAGATCGAAAGATCTCCTCGAGGCCCGCTTCCTCAATCGCGACGATGACCTACTGCCAGAAGCCAGAAATCTACCTGAACTTGTCGCAGTCAAGATTCCGCGGCCAGATGGAGATCTAAACAGTGCTAGGAGTCGTAAGATGTGGTCTTCTATGGCGATGGAGTTG
This sequence comes from Fusarium sacchari, assembly GCA_017165645.1. Taxonomy (NCBI): domain Eukaryota; kingdom Fungi; phylum Ascomycota; class Sordariomycetes; order Hypocreales; family Nectriaceae; genus Fusarium; species Fusarium sacchari. The sequence continues at coordinate 296,087 of JADANP010000029.1, forward strand.
CAAATCCTGCGAAACAGGTTCATCAAGAACCATCCGAATATTGTGCAATTGTTGGGAGTCTGCTGGAAATCTGTCAAAGATGGAGTTTTGATGCCTTCATTTGTACTCGAAGCAGCGGAAATTGACCTCGAAAAATTCTTGGATAACCCGAAAGCCGTCGAGTATCGCAAGGTTTTGGGTCTCGCTGTGGACATCGCCACTGGTGTTCGTGCTTTACATGACATCGGGATCATTCACGGCGACATCAAACCAGCAAACGTCCTCATCTTCAAAGATCCGCAGTTCAAGTATGTCGCCAAGATTGCTGACTTTGGATCATCTCTGCTTCGGTCAGACATCAAATCTCCCATGAAGCTCCCTTTTGGATCAGGATTCTGGCAGGCACCTGAATGTAGAGAGCATCTAGACGGTGACCAACTTACCAAAGCGGATGTATACTCTGTCGGCTTGGTTCTATGGCGATTGCTCGCTGGAGATTTGATGAACCTGTCACTAGACGCAATAAAAGACGATGGTCTGACGAGAGATGAGTTCTTTGAACAGATGAAACGAAATGACGAGAAGAGGATTCCAGCTACAGTTTATCATTGTATTATGCGAATGGAGGATATCCTCGGCCCCGAAGAAAAGACAGAACCTTCGAGGAGCATGTATTCAATCCACAAGGTGGTGGACGACATGGCCTCTGTTATCATGATGACGTTAGTTCAGCCAAAGTCTCGTTCCAGTATCAAAGCACTTCTGGAGAACTTGAGAATCGTCATGCATCAGTATCTAATATGGGAAGAGTTCCGTGGGTTCTATATGGAGGACTTCAAAAAGAGTGGACCTATTAAGATGAACCCACAAGAACAGGACATATGGCTTCAGCCAGGTAAGCTTCTTGATCTACCTAGCAGATGATGGGTATTGATCGGATAGGCCTTGATGAGCCGACCGAAGAAGATATCAAGAGAGTCCTGCGTCTGGGAAGGTCGACGGAGTGGCTCAGTCAGACAACCAGTCACATCAAACGAGGCGGACGCGTTTCGGATCTCCCTGGAATGGATCAAGTGCCCGAGAGTGTTGCCACTACTCATGTTGCCCAAACTTGGAAGCGATGGTGAGAGCTCATTATGATACGGCAGGCCTTGCTAATTTGGATAGGCGGAAGCTAAGAGACCCAAAGCCCGACGAGGCGATAAGTCTACGACCGGGGCGAGCAGTATTGGAGGTGCGCGAACTGTCATTTGAATTGTGCTGTGGCATCTAATGATATGAGTAGGCAGACACTTCCATGGGAACTCTTAGAGTCCTACCACCCAAGATCATAAGCAATGTCATGCGACAAGTAAAGGGAGTCGCGCAAGATCCCAAGGAAGAACAAGGTCGTCGTACAGAAGCAGCTTGGCAGTACGCAATGTTCAACCTGCGAACTGTTCAGCTCCACCCCAAAAGCCAAGACACAATCGATGAATCACTTTCACTGCTACTTGAAGCAGCAGAAGGAGGACACTACGGCGCTCGTGCGATTACTAGCCACCTGTACGACTCCCTCGGCCGGGATTTCCCAAGGTCGAGAGATATCGAGCTAGCATGGCTGAGGGATGGTATTTGCCACGGCAGTGAGACTGCGAAGCGTCGCCTACAGGCCCTAGATCCAGACTTGTACACCCAAGCAGTCGACTTATTGCGCACAAGATACTCCGGTCTTGGAATAGAAACACCAACGCAATATTGGGATCAAGAGACACTCTCAGATGATGAGCTATTTCACGAGACTCGAGTCCGTCACAGAATCGGCATGGATGCTAATCAAGGGCAGGCTGTACTTCTCTGTGCAATGTCCAACCGTCTTGAGCTCTTGAAGCAATTAACGGACCATGGGCTTGTCGATGTCAACCACGTAAACGAATGGAATGAGTCTCCTCTCCTCTGGGCTTCAAGAGCAGGGCACAGGGACGTGGTCTTTCATCTTTTGAATTGCGGTGCCGATCCCTCGGTGGCTAGCAATGAACGAACTACTCCGCTGCATTTTCTCAGCTCTTTCAACGACGAGGATATTCCTGAGGTCTGTCGACGGCTGATTGAGGGTGGTTCAGACCTGGAAGCTCGTTCAAAGGCTGGACATCGGTATCGACAAGGCTTGGATTCGACGTACGGCAACGTCGATGGAACACCACTGACATGGGCCGTCGCAGCGAACAACAGAGTCGCAGCCCAGGCCTTGATCACCTCTGGTGCTGACCCATTTGATCTTCCTGGTTTGGAGATCTCATATTCTGATACCTTTGGTGGCATGTCCCATGTCTCCCCCGTCTGGTTCGCGGCGATGAACCATCAATACTACATGCTTGAGATCTTATTGCTGAATGTAGCTAAAGAGAAGATCAGGGACTTCCTCAATACGTACCAACGAAAATTTGGGTCGAATGACAGTTCGGGACAGGACAACCCCATTATCGCTTGGTGCGTCACATATGCTGCTCAAGGCATAGGCCGAAGGCTCCTCCTTCATGGTACACGCCATCAGGAAGCATTTATCAAGACTTTCGATATGTTGGTGGACTACGGCGCTGGTACAGAGGACATCCACCGCCTGGCTGTTCAACACGGGCAACCATTCGTGATGGAGTATCTTCTCGGTTCTGGAAAAATACCGAAACCAACACCGCGGAAGTGGATGGAGTTCATTCTCATCGCGGGAGCGACACAAGATTGGATCACATTTGATGTGCTGCTCCGTCACTCGCAAGCAGACGATCTCTCACCGGAGCAGTGGCATCTTTACTATGGATCTTTCAAAGGTTTGCCGAACAATGTTGAGTATCTCGACGTATTCAGGAAACATAGAGATCCTGAGACGGACTACTACCTTCACTACAGCCAAGCCCTCATGAGCGGAAAGTTCATCCTCGCTCGCTGGTTCTACGACACAGGTTTGTGTAACCTCACCCAACAAGTCAGCACATCAGATGAGACTATTCTGGGCTTACTCCTCCGTCGCTGTAAATCTTATTCCAACGCCATTCTTCAGCTCGAACAGGTCTTACAACTGGATCTTCCCGATTCGTGCTTCTGGGATGTATGTAAGATGTCTGATTCCAGCTTCACTGCGCTTCATCAAGTTGCATATTTCCCTGAGTATCAGACCAGTAGTACCATGGCCAACGCAGCGCTTAGACTGATCGTGCAGCGATGGTATGAGCCGGAACATCTCAACGCTCAAGTTGCAGAGGGCGAGTTCAAAGGGAGAACTGCACTGCACATTGCCGCGCTGACAGCCAACGTCGGAGCCGTACGATACTTACTTCAAGAGGAAGAAGAGTCTCTTGACTTGACGTTACTGGACTGCAACAACTTTAGCATCGTCGACACAGCAGCTTGGGGACTGATGAGTCAACAAGATCGCATCAAACTGTGGGATTTGCCAACGGAGTACCACAAGTCTGCGGACTTGGACCACTGGAGAAGCGTCATGGAGATTCTGGTACGGTTGCTGAAAGCTGGGGCGAAGCCCAATAAGATTGGTCTCGCTGTGACGAGGACCGAGCAGGAGAAGATCCAGGTTTTTGATCTTCAGAAGTTCAAGGTCTATACAATTCCGTTCAGTAAGTCTTTTTGAAGCGTGATGTGAGCTTGAGGATGTTGCTGACTTCTGACAGTGTTCTTTGGAGACAAGTTTCCGAAGGAATTAGGAGGGGAGAGATTTTGGGTTGAGGTTGCCAAGTTGAAGGTTGATCAGACATTTTTCATTGCGACTATGGAGAATTTGAGTGATGAGGAGAGGGCTGCGGGAGTTATGACGAGGGTTGCGACTTTTTATTGAATGGTTGCGATTTTGAGTCGTTGGTGATGACGGTTCCATTGAGTTGTAGTCGTCACCGGAGCCTAGCAGAGCCTAAACTTATGATGAGACTCTACTAAAGTTAACTAAAGTAATATAAATACATCAAAACTTTGTCCCGGATATATAAACTCATCAAACCCTTGAGCAAAGTCTTCCTAGCAGCCGTGTCCCTTGGGACATCATCTTCGATGCCGTGGTGAAGGGGCTCAGAAGCGATAGCAGATCGAAAGACAGGGCCCAGGGACGGAGGTCAGGAAGCCGCCTCGCGAGACCAGTCGTGTTAGTGCAACAAGTCTCAACAGCAGCTCGTCAGTCCGATCAACTCAACATGAGCAGTAATTCTGGCGCGATTTCATCGCCAGGCTCAGCTCTCTCAATCGCATTCTCCACGCCAACCTCACTCATCGGCTCAGCCACCTCAAGAGGTGTAGAGGATGGGATCGAGTTGGTGGAGCGGGGCCTTGCGCCTGATCAAATGGTCAAGAGACTGGCCCGTCTGGAGGGCCTTTTGGGGGTGAATGAGGAGATTTGTCGAGAGGTCAGAGCCCGGAGGCTGGTATGAAGATGTTCTACAGGAAACGCACTCAACACCGTTGCTGATGGGATGGCTATCGTGGCCGAGAAAAGAACGCTTGCGGAAAGATGGATTAAATGCATCCGAAGGCCTGGGCATGATGAAGAGAGAGAGAGTCACCAAGACGGCAGTATTAAATATTACAGAAGCTAGGGAAGAATACTAATATTTATTCACTAGTTGACGATTCGATGTCGAGAGTCCTTTTACTGCGTATTAACCATGGACCTATAGGGCTAAGATAATTCTAAGTTTTTATTCTTCTTTATTTCTAATTTTTATTATAGGGTTATAATTAGCTATTAAATCTGACTGACAGATTATATCGGGGCTTAATATCCTTAGCCCCTACCTCCAACAAGGCATTGCAATATGCAGGCAGCCTGGAGTATAGAATTGCAGTTTTCCCATGCTCAGGCGCCGACCGATATAGTCTAATTCATCCTCTTGCCGCGGTCTGACCCCTACAAGGATTCAAAGGACCATCCACCCCGACTGAAAAGGTGATCCCTTTTCAATCAATATGCTCGAGGTCACACTCAATCAGAAATTGGATACAAAAGGTCCATGGATAGCATCCTTGGGTGAGTCGGCCATTCCGCAGCCTCCTGGAACATTTAATATTCCAGTGTGAACGGCAACTTCAGCGCAGAGCGTCTATCCCGCCAAGGAACCTGGCGATATCCCCCGTTCCGTCGTAGCCAAGCTCTTTTAAGTATCTCCACCATCAAAAGCCAGCGGGTTCCGCAACCTGTGCCACATGACGGATCATCGCACCAAAGCACACCCTTGGTATTGTCATTGAAGATAGGATGTTCATCCGTATCAAATGTGAGGTTGGAAAGCCATCCAAAGCTGTCCGGGCCAGTATTCTCCGAGAGCACCAGAAACCTAAGAACAATGGAATCACCCTCGTATATCCAGAAGTAGCGAGCCCCGCAATGGCGGCAATTGTAGCCGTAGTTTGGACACCTAGCACCTGGACCGTATGGGGCCTCGAGTTTGTGAACCGGAATTCCAGAGGCCGGGAAGCAATTGCATTTGTCTGATATGATACACGACACGATTGAATCGATCTGTGATGAAGCATGTTGACAGAGACCCTCAACTCCCCTTTCTCTCAACTGTTCCAGTAGACGCGCCTGTAGTGCTGCCATTCCGGGAAATTGTCGTTGGTTGATCTTGAGCATAGGGAAAGATTTATAGCACTTAATTGCGTGTATAGCTTTTGAGCATGACATGTGGATCGACGGGTAGCAACTCGTGACGCTCGGAAATTTCTCAGCTCCTTTACTACTCGCAACGTAGTGATCGGGATGGGTGCATTGGGTATACATATCTTGCCTGCACTTCTGTTTTAGCTTTGCTGAGACTTTGACATGCTTGCAAAGATCAAAGTGGCCCAGCAGCCCCACGCAGATATTGCCATTTTCCTTATCCTGTGGGAAAAGGAGTTCTGGGTGGTTTTGATTGCATCCAGCGCAACGGATAGGTTGCCAAAGTCTCCGGAGTCGGGTTTCCAGTTCACCTGTATCAAGGAGATTGCCACAGGGTTCGCACAGTGACATTCGTAGGAGGATCCTCTTAATAAGACGTTGCTGGTAACACATGGATGCAACGAGGAGGTCAGGCTTATCTGCGAATTGCATGTTTTCCCAATAGAAACTGTCAAACTCGATACTGTTGGCCAATTCTCGCAGAACCTGACAGGTTTGGCGGAGCATGTAGAAAGAGCTTTCTTGCAGAAAGTGTATTATATGAATAAGTAGCTCTACCGGGAGTTGCAGTAGTCGAGATCCTAGATTTTGTTGACTTCCCAGCTTCAGGGGCTTGAGTGGTGCTGGAAGGTCTTCTTCTGGCACGGGTGTATCCAGGTGAACCGACGTTTTTCCATCAAAGGCCTCCAGAATTGCGACCTGATATTTGCCAGGCCTGAGTCGGAATCGATTACGCATGCGTTGGAACCATGGTAATGAGTACTGCGGATCTAATGTGAAGTGAGGCATGGTGGCGATGTTGATAGATGATCGAAGATGAGCTGATGTAGGGCGAATTTAACCAGAATAAGTTTGGGGTTTCAAAGACAGAAGGACGGTCATATTTTATAGGATTACCATGCTTGTCAAATGGCTACCTGATTTGCCACTCAGAAAGTCTAAGGATGTAGAGATACATCGAGACCAATCATAATACATTAGGATTTCCCTACTGCTTAAGTTAAAATTTATTTCAACATCTTTCTTAATTGGTTGGACTCAGAAGCTTTCACTCTAAATACCGATTTTCAAACTTTATGTATGCTCGGTGAGGGACTGATGTTCTGAGGAGTTCAGAAGCTTCATTGGAATTTCTCCGATTGGGTATGTTTTGATCAAAGAGAAAATCTAACTTTGTCAAATTTTCCTTCTCACACCTACCATTACTCTGTGGGTTGGACCGCGAAAACAGGCCTCCGCACACCAATCAATCAGACCCGAGATCGTTACTTTCTGCTTGATATCAGCTGACGTTTAACATCGGGAATATACTCAGATTTTTACCAGGTTACTCGCCTCATTTCAGTTGAACATCCAGTAGACTTCCCAGCCAGATGACAAAACTGGTAGCGATAGTCCAGCCCCTCTTAAGTCGAGAGAGTTTCACTTACAGCTCACTCAAATTGCTTCTGGAAACTAAATTGCCCCTTCATCAACTACCATCCAAGCATCTCTTTCCATGACACTGGTGTTGACAGACACTGCCCCGTCCCAGCATTTGGAATCTGGTAGCGACTGGATTTCAATACACATCTCGAACGTTTATTCTCTTCGCCAATCGATATGGGATGAAGTATTCTCGGGGCAGATGAGCAAAGCAGACCAAGGACGAAAGGATCGTCACTGGGGAATTTTCCAACAAACCTTGGGTTCGCATCTTCTCACCGATAGTAGTTTTATATACAATAATAGCCAATACATGAATTATGGTGGTAAGCTACTCTCCCATTGTTACTGGCCAGACATCTTGATACAATGAATTGTGAGCTAGATGTGTTATTTGCAGTTGAGACTAGTGGCGGAGAGCTTAAATCAGCAGAGAGAACTTTGCTGGCAGCGGTGGTGAGGTAGATGGCACTGCGATGGTCTGGCACTGCTGGTGCTGGTGCTCGTGCCAGTGCCGTCTGTTATTACTCCAGCTGGTTGCGGTTGGGGAGGTCTTGGGGCCGCTTTAGTCTTAATGAGCCAGAGTGCCATTGCAAGCCTTCCCGCCACCCCCCTCTGATCGAGCCGCAGCCTCTATTTAAATGACCAGGCGAACGTTCCTTAGCCTCTGTCCTGTAAAATATGAGTACCCCCTAAATGTCTGGAGATGAATTCGTTACGAACAGTACCGGCAAAAACAACAACAAGATGCCCGCCCATGAGCCCTCTGACCAAGAAGCCCTGCCCGCCGGCGTCGACCGGGTTTCCGCCGCCGGAAGTGCTGCTGGCGAGGTCAAATCGGCCTGTTACTAAGCAACAGCCGTGTCTACCCGGGGTATTATCATAGACAATATGGCCAAAGGGGGGAAAGACGCTTCTCATAAAGGGAGCCCAGGTATTCTACAATCACATCGCCCCCTCCGCCGTGGCTCTCGTCAAATGAAACCATGTCATGTTGAACGAGACAATGAATCACGGGACTTGGACTCTCAGCTGACACGTTGCATCATAGCACAGCTGCTTCATCTCCCCAGAATTATCTTTTGCTGAGCTACTTTTAGCTTCTCGAGGATAGTTTCGTTATGAAAATTACGCCTGCCATGCGAAAGTTTGTTGCTCTTTTGCCAAGGTCAAAGATGAAAATGCATCAGGTGAGTGGAGGAGTCTCGAATTAGCTTTCTCTGTAAAATTTGTAGCCTCTACTGTAGTCATTTCTGAGAGCAACTGATTATTCTTCGTGAAAGTCTGCACTGTAAAGTTTCCGATCTCAAGTCAAGCGACCCCCCCCACCCCCCCAATTTCATTACTTATATAACGCTTGCCTATCCTGTCGTCCTTCAAATCAGTGATCTTCACTTCATACCACTCACAAGCATTATCACCATGCCTCGCCTCAAACTGGAATATAACTCCTCACACACCCCCATCCAGCGTCTCTTGAATCTCTTTCGTTCCAGAAGAGGCACTTATCGCGTTCCTGTTTTTGAAGAAGAGAGTTATTCGGTTCGGACTCCCCTACCTGATGAAGATCTTATTGCAGCACCCCCCGAGATACAAAACCAAGGAGTTAGACTACTACAACTGCCACCAGAGTTGTTAGTCCATATAATGCTATTTCTCCCACACAGCTCTCTCTATATGGTCCGCCAAAGCTGCAGCGCCTTACGCAACTTGGTCGACGATTTCAAGTTCCAAGCTTTCCAGACTGATATTCTTCGGAGTGGCAAAGAGCACTCCTGCATCACCAAAGCTCAGTTCGGTGAACTTAGAGAGATTCAACGGATGCTGCTACGAAGATCCCTTTGTACTCCTTGCGGCCGTCTCTTTGACTCAGGGGAACTGGAAAAGAGATTGAAAAAACTGTGGCTGCCGCGCTACTGTACTGGATGTCGTCGAGAGCATCCAACACTTCTATTTCCTCAGGGCCAGAAACTGACTTATAAGTGCGTTGGATTACTGGGAAACGTTGCTGTTTGCAAGCACCTCAGCGTTTCCGGCAAAGTCAAGCCGTACAAGGGACAGAAGACAACGGTCAACTGTACCGATCCGGAACACATTCTTATCGGCAGAAAGGGCTCTGGAGATCTACCAGCATTTCAGAAATATCGCGCAGGTATCTTTGTCGACTCCAGGGGCTGTAGGGCTACATCAGCAATGTTCAGAACATTCCCCTTGGCAAAAGTCAATCCTCAAAAACTCACCGAGTTGGAAGCTTTGGAAAGTCATCTGATGAAGCATATAAAACAGTTGGGGCCGGGCAGCCTTTGCCTCCATGCTTCGAATCAACTCGATTCCATCGTTTCATGCCTCGTCCCGGATGACTGCGTTCTCACGAAGCACTCCAGCAATCCCTGTAAGCTGCCAGTGTGTCATGGGCTGGATTTTAATGAGTATCCCGGACACCAATACAGATGTCGCTACTGTGACACAGAATACTTCTGGGTTGTGGAGGGACATTATGTTGCACTCGCAGTCCAAACTAGAATACGCAATGTCTGTCCAGATAGCATGGATTGGCTTTCGAACCTCACTTTTGAGAGTAAGGATCATCCCATTCTCAATAGCTATACTGAAGGGATACTATGGTGTAGTGATCCTTCTTGTGGAACAAATTGTGGCTATCGCTGGCTGAAGATGGTGGAAATCTTCGAGAGATCTACGCTTAATTGGAGTCAACTGAGCACAAACCTTTTGCATCGGGAACCTGAGTTTATGGTCACATTCCCATTGAGCTTGGAATACCAGACGTTTGAGGAGGCATCATGTTGGGCACCTGGACTCACGCGCCGGGACTACTTTTGACGATCTCTCTGGAATGAGATATTCCAAGAATAAAAGTCTGACTAAATAGGGACTAGAATAAATATGTTAAAGTTCTTCACTTGGTTTAGTGCCTTTTGTCTTGAGCCACTCTGGCAGGATGTGATTGGCAACAGGGACAACATGCGTGAATTTACAAGGTTCCAGCCAAGTTGTATTAAATTTTAACGCGAAAAATGAGTCAATAGGATCACAAAGTCAAATTCTCAAGCACCCATTCATAGTATCAGCAAGAATCGTCTTGAGAAAGTGTAAAAGTTTATGAAGCAGGGTATTATATATAAAACTCCCTCCATATCTCTTACTCGCAGGGTCCTTTATCCAAACGCCTACGCTCTGCAAGTAACGACAACAGCATTAAAAAAATGACTCACATGGAAGTTCTTGATCTTATCATACTTATTTTGCAGGGGCTCCTGTGTATCGCTACCATATGCGAGTCGGGGTACAATATCTATAAACAGTACAAGTCTTTCATGGAGGACAGAAAGAAGAGAATCAAGGTCAGTTCGAAGCTATCCGCTATCTGTAACACAGACTAATATTGTCTCCAGAATAAGATGATGCGGCATTGGGATGGTCCGGACGATCAGGATATGGAGACGGGCTGGGGAGGAGACTCCTCCTGGACATCACCTCCCGCCTATCATGTAGGAAGATTACACGAAAAAACCGAGGCTTACAAAGTAAGCTGAAGACCGGGCTTTCTGGAAAGGGCTGGAGGGAATCTGAGTCCTGACGAGCAGCTAGAGACGACTGAGTATGAACTCGTATGGGAACTTGAGTTGAACAAGATGGAACGAAGTTTTTCGAAGTTTCTCGGGTGGCCTTCCTGAAGGTGAATCAAGACACCATAGACAAAATATAAACCGGCATAGTTTATGCAAGATTTGCACCCCAGCCAATAGCAAGATCTTAGATAACTGTGAGGGAATTGAGCAGTATTGCCCGTATGTGTTGATTGGTGCTGTTTCCATTGTGAGCTAGAAGTGTTATTTGCCGCTGAGACCTGTGGTTGAGAGTTTAATCCGGCCGAGAGATGATAGTGAGGGAATTGAGCATACGGCTCGTATGTGTTGATTGGTGTTGTTTTCATTTTTACTTTGGGACTGACTGAAGCTTCTTTCAACCCCTTAAGTTTTATCTGCTCAAATGAGCTCTCGGGGACAACTATTAACTCCAAATCTCAACCTTATCACTGTAGATTTGCTCGCAGCTCTGGAAAATCTGGATGAAATACAAAATTTCTAATTGTCAGAAGACCCGTTCATTCTCAGGGTCTATGTTTCGTACTTAGATGCGTACCTTGGAAGGAAACATCAGACGAGAAGCTTTTGCCCGATTCCTTTAGCCACAATGACTCATTTGATCCCACAGCTGCACGTGTTCCTTGCAGTTGAGAGTTGTGACCGGGAATATAAATCAACACAGAAGAACTCAGGGACAAGTGCTCCGTTCTTCTTGGCCGCGTTGGCGAATCCTGGGATGTGTATTCAGACATGCAAAGTAACCAAGAGGAACTAGAGTCCCAATTACTGGTGGGTATGCTTTCCAGTTTCAGAGGACACATTTTTTTAAGTGTGGAAACTACTGGAGCGCGTCCCCTTTTACTTCCTTATACTGTTGGTGGACGATTGCTGAAGAATGATAGACTTTTGTGCGACATACCTAAGTTGCATAAGCTTTCAAGGGATTCACTATATAAGTTAACCGTGAGTCACTCCTGATCCCTCCCTTCCACGCGATCTTTACTTACATAATCTGCTTCCTATTCCATCATACCAAAAGTTTGTTTCCATTACTCATTGTCACCATCAAGTCATGTCTGCTCATCCTAGCAGTCAGCCACAAATCTCGGCTGCAAACAACGCATCTGTCCCCATCAACGCAAGGAACAGGATTCCGGTTGATGTCACCGTCATGCACAACGACTTTTTTGAAAGGTTCTTTCGCGCCCCTTCACCAAACCATAACCAGCAAGAGCTGCGGCCCCATACTGAAGTAATCGGCGTTAAGGCGGAGAGCGCCAGTGCCTGTCACGACTGTGCTTTGGAGCTTTACGAGCACGCAAACGATAACCAGCAAGAACCGTGGTCCGGTACTGAAGTAATCGGCGTTGAGGCGGGGAACGCCAGCGTCTATCACGACTGTGCTTTCCAGCTTTACGAGGACGCTGAGAAAGTGTTTCAACAGAACCCAACACGACTCTTCCTGCACGGGTTTATCCTGTGTGAGAACCAGATTGAGCTTTGGCTCTTCAGTCGATCTGGAATCTACCGCTCCGGGCTCTTCCTCAACGATATCACCACCTACGATGGCGTCTACGCCTGCTACAGCCAAATGAGCGAGGCTCAGCGAGGTGTCAATCCCGCTATCCACACAGACGAAGATGGATCGAAGTACATCTACGTAAAAGGCAGCGCGGCCAACCTAGCGCCATATGAGAGCGAGGACCCACGAGAATACAAGCTCACGCTCGACAAGGAGCCTTTGTGGGCTCCGTCCGACCTTTCAGACGAGTTTCCGACGAGCTATAGCGCCACAGATTGCTATGGCACGCGGTACCTCGTTATGTTTTTCAAGATGGATTTGGATCTTTTCTGGACAGAAAACCCCCTGTTTCCGCCGAAGCACCCTACCTTGGGCACCAGCCGGGCTATTGACTGCCAATGCCTCGACGCCTTTCCTTTTGAATTGTCCTGCATGGTCTGGTTGTAGAGAGCTTCCGGGCAAAATCTTATATTGGGTTTTATGTTTTATTCGTGGCTTGTGTCCACAGCTTAACCTTAGTGGTAGCAGTCACGTGTATATTACTGCATGGTTGCCTCCCCATTTGGGGTTGCCCGTTAATGGCGTTTTTGAGAGGATTGTTATTGAGAATGTAAAATGAACGTGAGGGTTATTGCAGATAGACATGAAGTTTAATACCGCCATTATCACAAATCACGATAGATCGGGAATCGATAAAGAAGTGTGTACCAGGCATAACAATGATCCACTACAAACGGCATAAACCGCAGGGACTTGCCCCGAAAGAATAAAAGAATTTAGGAGAGTTATCGCAATTTTAGAGGACGCTTCGATTGATTTATTTCGGCATTATTGGAGTGCCCTACGGCTCTGTTAAGCAATTCAGGATCGTACCCATGATGCTCGTCTCTTCCCCGAACACGACAGATTACGGGGTAAATCGACGTTTTATCTCTCCTCCAATCATGAAACCCGCATTAATCTTCATTGTGCCTAGTAATCCAGTCTCTCATATGCTGATCCCTGAACATAAGTCCCATCAGCGCTGTAGTAGCGCCACGCTAGGGGTATTCCTCCGTCAGCGATCCACAAAAGGGGTGTCTCGTATTCGGATCGTGGGAATCCGACAGACTAAAATCTTGGATAAGCGAGGAATCGATCTGCTATTTAGTTTTCGACACGACCTCAACTGGGTTATATTCTTGGAAGCCATTATCACAATGTTGCGAGAAGTTGTGTACAGTGTCGCGGGGTTTGTCCTGCTTGCATACGCGACAGAATGGATTCTCTCACTGTTTGATGATCCGAGGGAGCCCAAGAGACTGCAGTCGAAAATACCTCTCTTTGGCCACTTATGGGGTATGATGAAGTATAGTTCTGGCTATCACGGAATCACAAGGTTACCACAGCCTGCCTCCTCCATCAACCATCACTGACCGTGACCAAGCAAGCAAACAAACGAGGAAATGTACATAGTCGCCATCTTCAACACAAAGCTCTACATCGCCAAAACATCCCGTCTCATCCCTCTGATCCAAAAGACCTCCAAAACACTCTCCTTCCGGCCATTCATGCAGACAGCCGCCAAACTCATGGGCGATGCTAAACCTGAGACGTTTGAAGTTTTTGGTACAGAATGGGTTGATTCCTTTAGCCACGCTCACAAGAATGGTCTTGCTACAGGGCCGTTCCTCGATGAGCAGAATCTTCGCATGGGAGATCGCGCGTTGATTGACATTGAACAACTTCTACCTGGGAACAAGGATGGCGTTTCAAAGGTTAACTTGCTGGACTGGGCGCAGTATGCTGTTGTGCAGGCTAGTGCTTGTGGGATCTTTGGTGTAGAGCATCCTTTTCTTGATCCAAAGGTCGATCAAGCTTTTTGGTAAGTCTCTCCTGACCTCTGGCCATTGTCTTGGCTAATTTGATAGGAAATGGCAATCATATCTCCCTCTTCATATGGTAAACCTCGACATCACCGGCAAAGGCTACGCCGCCCGCCAAATAGTCTTTGATGCTTTCCGCAAGTATAACAAGAATCTTCCCAGCGACGTATCCTTCATCTACAAAGAACGTCTCCGATCAATGCAAGAAGCTGGCATTGATGAAGACGACATTTGCAAGCAACAAGCTACCTTTGGAACTGCTGCTTTCGCCAACACTGTTCCGATTATGTACTGGACTATCTACGAACTCTTTTCTCGGCCGGATCTTCTTGAAGAGGTGCGAAAGGAAGTCATTGAGCAAGCTGTCAGTGGAGATAAGAATTCTGGCTTCACAGCTGATGTCGCGGCTCTGAAGACGAAATGTCCTTTGACATTATCTGTGTTCCAGGAGACTCAAAGGCTACGACATGTTCACGCCAACATCCGCAAAGTAACAGAAGATACCCTCCTCGATGGAAAATACCTCCTCAAAGCAGGCCACTACGTGATGATGCCAGGCCAACCCGTTCACACCAACACGTCAACATGGGGCCCCACCGCCGACCAATTCGATCCGTATCGCTTCACCAAAGACTCATCAGATCGAAAAGCCAGTAGTTTCGTCGCTTGGGGCGCACCGCCTCACCTGTGCCCAGCTCGTCAATTCGCCACGACTGAGATTCTCATCGTGATTGCGCTTTTGGCTGTGAGGAGCGATATTGCCCCGGTGAAGGGGGGCTGGGTGAAGAATCCGGCGTTGAATACGGGGGACATGGCGACTGTTTATACGCCGAAGAAAAGTGTTGAGGTAGAAGTTAGGAAGAGGGATGATTGGGATGGGGAATGGAGTTTGATGATGGGGGAGAGCAGGACGAGAATATCCCTTGCTTCTGGTTAAATTAGGAACTTGACGTTTAAAGAGCCAAATAGAGATTTGCTGGAGTCTCTTAATAGACAGGTCCCGGAGTCCGATTGATTTCGCGTGCGACGATACCACCGCCAATTCCGAGGTCAGCCGCACAGAGCAAGCAACAATTTTCGCATTGTTCAATTTCCTGTGAATCATGTGCAACGTCATGAGTCACCGCGTCAGTGGTAAGCTGACGACCGAGGTCTGCAGACCAATTTTCGGATTACTCTGAATCGACCGCCCGATAATTCCGAGCTGAACATCTCACGGGACACAAAAATTACCAAAGATCCGTAATTCCCCACTAAAACGTCCCGGGAGTCATTCGGGACGGGGACGCCTTGTGAGGCTGAAAATTGTAGTCATCGCCTTGATTCTCTGGCGCGGTTGCCTGCCGTGAGAGAGAAAGAAAAGACCTAGCCAGAAGTGAAACTGCCATAATAAACGGGCCTAAAGGTGCAATGTTCAGTGTCAGGACTGCCTAATCCTTTTTGTCATCAAGCTTAGAGGGCTCTGGTTTTCTTACCGTGTTAAGAGTGCAGCCAATGAGAATTGCTTCATTGGCGGGCAAATCCACTTTTGGGGGCTGAGTAATTGATTCATGCAGGTTCGAGGGGATGAGGGGTCACAGACGCAATTCGCAGTGAACAACGAAAAGAGCTGCCTTGGCTGATGCGCCGTAAGCAACGACTATTTCAACCTCCTTCGCCTCAATCTCATTTCTATATCTCTCCCTTTCGACTCCAGATAAATACATCGTAACCACCTTATCCATTACCGCCCTGACATCTTCAGCTGCCAACCCTGGACCGCCAGGATGACAATCGACCAGGATCCCATCCTCACTAAACTCCGCGATGTATCCCTCTCAACAGAGAACGGCGTAAGCAACCATCACGCAACAGAGCAAGATCACCTCGCTACCGCAGGGCTCCTCTCCGAGCGAGAAAGTGAAGCTTGGCAAAGAGCGATAGAAAAGGTCGTTCGATGCGTTGTGTCGGTCAAGTTCTCGCACCCGTATTCATTTGATACCGAGACTAGCAAGACGAGTGAAGCGACGGGCTTTGTTGTCGATGCGGAAAAGGGTATCATCCTCACTAATCGACATGTTGTCGGTCCTGGGCCCTTTTCGGGCTACATCGTCTTCAATAATCAGGAAGAAGTCGACACGTACCCTATCTATCGCGATCCAGTGCACGACTTTGGTTTCTTAAAGTTTGATCCCAAGGCGGTCAAATACATGGCTCTCACCGCGATGGAACTCAGACCGGATCTCGCAAAGGGTAAGTCCCCAGCCGTGAGGGAGCAAGAATACTGAGGATCTCGGGAGAGCATGTCAAAATGAATTTAGGAGAGTCTCCTAAGCTTAGGCTAAGTGGCCTAAATATTTTCATCGCTTACCAAGATCCTAAGTCTCTTGCCTCCTGTACCGAGCCCCCGAGAGAAATGACACCGCTAACCTGACACAGTTGGCACCGAGATCAAAGTCATCGGCAACGACAGCGGCGAGAAGCTTGGTATCCTTTCCGGTTTTATCAGCCGTCTTGACAGAAATGCGCCTATATACGATGGCTACATGGACTTCAACACATGTTACTTCCAAGCCAACGCCTCAGCATCAGGAGGAAGTTCCGGAAGTCCTGTTGTCAACGTCGACGGACACGGTATCGCGCTCCAAGCAGGAGGGCGCACCGATGGATCAACGGATTACTTCCTCCCTCTTGATGGACCGCTACGCGCATTGAAGCAGATCCAGCGCGGTGAGAAGGTAAAAAGAGGTGAGATTCAGACCGTTTTCAAGTTGAAACCCTTTGATGAGTGCCGACGGCTGGGGTTGAGTCCTGACTGGGAGAGCGTCTTGCGCAAATCCTTCCCTGGTGAGGATAACGTCATCGTCGCCATGGATGTTTTACCCGAAGGTCCTTCGGACGGTAAATTGAAGGAGGGCGATATCCTCCTCAAGATCAACGGGGATCTCGTCACCCAATTCCTCCGTCTCAACGAGATCTTCGACTCCAACATTGGCAAAACAGTGCGCATTCTCGTCCAGAGAGACGGCCAAGATGTCGAGGAGGACATCCTAGTCCAAGATCTCTGCGAAATCACACCCGATCGCTTCGTCACCGTCGGAGCAGCCTGTTTCCACGATCTATCATACCAAGTCGCCCAACGATACTTCCTCCCCTGCCGCGGCGTGTACGTCAGCAAATCCGGCCCGTTTCACCCCACGCACGATAACTACATCATGGTCGATAGCGTCAACCACAAAAAGACGCCGAATCTCGATACCTTTGTGCAGGTGATGGAGGATATACCAGACAGGGCACGCGTGGCTATTAAATTCTGGTATGTTTGGGAACCGCAGACTGTTCGGACGGCTGTTGTGCCGATTGATAGGCATTGGTTCCAGCGTATGAAGATGTTTAAGAGGAATGATACCACAGGTGTTTGGGACGTTGAAGTCCTTGCTGAGCCACTACCTGCGATTCGACCGCCGCCGTTGAGGGCGTCCTTTGATGCGCTGGAGCATATTGCGCAGCGCGAAATTGCCGAGATTGCGAGGAGTTTCGTCCATGTGAGGTTCTCGTCTCCTGTCCTCATCGACGGACAATCTGCGCGCCTTAAACTTGGAATGGGCCTCGTCGTCAACGCTGAGCGAGGCTACGTTATCGTTTCCAGAACTGTTGTCCCCACGAAACTGTGCGATATCGAACTCACCTTCGCCGACTCTGTCCTTGTTCCCGGAAAGGTCGTCTTCCTACATCCTGCACACCACTACGCCATCATCCAGTACGACCCCAGCCTCGTCGACGCGCCCGTCAAAAGCGCCATCTTCAGCACTGAAAGAATCTCACAGGGCGCACCGACTTTCTTCGTCGGGCATAATGATTGTGATGAGATGGTGTATGCCTCGACAGCAGTGACGAAAGTCATCCCCCTCGAGCGAGAACCACCGAATCCACCCCGCGGCCGTCCTGTCAATGTTGATCGGATTGATGTTGAGACTCGAATCGGAAATCACTGCGGCAGCGGCGTCCTCATCCGTGAAGATGGTGTCGTCCAGGCCCTTTGGGTCGTCTATGAGATGGAAGATCTCGAGGAAGCCTGTTTCGGTCTAAGCTCCCATGCCATCGCGCCCATCGCCGAGAAGCTAAGCCAAGGCATTGTCCCAACCCTGCGCAGTCTCTCCATCGAGCTCGAAGCAGTGACGATGATTGAGGCGCGAGTCATGGGAGTAGCGGAGGAGTGGATAGAAAAGGTCCAGAGCAAGTCTTCTTCCGACCGACGGCTCTTCATGGTGAAACGCGGCCCGAAGCAACTTCCTGGTCAACTTGGAGAAGGTGACGTGCTACTCACGCTCGACGATAAGCTTATCACGCAGCTGCATGACGTGGATGTCATGTACTGGAAAGAAAGCCTCGACGTTGTCGCTGTACGAAATGGCGAACAGATCAATTTCAAAGCACAGACTGTTTCTGAGGATGAGTTTGAGACTTCGCATGTTGTTAACTTTTGCGGCTTGACGGCGCAGAAACCACATCGCACTGTGAGACAGAGCATCAGGAAGTTGCCGAGCGAAGTATACATCACAAGTTGGTTCATAGGATCGCCGGCGAACCTATATAACGTCTACGCAACGACTTTCATCACGCATATCGACAATAAGCCTACACCAGATCTGGAATCGCTCGTGGGGGTCATTGCAAGCATCCCTGACAAGACATGTGAGTCAAGATAGCAGTCTTCTTTGCCCCCTCTCATTCATGTGAAAACAAAACTAACAAGAGCGTAGACTTCAAGATCAAGATGATGAACTACACCGGAACTCCCTCCGTCGTGACAATCAAGAAGGATGAGCGCTACTGGCCTACTGTTGAGTGGCTTCGTGATGAGACGCATGTTGAAGGATGGAAGAGGGTTACATACGAGAATGGTGAGGTTATACAGGGCGAGGGTCTTTATGGTATTACACTCTGAGCGAGGTGTTGGTAGACAAAGGGTTTATGACTTGTATTATATAACTGCAGTATCTCCATTCAGACACCGCTCTGAGAGCGATTTCACCACTGATAACGAGGCTTGCAGTGATTTGCTTTGTTCACGCCAGTGGGATGTAGTACTTGTAAAAGAGACGGTGAACGTGCATGATTGTGAACTGGTAATTGATAACTCCGCTGTAAGCACTAACGAGGCTGCTGGACCAGGGAAGGCTGCTAGAAAGATTGGAACCACTATAAAAATGGAATGGATTTAGGCAGGTTCAGTGTAGAGTGTATGATTTAGGCAAATTTAGCATAATCTTAGCCTGTCTCTAGACCAGTCTTTGGCACTTGTAGTCTTTGGCACTTGTAGCCCAAGGTCGGAAGATTTTTACTCTTGGGGCTCCTCTTCCAGCGGGTCTAGCGCGCCGACTGCCTGCCAGATCTAGGCACCAGCCCCATTTACGGGGGCTACTCTAGCGCTGAGCAGAAACTTATAAGGCGCTTGTCGAACGACTTCAACAATGCTTCATCTCAATTTCACCAACCTCACCTCAATCATCATGGCTTCCGACGACTCAAAACTCGTCACTGAGATATGGGACAATATCTGTTCCTTCCTCACACCACAGACCCTGTCAAACCTCCGTCTTGCGTCTCACAGACTTAATGATATTGCGCGACCATGGAAATACAGAAGTTTCCGCCTCGAAGCATTCGCTCCGTCATCAGTTGAGCGATTTATCCAGATCGCCAAGACCCCCGAACTGCGAAGCTTAGTCCGTGAAATCACAATTGACACACGTATTGAGTTCGACTTTGAGTATCTCTGCAACGAGTCGTACATCTTCCCAACAGCCTTCATGAACGCGCTCCCCCATTTACGCTGCTTCACCAACGTTACCGCGCTTCATATTCGCTTTGAAGAACACTGCGGTGAAGATGATCGGTACTATCAAACAATTGAAGAAACCTTTGAGTTTCGATATCGTGTGCTTGACACGATTCTTCACTGCGTTGCGGGTCTGTGGACGCTGGAGAAGCAGATCAAGATTGACCAGGGGATGGAGGGGTATATCTATCTTAATGAAGATGAGAAGTTTGACTACAGCGACCAGGATCTTGAGTTCACTCATGATAGGCCGTTCCCACTGAAGGAGCTGACGATCACGCATCTTGCGGATTATGACGACCCCAATCTTGCTCTCTCCGAGGCTTGGAAGACGGTAATCTCTCTACCAAGTCTCGTCGACTTGAGACTTTTCGTCACAACAGAAGAGTGCGATGCTTCACCTGAGAGCACGATTCACTATGTTGAGAAATACGATTTCTTCGGCAACCTGCACAATACATGGCTCTCGCCTGATATCGCAGATCATCTGCGTGTACTGTCGTTGTATTTCAAAGACTACTGGGGCTGGTTTCCCATCATGGATTTCCGAAACATCGGGGAAGACTCACCATTCCCTCATCTTAAGGTTCTTGCGCTGGGAAACTACGTCTTCACTCATGAGTGGCAGATCGAGTGGTTCGCGAAGCTTGGCAAAGAGAATGGAAGTGGGGGTTTGGTAGAGTTATATCTTGATGATTGTCCGATTCTGTATCATGCTCGTCAACTTCGTATTGGAAACGATGGGTATGCTGATCATACCGCGCACACAGCGCAAGGCGGTACAGGACGAGGATGGAGCCCTATCAAACGCGACTTTCCCATCCGATGGCATCAAATTCTCTCCCAGTGGAAAGATTCGATGAAGGGGCTGAAGACACTTCGGGTGGGCCATGGATGCTGGTGGGATTGTCCCAAGGACACTCGCCAGGCGCTGCTAAAAGACCCCGATTACAAGGACATCGACCTGCAAGCTATGGATCATCGCCTCACACGGAACCAGCACCGGGACTTTGCCTGTCCTCCCCCTACGGACGAAGAGTACTGGGACGGGGAGGATACCTGGGTTTCTGAGAAGCATAGGTATGGCACGGGAATTGATAATCAGAGAACGAGTCGGATGCAGTACATTGAGTATAATTGTGGCCTCGGGCCTTCGCCGTGGTTGGAGAAGAATTCGCGGTATGATTGTGATGAGGAGGGGTTTGCGCCGGAGAAGGGGACGTTGGAGAAGGATAATTCTGCGTGGGATATGATCATGGCTGCTACTCGAGCGAGACGTCATGGTCTTACGGGTTGAGCGTTCAAAGTTTAGCGTCATTGGGATTACGTGTATTCATGTATAGGTGATGTGCATTGGGACATCATAGTGTTCAGGAGATAAGATTCATATACCGTGATTGCCTTTGTTCAGAGTACATACCTATTCGAACATTGGCTTCTGTTACTGTTCAGTAACTCTAATTCTCAGAACATAGAATCATGCCTAGTTCTGAGTTATGTGTAAAGAGAGTCATACTTTGTTTATACGCTTCGCACTTCGAACTTAAAACGTGACTGTCGAGATCGCTTTTCTATCAACGAAGTACTTCAGATCCTTCTGGAGACCGCTCACGCACATAATAGTGACGGCAGGAATTAAAGGTACGTCATTCATTAACAATAATGTCGATCTCTCACCAACGCTCCCGTTGCTGGTAAGTTAAGGGCTTCTGCCAGCTGCTGACACTGCCATCCAACTCAACTTCACGCCGTCACCTGACCTCAGACGTTCCTTAAGTCTAATCTAAGTTTAGGCTTACCTCATAAATAAACATCGCCTTCACCCAAGCGCTTCTTCGCCTCATCAACACCAACCCGCCGCAACCATGTCCTCTCCCAGCAAAGCCCCCAAGCGCAGCGACATGATCCTCGCCATGAACGACCCCTACATGCAACAAATCATCGACGGTACCAAGACCTATGAGTTCCGCAAGTACAACATGGCCGGCATCCAGCGCATCTGGTTCTACCGCACTGCTCCCCACTCCGCCATAACTCACATCTGCCCCGTCAACGAAGCCGTCACGAGAAACTCCGGCGACGCGCCGCTGCCTGAAGATGGGCTGGGAAACAAGGAATACAATGATAAGGACGCTGATTACCAGGGCTACGACTTTGCGTATCGGATTAATGCGGTTTATGAGATTCAGGCGGAGGGTGGACGGGGGATTACTTGGGTGAAGATGAGGGATGAGCACGGCATGAAGATTGCGCCACGGGGAAGGGTCAGGGTCCCTGAATCTATGATTGAGCAGTATCGCTTGGAGGACCAGAAGAAGGTTCTGTGAGGGAGGACAGGGAATTAGCATTATACGAGGTTATCGCTGTTGCTTGTGAAATCGATATGCAGGCGAATACAAAAATTGAGATCTTGCTCTGAGACTTCTAAAATGTGACTGTCAGTTATATTTACGTTCTTTGGACCAGTAGCATACCCTGGAACTAATCTATATCTCCAGATTGTAAACTACTCGCAACTCCAGAGTCTCCCTTATATCCAGCCCTTGAAACTACATATTATCGAGATCTCTATCTATGAAGTCGGCTGTCCGGCTTCTGTTCCACTCTCAGAGCACACCCGTACTTACAGGCGCGTCTATTTCGCGAACAAAACGTGTTCGTACTACTTCGAGCACTGCAAGTTGAAACCTATGACGTTCACCATGTGTTCCTGGCAACATTTCCCAGATCTACTGCTACAAGCCACTGTATCACAACCTCTCTGGGCCTTGGCAAACGCTCACATTGGTCGAAGCACTTACATCCCTCAAGTTAATGGACTTCTCTTCCAGACAGCTCCCTCGAGCAGCAAGCACATTGGCTTAATGGACATCGATCTGCCAGTGCCAGTTAGTGTTCACCTTTCATAATGTTCGGTTTGGTGTTACACTGCCAGATAAGGGGGGGAATCTCCCGACTAAGACAATTCGCTCGCTCCAAGTCAGGAGGTTTGAAACTCTTCCTTCTACAAACCAGGCAAGACTCTTGAACTGAGATATTTGTGCAATATCTCATCTCATTCTTCATCTACTTCTATCACAACACTTCTGCTTTTATTCCTTTACTTGCCTCAACTTACATCAGAGTACTTCGACTTTTATCAACATCTCACTTTCCATCAACTTACACAAGAGCACTTTCACTCTCAGTGTCTCCCTCTCAGCCAACCTTCGTCACAACACTTCCACTCCTTCCATCAACTGTGGTCTTACCATCAGAGACAACTCTCATTATCAACAGCTCTCATCAGCGTCTCACTCCCCATCAACTCATACGACAACACTTAAACTAATATCATCAACGACACCCCTTACCAAGGAAAACACTTATCATCAACAACTCTCATCTCTCCCTCACCATGTTTTCGTTCTTGACCGGCAAGAAGACCGTGGTTCGCAACCGCGAGCTCGGTCCCGGCGGTGTCTATCTCAAGGACTGTGGTATTCCTGGCCGTACTAATCTCGTCGAGGCCCTTTCCGACATGGCCGAGGAAGATGATCGAGCCTCTGATCACCTCGATGACAATGATGTCTGGGTCGACTTGGAAACCCAGAAAGAAACCATCAAGGCCACCCTTCATCCCAAGTCTGACGTTAAAGTCAAGTCTGACGTCCAGGTCACTGTCGAGGCTACTGAAGAAATGATCAATGAACTTCAAGCATGCATCATTGACGACTACTGGACTGAGGAGGGTATCCAACGTCGAGCTGCGGCCGCTCTCAATGACTCAGTCGTGACCTGGTTGGAGGGCCTCGACGAGTCAGATGTTGTCGAGTCCAACGACTCATCTGAAGATGATCATTCTGTTTCATCACAGGAATCTTTTGGCGCAAAGGCCACTGTCTATCAGCTTCCCAAGTTTGAGACCTTCCAGAAGACCAAGTTCAACGGTCCCGTCTTTGACAATGAGAAACGTCTTACTGCTTACAACGACCGCATCCTTTCCTCCGCTGTCTGCTGGGGAAAAGTCGACGAGGAGTCTGACGACGACATGCCCGCTTTCTTCAAGCCCGACAACTAGATGTCTTGCAATGTTTGGACTGTTTTGTGTCTGAGGCTGCAGCATGATGACGCCCCCTCGGAAATGTTTTCTTGTTGAGATGTTTGTTTTTGTTAGCGGTACAGGATTTGCTTTGGGTTTTTTTGGAGTTGTAGCATGGTAATGCTCCTTCAAGAATATTCTCTCGGTCGATACGAGATGGTGGTAGACTACATGAGGTGCTATGGGATCTGGCATATGTCTGAGATAGTCTCCTGAGAGGGATGTCCATTGGGATAAGTAACCTAGGTCTAGGTATTAGCAGAGGTACGGAGTACGAGGTAGTCTAGCATGAATTGAGTAATAGTATTAAATCCTGATCCTACCCAACATGCAATTGTGATAAACAAACCCCATTTTTTGCCGATATTACTGTTTTATGCAACATCCTGCATAAAGCTCGCACGTACCTCGGATGACACCCAAGGATTCACATTTGACAACGGGTCCTTTCCTCCGTCTATTATGGCCCATGCCCCGTCAACCGTCACATCCAACGGTCGAGCCATGCCGGGGTAAATGATGCGACCGTTGAAACTAAATTTCTCTAGCCCCATTACGTGTCAATTCCCCCCTTGTCAAAGTTCTCAGGGATTTTGTTCTGCAGCAACCAACAGGTGGGGGTCGCCGAAAGTCTGTTCTAGGCAGGCAAATAAAAAAAAATACTATCGTGAACGTAGCAGGGGAACCGAGCTGTTGGCTCTAGCAGTCAATGTGCTTTAGTGTTGCTGTGCTGCGACGTTGAGGTGCATGGCACCCATGACTTTTGCGGGAATTAGGCATGTCAGTGACTTTTGCTCCGCTTGACCTGACAGTGGACGAGTTATTATCGGTCGAGCAATCACTGCAAGCGTTTCAGGGGATCCTGATCTGCATTGTGTCATCCACTTGGCCGGATCCTTTGGTTACCTTGGGATGGAGCAGTGTAGCATTTTCGTAACCACGTTGGCTGCGCCCGAAGTGGGTATATGACCCGTGTCGTTGGTCCAGGGGTCTTCAGCACATGTCATTCAAGACCGTGGGCCATGGTATGATTGCAGTCTCGCTTGCTAGGTCTTACTGCAAGTCAAGTATGGTGAATGTTACTCTGCATGACTCCACGCCTACGTCTTGTCGCCAGAAAACCGCCGGGTCTTATCACATCACTCATGCGCATGCCGGCACTCCCATCGAATCACACCAAGCAACGGGTCATCACGTGCCGAGCTAGCAAGCAGGAAAACGATATCAGCGAAAAGGGCAAACACCCTGGATGCTAAGCTGTTGGGTGGTTTATCGCATCCTTGCAGGCTTCACTTGTTAGAGCCCCTGGCCCGTTGTAGCCGTTATGGAGTCGTCCCGAACCGATGCTGCCGTCGTCAGTTCATGGTCCGTTCACCGCCGCGGCAATCGAAAAAAGAACATAAATCCTTCGGTGGCGCAATCCCTGGCGGGAAGTTCTGGGTAGATCCGTTATCCAAGCTCCTTCTTCTTCATACTCACATACACAATGCCTCACAAAGACTTGCCCATTAGACCTCTGGTCCGTGCTTTTGACCCCGTTGGTCCAGACACTCTTGGGCCGCCAGACCTTGACTTTGCCTCTCTGTTCAGAGAGAGAAATGTCCCTGAGGATGCGCCTCTGACGCTGTATCCTGAACAGTTGAACGTACCGTGGCATACTTCTTTTCCGTGGACAAGGCAGTCCAAGTGGTGGGTAAGGGGTGAAGCAGCTGGACGAGACTTGGTGAATCGAATCAGTGCCGACAAAGCGTCTGAGAGAGGAACTCTACCTGTGGAGTTTATGGATGAGCGCCGAAAGGGAAAGATTGACGAGCTCGTTGAAGATGCAGTCTCATGCGCTGTTTACCTTTACCCATCATCGTCGCCAACGCGAATAGAACTGCTGACGCAGGCCCTTTTGCTTTTGTTCTTCCACGATGGTATGTTTACATCTCACTCATCATTGATTCCGCTAAAGCGTTTATAGATGTTATGGAGCGCGGTGCAACACAAGATGTAAGCTGAACAGACAATAAGCTTTTGCAGAACTGACACTATCCAGGATGCAACCGTTTGTGATGATTTCGTTACCATGGTACCAAAGAACAAACACATGAAACGATACTTCGCAGAGGTCTTAGAATGCGATCCCATTCTTGGACCTGGTCTCCTCCGAGCTATCGGTCTGTTTGTCAATGCAGGCCGTAAAAAGTCACCATTCAAGCAAGATAGATACGCAACGTTGGCCGAGTACTTGGACTACCGCCGCCACGATATTGCGAAGCCGCAAGTTCCCGCCCTAAGTCCCATCAGTATATACTAACTACGTTCAGTTTCATGATCGCTGCTATTCGATTTGGAAGCGGTGTTCGCCAGACACCCGAGGAAACCGCTCCCTTTGCCGAGCTAGAAGACCTCTACGTGCAGCATTCCATCCTCATAAACGATCTCTACTCCTACGACAAGGAGATCTACGAGGCGCGCACCATCAACGGCTCTGTCGTCAACGCGGTGCATGTCATTGAAAAGCTCATGTGTGTACCGCCGCATTTGGCAAAGACCATCACTCGAACTATGAGCTTCGATGTCGAGAAGAAGTACTACGCCGAGTCAGAGAAGTTCATGCGAGATCCTGCGTTGACCGACAAGCAGCGAACTTATGTGATTGCTCTATTTGATTGTTTGACTGGGAATTTGTTTCACCATGCTACGTTGGGGAGATACTCTCGATATGCGGAGTATGTTTTTGACTGCAAGACTTAGAGATGGTTTGGATTGTTCATAGCTAGCATCGCATTGTCTTTCAATAACAGCGTATACGATTCCTTTCTTTCTGACAACTTGCCTCGGTCTTGTTTGCGTGAATTTTTTGAGTGTCACCTTGGCAAGGATGGATGATTCCAAACCTTCGGGACCTCCCAAAGGCGTCAGACCTAAACGAGACGTCCGAACTAAACAAGTATCGGTGCAACTTCATGCCCAACCCGAGCAGAAAACAAACGCATGCAACGTCACATCGCGAGAAAACACCATCAGGCTCACCATTTCACCTCCATCCGTAGTTCGAACCAACAAACCAGTCGCATCACTTGCTGTATCAACAAAGTTTATCCGGGGAAGCTTATTCATCCTCCCTGAATTCAAACACCCTCAGACTTTCGCGTACGTATATGCCCCGAGCCGGGTGAGGTTTATCGACTGATACGACGATCACATTCCGAAAATGGAACTCTTATCAATAAATCCATGTCGATAGCAACCCCTGGACATTGCTGACATATTTCTGGGGTAATCATGAAGAGCTACTCCGCAGAATATGTATGGTATGCTCGAAATGGATAAGATATGATACGCCAATCATCGGACTCCCGTATATCCGCGGGGTGAAGTGCTTCACCGCCTGTTGGTTGTGTTTACGAAGAGGCTGGGCTCGTGCGTACGGCTTGGCTCCGATTGAAGAAGCGGGAATAGAGAATTTGACTAGCTATAACCGAACGCAAGGTAAGGATTGGGAATGGTGTCCGAGTAGAAGCGCCGCGTGTAGTGATATGATGTTAACATTGGAAGGTCTGTATAGGATCCTGGTATTGCTACAACTATAAACAATCGCTAAAGGAGCGGTATGATAATAGAGCCAACAGATAGCAAACACCTAACGCCATTGAAAGTCAAACTCCCACTATCAACATCCCAGCACTTAAACGAGTGACCACTGACAAGTCCCTGTCATAATAGTTCGATCCTACACTGCACTGGTCTTCAAGGACCCATGAAGACGCAAAAGCGGATTCTCAATCCCACTTCCCAGCGCATCAAATCCCCGCGCATCATCACCGTTGATCTGAGCTCTAATCAAATCCCCCAAACGCTGTCGCAGCTCTGGCGTAAGCTTGCCATCAGTCACTGCTAGACCGCCTAGGAAGTCACTCAGCATGTTCATGAGGGGGTTGAGCGATGCTTTCAGGCTGAGCTTCAGACCGAGAGTCTCGATGAGATCATTCAAGACGTCGAGGAGTTCTTGGACGAGGTCTTCGACTAGGTTGAGGACGTCGGCGCGTTGATCGCTGGTGAGTTTGAGGTTCTTGGTCGTGGAGAGTCGGGTCAGGGCGCCGGAGACTGCGGCGCGGATTTGGATGATTTCTTTGATAGCGTCGGTGGTGCCTTTGTTCCGAGTCTCTGTTCCGGCTTGAACTCTAAGGAGTGTTCCATCTGAAAGTGTTAGTACATATGGAGCTCATGAGCAGTAGGGTGCATACTGATTCTGTCACCTCGGGTAGTGATCTGAGCAACAAGACTATCCAAGGAATCAACAAGATCCTGACCGTTCTTGAAGCCGGTCGAAGAGGACTTGAGCAGTCTCTTGGAATGGGTCGTCTTAGGCTTCTTTCCAGACTTGGTCTTCTTGGCAGAAGTCTTTTTCGATGTCTTCTTCTTGGGTGTAGCTTTGGGGATCCGCTTGACTTTTACATTCGTGGTGGCGGCTTGTCCTGTCTTCTGCTCTGCGCGGAGAGCATCGAGGTCGAATTTGACACTGGGAAGGCCATTGTATGGAATAGTGTCTATATGATGATATGATTTCTTGACGAGGGCTGTGCCTGTAACTGGTGCAGCAAAAGCGCTGCTCACGAGAGCTGCAGCGGCGATTAAGAAGATTTTCATGATGGAATTTTGAACGATATAGTAGACAGTTTTGTTCTGCGTGGTATGGAGATCCTGATCAATTACGAAGGCGAGTCGCAGACATTTATAAAATTCCTTACGCCCTGAGAATTTAGAATAAAGTTGGGATTTGCCTCATGCGACAGGTGAAGTTATCGTCATATTGTCGATCTTCTGATAAGTCAACCATCATATCATGAGATGACATAGCATCGTCGTTGAACCAACAATTTATTCATAGCCACTGACGTGAACTGCGTTCTTGCATGAATATTTACTATGGATTTAAAAGTTTACAGTTTGGGGCTGGTATGAAGGTACCGCGAAGAGATTCTGTGGCTTGCCGATCGCGCCTAAAGCCCCCACAATCAAGATCAAGAGGGGTCCATAGACAGATCCGGACATTTCTCTCTCGGCAATCAGTACGTCAGTTCCTGGTGGCCCTGATAGATCAGCAAATCACAAGGGAGTGATGGCCGTCTAGAGTCAGGCACCATCGTGGTCCCTTGGACCCTTCTTAACTTTTGCCAGGCGAATGACGTCGCTAGAAGAGAAGTCTGGTGTCAACGAATTTGTCCATGATGGACCAATATCTGCAATACTATTATGGGCCCTACCTGGCATGAATATGTAACTCAACAGGCCTGCTTTGTCTCATTCCTTACTCTGTCATGGTATCCAAATCCGGCTCTCAACAATCACGGTGTCACAATCCCAAAGAAGGACGTTTCAACAGGAGCCGTTTAGCAATAATGTCACAAATGCGTTAAAACAGATCAGATAGAGCGGTTGATAAGATTCCGTGCTTGACTGTTATAGTGTAATTATGGCCCGAAGTCTTGGAGAGGCATTAAGTAAATTTATTCCGTAAGTAAAGTGCAGGGTATACAGGGTAACAGTGCCATCCAAGGAGCCCCACCAAACCCATCACCACGGAGGAAAAAACACGTCTCCACAACATTAAAGCAAAAAGCAAACATCGTGAGGACGTGCGCGGAGCAAAAGAAAGGGTCTGGCCGGGGATTGAACCCGGGACCTCTCGCAAGCTATGCTGTAGGGTTTTCCCTAAGCGAGAATCATACCACTAGACCACCAGACCGGTCAAGTTCTGAAGAACTTATTGTGGATTGCTGATTCGGAGGGACAGAATTGTGCTCATGAATGGTAATAGAGAAAAGAGAGGGAACTCAGATTTAATAATAACTCTATTTCTCGTCTCTTTCAAAAGCGCTATATCCTAGTGCCTATAGAGATATGCTTTCAGTTGCACAAGGAGTGCAGCATGCGTCTCAGACTTGATTTCTCTAATAAAGTGTATGAATCTGATAGTACCACGTGTTAATCACAAATATAACTATTACGCCAAGGGATATAAGTTTCTTATAATTAAATATCCTCTTTAATAGATTATATACATTTATAAATACAGTGCCATAAATAATTACGGCACTGAAACTTATCTATATCTTGGGATAAACCTATGCGGCGTTTATAAAGAGGCGTTTTCCTAGACGGCGTCTAATAAGCGTGATCCCTACCTCCCAAGTTCCAAGAGCCACCATTTACTCAATAAGACCGGATACAGGCAGTTGAACAAGGCTGCAATATCTGTACATTGCTGCATGATGCGCTTCCACCTGGAGTCGCCGCTCACATTGAGAAGCTTGATCTTGAAACTCGGAAGAACATAGCCTGGCCTATGGAAGAGTCTCTCGATTCTTTCCTGATATGAACAAAGCTCGCGGTTCGTCATGAGTCCCCAAGTATCGGAATCTGTTTGAAATTCGATACGGCAACGAAAGCCTCGAAAGGCCCGTTCCGAGAATCATCCAACTTGGTTCTTGTACAGCTGGATCTTGGCCATGGCTCTGTCGGGAGCCCTGTGTCGTTGCAAGAGAGGCCCTCGGGCGACTCGCATACTGCTTGGGGTCTGAGGAGGTATTGGATCCAGCAATGTAAGCAGAGCCACGTTGACCGTGGGCTCCGGACTGGTACCGCAGGTCCATGGTACCCAACTCGACGGCTCGATCTGGGACTCCCAGAATCAACAAGCACGCCACGGCTCATTGAGACAGCTGTAAGCTTATCGCAAAGCCCTTACTTAACGCTCTGCCACTGCCGGGGAAAGAAGCAACTGATCTGCGCCACGAAAGAAAGTCTGCAAAGTCTGTATCGTGGCTTCTATGGTCTACCGCAAACATTCCAAGATGCCGTCGCTGCAGCGAGAGAGCTCTGATGCATAGAGTGTATACCGAGGCAGATTGCCACCTTGCCGCGGCAGCGTCACGAGACAGCAGTGGAGAATTGTCCTTCAAACGCCAGGGATTGTACGGTCAATGTGTCGTGAAGAGCGTGCGAGGGGACATCATTGACATCTTTGCTGACCAAGACCTATTCCTGAAAGAAGTCAACCGCCCCCCTCTCCAGACAGTGAGCAATTCCCCTATCTGTGCAACAACGTCCGTTTGATGAGATTCTGACAATTACCCAGCGTGCATGGGTATACCAAGAGTGGCTGATGTCTAAAAGAAAAAAAAAAAAGAAAAAAAAAACGATTCACTTCGCAAAGAACCAGGTCTTCTGGGAGGGTGAACACCTTTGCGCTTGTGGGACATTTCCTTATGGGCTTTCTGACACCATTAGACGTGATGGGAAAGCAAAGTTTGTAGAGGACCTTGACAGCACAAAACATCTTTTAAGCCGAGATATGAAGGTAAATGCAAGCCGTATTCGTCCAGACCCGTTTCAGCTTTGCTCAGGCCTTGTTACCCACTATACATCTCGCGATATGACAAAGTCGAATGATAGATTGCCCGCCTTATCCGGTATCGCGAAATGGCTACAGCCGCATCTCGGAAATCCGGGATACCTGGTTGGCATCTGGAACAACAGCGACATTCGTGGCATACGTGCCTATTTTACTAAGCCTTGAGCATATTGATAAAAGTTTTGAAAAGTTTCAAAGGTATTGAGAACTAATGTTTATGTGATAAACAAGGAGAACTAAGCAAGGAATATGAGACGAGATATGGGGATACGGCTCACACCATTTAATGCAGCGAGAGGATAAAGCAAGCGAATCATTGAGTACACGAACGCTGGGCCTGAGATATGCAAGAATTTGTCTATCGGTATCATAGCAAAACCGAGATCCACATTACCCCGGATTTCATCACCCTCGATGACATTTACGATCCAGCCAAGGATATGACCCGGATACCAAGCCGGATACCGATCCTCCAGTACCGATTCCGTCTCATCAAGGCAATTATTACCAGGTACATCATTAGCTCCTCGCAGATCATGGCAGAAATTACCCCTTTCAAATATCCACGATCAATCTTCTCCGACCACCACAAACATCGCTACGACAAAAGCAAGCCCCCAATCAAAACCCGTGACAAATCGCACGAATCGCAGTATCAGGACTTCTAATCCTCACACGGCTGGACCTCTGCACTGCGGGGGCTCGACAGAAAAACTAACCTCAAAGCGGTAATTTTAGTCTGATATTCCTTCTTCACCACCGAATTTATGGAACGCCTCATGAGCTATACTAAGATTTGAGATCGTGCCGGTCTGGAACACCTTGCTTGCGGGCGCAAGAGAATCTGGGGTATTACGTTTTGAGTTGACGTTGGGGCTATATCGATGATGTGCCTGTAGCTTTCTCGGAAATCTACCTATCAAGTTGTTGAATCGGCGTACCTAGCACTGTTTGACCGTTGACCTGGTGTTTTGAAAGGGGGCGTTTCCCCGCAATGTTTAGGTTCGCCGACTAGCTGGGCCTCGTGGCATATACAAGTCGAGCAACTCGCTCTTCATTCTCGGATTGCCATGTTTGAGTGAATAGCTCTCACCAGGACATCACCATGACAGAACATACACATAATTCCCAAGGTGAAGGCCATCTTCGGCCTCGCCTATCAAAGATCACCATGGTAGCCATGACCTTTGCCATTCTCAAGTGTGTCTCTCCCAAATTCTCTGCCTAAACCTCGTTCTGATGTAACGTCCAGCACTTGGATCTGTCTAGCAGGGAGTCTATCTATCGTTCTTCCCTCTGGTGGATCTGTGGCCTTCTTGTATGGCTTTATCTTCTGTGTCCTGTGTAATTTCGCGCTGGCGGCTAGTTTGGGTGAGTTGGCGGCGATTTGGCCAACTGCTGGTGGGCAGTATCATTTCCAGTGGGCGTTGACTTCTGAGAAGTGGAGGAAGGTCATGGTGAGTGTTGCGATGTGTGATATCTGGGAGATTGTTGACGAGAACAGAGTTTTGCGGTTGGATATATCAATATCTTTGGATGGCTGACTCTCGTGACGACTGAGGGTTTCTTCGCAGGTTTGTGGTTATGCACATTTGAGAGAAGAAAAATTGACATTTGTAGCACAATTCATTTCGGCAGCGTGCGTCGTAGCATCCAACGGAAACTACGTTGTAGCAGCATGGGAGACGTACCTAATCTTCATGGCCGTTCTCACATTTGGCACTCTCTCAATGACCTTCGGCAACCGAATCCTGGGTGCCTGGAACAATCTCGCCCGTAAGCCTTCCAAATACTCCCCCCTCTGCCCTCTGCTAGTTCCAACTGAATTTGTAGTGTACTGGTCTATTCTTAGTGTTTTTGTCGCCAGCGTCGTCCTTCTCTCGACATCCGACAAAACCGACCCCGAATTCGTCTTTGCGACATTTGCGAACGAAACAGGCTGGAACGACGGAATCGCGTGGATCTTGGGCCTTTTGCAGTCTGCGCTGTCACTTATTGGGTACGATGCTGTGCTGCATATGACGGAAGAGATGCCGACGCCGTCGAGGGATGCGCCTTTGGCGATGGTATACGCTGTTGGCGTCGGAGGAACAACGTAAGTCAGACATCTAACCCAAAGAAACGTGAGCTAATGGGGAAACAGAGGTACAATCTTCATCCTCGTTATGCTCTTCTGCCTCACCGACCTCTCCGGAATCGTCGCAACGTCGACCGGCATGCCCATAGTCGAACTCATCCTCCAAGCAACCGGCAGCCGCGCGGGCACCACATTCCTCACGCTCATGCTAGCAATCTGCTTTATTCACGGAACCAACGGCTCGATTACCAGCGCCTCCCGACTCCTGTACGCGATGGCTCGTGATAAAGGTACTCCGTACCACGAGTACTTCAGCCACATCCATCCCAGATGGGAAGTGCCTATTAGAACTATTTTTCTTACCTGGGTGTTTAATGCGATCTTTGGACTATTGTATCTCGGGCCGACGGTTGCGTTCAATGCGTTTATTTCGAGCTGTACGATCTTGTTGAACATGTCGTATGCTATTCCGGTTGCGACGCTTATTATTCGGGGGAGAGATATCCTGACGAGGTTTCAGAGTGCAGATACACCTTGGAGGTTTGGAAAGGTTCGAGGCTTGATCATTAATTACGTTGCCGTTCTTTACGTCTTCATCACATCGATCGTAAGTCGTATGCTCCACCAACACTGTCAAAGCTGACCTACGTCTAGTTCTTCTGCTTCCCGCCTGTTTTTCCAGTCGATGCTAGCTTGATGAGTACATCTATCTTCTCTTCTTTCCTCGATCACAAGCTCACAACAGGTTCAGATTACGTTTCGGCTGTCATTGGCATCTTTGCCATTTTCCTGACAGGATACTGGGTCTTGTATGGAAAGAAGACGTTCCAGGGCCCGGTAAGTTTCATTTTGTGCTTTTTGGAATACTGCTGATAATTGTGATAGGATCTGGATCTGATTCTTGGAGAAAGACCAGACATTGCCGAAGCCACGGATGAGTTGGCGATGGAGGAGAAGAAGGTTGAGAGCCCAACAGAGTGATATGCAGTAGCGTAATAACTTGATATAGGCTCAATTGAATGATGTGGATGAACATTTATGATGAAATTGCTCCCAAATAGTCATCTCCTGTAATCGGAAGCGTACGCATCTTGTGCCGAAAGGTGTTGAGCTGGGTTAGCGGAAGCGCACTGTCTTTCATTGGCTCACCAAGCTCCAGCTCTCATGGCGGATCGCTCCGCCCGGCCTAGTAAATCTGCTTATCGCCACTGACTAGCAAGTACAGTACAGCAACAGAATGTTATCCGTAGCTTACCCTCCTCGGAACTGTACCGGAATAAAGCCATGTCGACGGTGACTCAATCTGACTACGATAACTCAAGATCTTATACTGTAGTGTCAGTGATCAACTACCGAGCCCTATCAACACCTGAACCGTCTTCGATACGACGCAACGTCTCAGCGATGCGGAGTTGCAACCCCGTCTCCAACAAATCACAATCTAGCTTAGCTTACCAATTCCGCGGCTCCCGCTAAACCAATCTTATCACCGCGCCCTCCAACTTCTGCGGGGAAGCCCAGTTCACTTTCACTTCAATTGTTATCGTCAATCGCCTGAGCACGTTTTTTCTCATCTCAACCGCCCCGTAAACTTGCTCACACCCTATACAACCTCACCATGGAGGAGCCGGAGTCAAGTGCCAGCTCCACCGCGAAGCGGAAGCTTCCCGTCAGATCGAGATCCGGATGCTTGACGTGCCGGACCAAACACGTAAGTCGATACCCGGAAAGCGGATGAGCGCGACTGATAAGGAATAGCTGAAATGCGATGAAGCAAAGCCAGAATGTCAGGTTTGTATATCGCGAGGCGTCCAGTGTGGAGGCTATCAGCGCGGTTTGAGATGGTCTACCAAGCATGAAAAACCAGCTGAACTCGCCGACCACAAATTCCGAACATCGCCAAAACAAACCTGCGGCACCAAGAAGCGCCGCGGTAGACCGCCAAAACGACAACTAGAAACTGCATCTGCTGCATCGTTCACCACCGCTGGTTCAGTCTACAGCTCCAACGATGCGAATCAAGGAGTGTTCGGCGAATTCATGTTGAACACACAGCCTTTGGAGACTCAACACGATGCTCAGCTCATGGGATCTGAAATGAGTCCAACAGATGACTTCATATCTCAATTTCCCCTCGACCTCCCCGTTGAAGGCCTTCCGATGCCAGAGTTTGAATGGACGCATGACGCGCTGGATCTAGCGACACCGACATTTGATAGCTTTTCTGATACGAGCACCGACCTCGCTCTGTTCCCAGTTCACCAGAATTTTTCAACGTTATTCGTTCCTCCATCAATAACAGATCCCTCAACTCAACTTGTTGAATACTGGTTTCGCGATATCTGCTCTTTGTGGTCGCAGTATGACTCACCGACAAACTCGAATCGCATGCTGGCGACTACTCTGTGGTCGACTTCGGAAGCTGTATCGACCAGTCTGCAGAGCATGTCGTCAGCGTATCTCTCCTCCAAGATGCCGCATATGAAAAAGACTTCTATCGCCATGATGAAGAATGCTACTGACGTCATCGAGGCGGAACTCCGCGTTGTCAAAGCATCACCGAATCTGGACACTGTACCCATGGGTCTTATTTACGGGTTGTTCTGTATAGGCACCAGCATATGTTGGCTGAACGCGACACAATTGGGTATACCGTTCCTCAGAGAAGCAAAAGCTCTTCTTCACCGGATAAACAAGCAAAAACGGCGTCTATCGGAGGAAGAGCGGAAGTTACTAAACATCTTCAACAAAAGCTGGACGTACTGTGAGCTACTACTCTCCGTCGTCTCAGATACGAATCCATATATAACATACGAGGCCGAAGAAGTCGAGGATATCAGCGCAGACGAATATCCAACTGTTCAACCAACTGAACCAGTCGTCGATGACATGCCGCATCCTTGGACGGGTGTTTCGAATACAGTATCACGACTTCTAACTCAGACGTTGAGACTCTGTCGTAATTACAGATATCATGTTAAACACCCTGGACCTTTTGCAACGCGCGATCACGCTACTGCACTAAACATGATTGAAGAAGCCAAAACACTGGAAGAGAAGCTCCTAGGTCTAGACTTTGAGTCGGCGCCTGCAAATACCGAGACCGGAGATCAGAAAACGCCATGTCGCCATCTAGTTAATGTGGCTGAGGCGTATCGTCTAGCTGGCCTGATCCATATCTACCAGACCTTTCCAGAGCTAGTGCTTCTAAGATTACCCGATAATCTCTCCGGTCCAGCAGATGCTCATATCCCATGGGAAGAATGCATCACACCACTAAGTCTCCGTCTCACAAAACTCATCGAGCAACTCCCCGCAGACTCGGGTAGTAAAATGACCCAACCTCTGCTCTGCATCACTGCCAGCACCGGTCTACGCTTCGAACCCTCCGATACGACCTCCAGCCCCGAAACACAAGGCCCTCTTGCGACACCAGCGCCTTTTGACCTCGGGAGCACTGAGCATTGCGGGCTATCAGATTACATTGGACAGCTCATCCAAGCAGACGAAGATATTGAGCGATTGTCTACTTCTACTGCTACGGAGTCGCGAATGAAGATTGTCGAGGCTCGATGTTTTATAGTTGAGAGGCTTGATGCGTTGGAGGCGCTGCTGCCGCCGAGGCCGATTGTGGTGGCGAAGACGTTGGTGCAGACGATTTGGAATGAGTATGATAAGGAGAAGACAGGTGCGGCGAGTGTGCATTGGATTGATGTTATGGAGGAGAATAACTTGCGGTCGTTATTTGGATAGTGATTGCCAGAATGAGAGCTCGAAATTGACACTAGAACTTCTTTTTACTATTCACAGTCTCGCCGTAGGAGTCTGTTTGAAGCTTAGCTTTCGCAAATCACTCAGAATTCTGTTCCTAAGGCCTCGCTACTAGACTAGATTTCATTTATTCCAGTCTTACGGATCACTGTTGACTTTGTAAGT
This sequence comes from Fusarium sacchari, assembly GCA_017165645.1. NCBI lineage: Eukaryota > Fungi > Ascomycota > Sordariomycetes > Hypocreales > Nectriaceae > Fusarium > Fusarium sacchari. The sequence continues at coordinate 333,447 of JADANP010000029.1, forward strand.
GTTGAAACTGAAGTCTCTATATTAACTCATGTTTCTATATACTCCGGCCAATATAAGCCCGCAAGTCCGAGATTATATACATCGAAAGTGACATCCCCACTATTTCCCAGTGATTCCAGAGGTCATCAATACCTCGTCAAAGCCACTGTCACTCAGATGGTTCCGAAACCAGCACTGGCAGCAAGACCAGTGACGGAAGAAGCAGGCTTAGCCTCAGCACCCTTTCCACCAAAAGAGCTGAAGAAGCTAGAATCGGTACCAGACAGCGAACCAGAGTTGTCATACTGGTTAACCTCGCAGACGTGGCCAACACCGCTGGAGCAAGCAGCGTTGGCGGAAGCATCAGGGCTGGCAAAGATGGCGCCGGTGGATCCCTCCTCGATAGCGGCCTTGACGTCCTGGAAGAGGTTGCCCTCAGCGAGAATCTTGGCTTGGTCGCTGGTCTCGAAGGCGTGGCCAGAGTTGTCGGACCAGTAGTTGTTGACGGCGTGGACGACGGTGTTTCCGGCGACCTTGGGGGCGCGGCCGGAGGTCTTGGTGATGTAGTTGTTCTTCATGGTGATCATCTGGTGACTGTTAGTATGGATGCGTAGATCAGAGATGGCTAGGGCTTGGGGCTTACGTCGCTGGAACCGGTGAAGTACATGGACCAGTACTGGTGTCCGTCACAAGTAGCAGACCATTGGCTCTCGCCGTTGATGTGGTTGTTGGTGATGGAGACTCGGTTATCCGCGTTGGTGCCAAGGACGATGTGCTGTCGGCCGATGTTGGAGGTTGTGACGTGATCGATCCAAACAAGATCAGCGCCATCAAGGGTGATAGCGTCTCCGCCCCAAACATACTGGGGGTTCAATTCCGTAATATGGATGTTCTGAATAATAATATTCTTGGTTCCCTTGATATAAAGACCCTTGCCTTTAATAACACCATTCGCTCCAACACCAACAATCGACTTATCCGAGTTGACGATAATCGGGTTCAAGCCCGCCTTATCATAGCTAACATCGACTTTAGGGGCATCAGGCTGATAGTTGTTACACCAATCATCCTTGTTGATAGCAGTCTGGCAGCCCGACCCCGTGCCCCAAGGCGCACAGCCCTGCTCGGACGCAGTGCCCTCGGTACCGGTGAAGTCGAACTCCTGGTCGAGCAGGATGACGCGCGTGGTAGAGTCGCCAAGCATAGAGACCAGCTCATCGGTTGACTTGGGGTACGCGCCCTCAGCACTACCGCCGCCTGTGACTTCGGAGGCGAATCCTTCGGGGGTGCCGGTTACGCCGGCAGCGGAAACGTTGGAGACCAGCGCGGCGACGGCCACGGAGAGAAGAGAGAGAGACTTCATGGTGAAGAGAGAAACAAAAGAATGTGGAAAGGATAAAACAAGAAACGAACGAATGAAGAGCAAAAAATGGAATTAAGGAGATAGGTTAGTGGGAAGACATTGGTATATTTATCTCAGCCAGTTTTGGTCTCGCAGATTTTACCGTAAGCGGCGGAGAATAAGTCCTCCTAGAAATTTTCCAGAAACAAAATGGTGCTGTTTTGTTAACTTGAAACTTGAGACAGGCCGTATCGCGACCTAGTCGTTAGCATCCCGACGACGCCAAGAGTAGCTGGAGGTCATTATTGGCGGACTTTTGGCGTGGCTGTTTTATTCCGTGGAACGTCGGCAGTATTTTTGGGAACTGAAACTTGGTGGCATGGTAGGGTTAGTCTTTTGTGGGGAGCGTGTTTCAATGATGAGGAGTTGAAACGAAGGGATCAAGCTTCTGTAGCCTGATGCCAAGTCTTGACGGAAGTTATGATGATCCAATTGGAGGCTGGTTGATGGCATTGAGCTATATTCTACTAAATCAATCCACTTGAGCCTCATTTAATTACTGTTTCTTACACTTTGTCGTGTGAATGGCTTTTCAGTAAGGATCGAGGTTGATAAAGGCGGAGCCGTATCCCGGCTCGAATGGTGGGCCAGTTCCAGGTTCATCAGCACGGGCATTTGTTTACGCGCCACGGGATAAGGGTTATGCTTATCCTGGGAGCGAAAGACGATGAAACCCGGGTTAAAGAAGGCTGTTGGTTTCACATAAGAAGAAGCAATCAGCTCATCATGACTCTCGATGCTTTATCTCGCTGACTTGAATGAGTCGTGGGTCAAGTGTACACGAGCTGAACAGCTTCTGACTGGAGACTACTACCTTTCACAGCATTTCTTAAAGAGAGTTGACACAGCTTGCGGGCTGGCTGATGCAGTCTGTCGCCACGCTGGAATCAATACGCGTATACTATATACGGAGTAGATAAGCCGCAATGCGAGACCTGCCTTGGAATTAACCCGGATATATCATCTCGCAGCTCAAAGACATTGGTGCGAAAAAGATCGGATGGTAATTATGATCAGCGCAGTGGGTGCGTATTACGAAGCCCGGGATGTGGCTCTCCTAGTATCTGATTAAAGTGAAACTGGTCATCCTAGGGGCAAGAAAACTCAGCGCGTTAACCTAAATGATAAAACTCCTATATTTAAAAAGGAACCTTCTAAAACAAAACATCATCCTCTACCCCCGTCGCTTAAGCTTTTCCCCCAATCTGGTTGCTACAATCTTTCCAACCTCTCTCAACGACGGCGCCCCAAGCATCTCTAAGACACTGACTTGCAGACCAAACACTTGGCTAAACCATCGCCGCAACTCAATCGCAGTCAGTGAATCAAGGCCAATCTCGGATAATTTGAGATTAGGATCAACAAGTGCCTGTGGCCTGAGAAGAAAATCGTTGACCTTTGCGCCAATCTCGATAGATAGAAAGTCAATCGACTCTTCCTTTGCCAGTGTTCCAGCGTCTCCTTCGCTGACGCTCTGTAGAAAAGTCTTGAGCTGACTCCTCTCGCCTCGTGTATCGGATCGGTCTCCATTAGAAAGGTTGTGGTATGCGCCCATTCGGCGATCACGGCGCAAATTGGTAGGATTTTTCGGGTCGTCGAGGTGGAGATGGGATCTCATGTCCATTAAAATATGCCCATTGTTCTTCCATGGCAACCACTCACTCGATGCGAGATCCTCGAAGCTGCCACGAGCCGAGCTATGACTTCTTGGTGCCGAATTTAACAGCGAAGCCTCTAGGCTTTCAAGAAACTCTTTCTCCCTCACAGTGTGTAGACCCTGGAGTTTAATGCTGCGAAGCGCGGATGGATTCTCTGCCAGGTATCCGACGTCTTCGATGCCACATATTGAGAGCACCGATGCGGGGAGACCAAGAGAGTGCCTGTACTGGCAGAAAGACTCGGTGAATATGCAGCCGGACTTGTAGTTGCCCTGACCAGGCTGGTCGGCAAATGTGACTGCAGAACTTGCTAGCCAGAAGTAGTCCAGAGGCTGGCCACGGAGCGCTCGATGGAGATTCCAAGTTCCATTGACTTTGGGCTCGACAGCATCTTTCCAATCTTGCCACTTCATTTCCAGCAGAGGAGAATCCTATAAATGTCAGTTTGGACCTCTGCAGGGTCTTTTGACCTACCCTTTGAACCATGGCGAGATGAAAGACACCTTTGAAGGGATATGGGGCCTTGCTGATAGCTTCTTCCACGTCCTTGGGATTGTTGACACTTCCCTTGACTACAATGAAATTGCATCCCATGGCTTCGAGTTCAACGGAGAACTTGTCGTCGTGGTCCGTCATACCCCTCCTCGAGAGAAACACGAGATGTTTAGCCCCTCGCTCCACTAACCAGATTGCCAGGGCTCTGCCGAGCCCGCCCAATCCACCAACAAGAAAGTAAGATGCGAGAGAGTCGAACCGTATGGTTTGTGTCGCGACTTTGGCCTCAGGTTCTGATGAATCTATAGGCATTTCGAGGACTACCTTCTATATATGCTGGCCATCTTGGAGGTAGCGAAATGCCTTCTTAGCATCGCTGGCAGGAAAAGGGGTGACAGGCCTAAGAGGTCTGAGCTTGCCCTGTCTGAAGAACTCAAGAGTTCTATCCATCGCGCTGTCGATAAATTAGCCCTAAACGTGTGAGATCTGCTGAGGGTGTAACTTGCTCCTTCACCAAGATAGGCTGCTCTCCTTTCAGGTACTGCAAATCGATGCCGCAGTACGACCTGTTTGCCAAGAAGCCACCCATGTCAAGTTGACCGCATGAAACGAGATCGCGCTTACCAAGCTCGAGGAGGGTTCCCGATTTGGCGACGCACTTCCAAGAAGCATTGAGGAGCTCGCCGCTAAGGGAGTTCAAAACTAGGTCGACGCCTTTCCCGGCCGTTTGTTGCATCACACCCTCCAAGAATGAAGCATCACGAGAGCTGAAGATGCGTTCCCCGGGGATTCCGTACTCCTTGATCAAATATTTCCTCTTCTCTTTATTTCCAACTGTGGCATAAATCTCCCCCTCCATCATCTGCACAACCTGAAGCGCTGCGAGACCAATACCGCCGCAGGCCGAATGAATCAACACGCTGGTTCCTTTGCGCATCTTTCCTACGTCAAGCAGGGCATATATGACTGTAGAGAAGCAACATTGAATAGTGGCGGCTTCTTCAAAGCTCATTTCGTCAGGAATCTTATGCATATAGTGATGCTTCGCCGTGAAGTGCGTAGAGAAGCCACCTCTGTAACATATACTCATGACGCGGTCTCCGATTGAAAAACCAGTGACTGCGCTCCCGAGACGTCTGATTACACCAGATACTTCGAGGCCTGGGAATACATGAGGATTCTCAGATGGAATCAGACCCATGGCTGAGACAACGTCATGGAAATTGACACCGGCGGAATGGATTTTTATCTCAATCTCGTCCTCCATGATCTTGGTCGGAATCTCAGAAGCTATCCAGTTCATCGTCTCAAGGGATCCCGGTTTGTCGACTCGCAGAGTCTTCATTACCTCCCCGCTCTGGACCTTGTCCAATGCTTCCTCGGCAATATGAACAGGCTGGTAACGGCCAACACAGACTGTACCATCATGTACAATGTATTCCTTATCTGGCTCAAGAGACTCGCTGTCACGCTCTCCAATAACCTTCTCGAAGACGCTGGTAATGAGAATGCCAAAACGACCCTCATTGAGGCCGATCTCGAGCGTGTAAAAGTTTAGCCCCAGTTCGGATCGAAGAGTTCGAGCAACACCCAATGTTTGAGCCGATCTTGGATCTGAACAACCGACCTGGCTTGGAGGCATGAGCCACAGAACACTAGAAGAGCCAAGACTCCGTGCGAATTCTTGGAACTTGATGAACGTTTCTTGGGAAATGTCTTCAAAGAAGGCGGTTTCCAAATCAAGGCAAGAAATGATGTTCTGATCCAGAGGCAGCTGATCTTCGATTCTTTTCACGGTGACGTTCCAGCCTCTAGTCTCCAGTGCAGATGATACTTGGGTAGCTGGGTAACTATATGGATGTCGGGCCAGGAGAGTAACAGAAGAAGGGCGAGTGGCCACAGGAGGTTCTTTGCTAGCCACTATGACAGCACAATGCCGATATGGCTCTTCATCATCATAGACAGCCACATCGACTCCGCTGTAGCCAGCCTTCTTCAACTCTCGGTCCCATCGCGATACAGAGACGTAAGGCTGATCTGGTCGGCCATCATCATCTCCCAGCCACCAGCCAGAAAAGTTCCCAAACACATAGTTAGTCAACCACGAAAGGCTGCAAACTTCTGTCATGACAAGCATGCCATCCGACTTGAGCAGTTGTCGAATATTCCTCAATGTCTCGTGAAGTGAAGGCGTGGCATGCAACACGTTGGCTGCGACAATGAGATCATAGGTTCCAGCTTGAAACCCCTGCTCTAATGGATCCTGGGAAACGTCCAACACGTTGAATTCCATATTTGGGACCCCCGAGAAACGATCCCTGGCTGCGGGGAAGAACCCAGCGGAAATGTCTGTGAAATTATAAACAGCGTAGGCTGGAGGGCCTTGTACTTGCGCTAGGCCTCGGAGAATGGTCTCGGTAGTGCCTCCTGTCCCAGCCCCGACCTCAAGAATTTTGAGAGTAGGGCGAGTGTGTGAAAGAATGCGCAGAAATTTAGAGTAATCGAAAGTCATGACATTATAGAGATCGGCCAACACGTTATCTTCGAGCAACGTCTCGAGAGCTGCTGCTTTGCCAGTGAACAAGCTTTCAATATTGTCATAGAGACGTCGAAGTCCGATGGTCAGCGATTTTTGCGGCATTCCCGCTAGCTTGCCGGTGAGTTCTTCGATTTTGGCGAGCCTAAGCTCCTGAGGGTTATCAAGAAGCTGCTGAGATTCACTGACAAGCTTGTAATCTCCTGACGCAGCAATATCGAGCTGTCTCTTGAGCCAATCTCGAAACTTGGTGAAGAAAGGCTGGCATGGCTCGAGACTTTTGATCTTTTCTATAGTTTCAATAATGCAAAGAAGGGTCAGCTCTTCCTGCAGATGACACTCCTCTCTGTCGATGGCCGGTGGAACGAAGAGTTTCGACGTGTCTACAAAGTCAAAGTGCGGAAGCCAGTTCAGTCTCGAAGTAGCATGAATGTCAAGTGCTTCAAGCGACGTTTCTTCGCCCAATGCCCTCAATTGCACACCAGATGCATGCAAGGCGACTTTGCCTCCAGCATCGAGCTCGACGCACAAATCTGTTCCGTGTGGCCTCCATGCTTTCGCATCCATCAAATCTGGGCCTGTGCTAACCTCGACTTCTTCAATAGCTGTAGGTACGACCAATTCTGAAATGTTTCGAGTCAATCCCCTCGCTTGAGAGACAAGAAGTAGCTGGAGGCCGGCGTCTATCGTTGCTGGATGTAGCGTAAACGGGGAATGGCTCTGCGAGGTCTTATTGGATATGTGACCGCGGACAAGGTCTCCCGAAGGAGAAGCCGTCGCGTCCAGTAGGCCACGAAACTCTGGGCCGTAGATGAATCCAATGTGAGCAAGCTGACTATATATGCGTGCACAATCAACCTGTCGAGGAAGCATCTCAGGAACCCAAGTCGTGGTCCTAGCTTTTTCAAGAATGCTTACTTGCCCTGCGCAGTGCTTGGTCCAGCCCGAACCGTCGTATGACGATATGGTAAAGTTATACCATACAGAGTCGTCAAGATCGTTGAGGTGGTGGATGCGCAAGCTAGTTGAGACTTCAACCGTGTCAGAAAGAAGAAGAGCTCGATAGGCAATGACATGTCGCAGGCGGTAGCCTGCACCGACAGGAGACCGAGTAACCTGTCTGATTGCTTCACCAGCGATAGCAATGTACCCGGCGAATGGAAAGACCACGTCTTGTTTCAACTTATGATCCGTAAGCCAAGGCACATCCTCAAGACTGAGGATGTTTCGCCATTGAGGTTCTAGATCCGATCCCTCAAAGTTACGGGACCCCAGAAGGCAGTGCTGAGGGTACTCCCTGGACCGCCAGGCCATTGATATGCGACTCTCATACCAGTATGTTGCGCTGTGGTCCCAAGGATAGGTTGGCAAGCCTGATATGGCTTTTGAGTTGGGGAACATCGATTCGAGGTTAACATCAATGCCATGCTGGTAAACTTTGCCCAAGGCACTGAGAAAGACGGCCGATGAATCTTTATCTCGAGATTGGGAAGAGATGTAGTGATAGGGTTGCAAGGATGACGGACAGATCTGCCTCAGAGGTCCAGCCAAGGCAGAGTGCGGTCCAATTTCCAGGAAAAGGCAGGCTTGTTTTGCTGCAAGCAAGTTTGACACAGCTGACGAGAATTTGACCGGTGACGTAAGATTCTGGGTCCAATACGACGGACTGCGAAGACATGTATCTGCCAACTCCGTGGTGACAGTGGAAAACATCTCAATTTTAGTGGAGGAGATAGGATCAGTGTGCTTTGGGAGTTCGGACTCAAGGAGACTTTGGTACTTGAGACTCAAGGGCGACATATGTTCTAAAGGATATCAACAAAGACACTAGTGTAGGACATGAAGAGACTTACGGGAGTGATAAGCCATATCGATCTTGAGCAGACGAACAAGCATGTCAGGTTCAGCCTGTTTGATCGCATCAACTACTTGGGCGACTCGATCTGCATCTCCAGAAATGGTACTGCTTTCCGGGCTGTTCTCACAAGCCACAACAACACCATCAGTTAGATACTCGGAAATGTCTTGAACTCCCATCCCTACGGCCGCCATGGCCCCGCGAAGAGTCTGCTTTGTTGTCACATAACCACGATAGTATGCAATAACAATGGCTTCTTCCATGGAGATGTGACCAGCTGCGTAAGCACCGGCTATTTCTCCACTGGAATGGCCGACAATAGCAGACGGGGTGAGTCCCAAGCGAGAGAACTTGTTGACTAGTGCCAGCTGTATGGCTGTGCAGAGAGGTTGTGACAGTTCAGCTCGGTGTATTCGTGTGGTTTCCGCAGATTCTAAGAGCTCATCTACTTTCTGTTAGCGTCCCTTGTGATATTCAGTTTAGGCCTGTTACCTATGAGATTCCAGCTCGGCGGAAACTCAAGTCTCTGGAGGACAGAATCCATGGCACTCAAGTCACTGCGAAAGTCTGCATCGCTTTCGATGAGTTCTTTCGCCATACGGGGCCATTGTGCACCCTGCCCACTGAAGACAAATACCAGAGACAGAGGGTCAGGAGGGATTTTGGACAGACTCGATACTTCGCTTGGCCTTTGGCGCTGGGAGACAATAAATGCTCTATGGGGCAGATGCTTACGATGCGCTGCAAGATTATAGCCGAGATCGGAGATGCAATTGGGATTCCTAGCTGTCCATTCTTGATAGTTGCGGATCTGTCTCTGGAGGGAGGATTCCGTGTTGGCTGACAATAAAAGCAAACAAGGAGATGTAGAGCTTTGTTGATCGACAATGGTTGAATGCCTATCATTCTCTGAAGTATATGACTCAAGAATAACCCGGTAAAATGAGTTTGGAAGAATAGAGGAGCTGGAAAGAATAGAGACTTACATGAGCATTGCTTCCCCCAATCCCAAAAGAGTTGATGCCGACTCTCTTTAGGCGATCTGACGGAAAGGGCGTTGGACTGAGTGGAACACTGAGGTTGTACTTGGAGAAGGGGACTTGATTGTAAGCTGGGAACACGTGAACGATGAAGGCATAGCAGGCTTACTATTTGGGTTGGGATTCACGAGTTTGATGTTTGGCGGAATCGTCTGATGCTCCAGAGCGAGAACACACTTGATGACCGATGACAGCCCGGCAGAACCCTCTGAATGCCCGAGGTTAGGCTTGGCTGAGGTGATGAAAACTTTGTTCTCTCCTCCAAAGACTTTTCCTACGGCTGTGGCTTCGATAGGGTCACCCGTTGGTGTCCCAGTACCATGGCACTGATCTTGTTAGCCTCCGGATTCCGACGCCACTAACGGCGCGATAGCTTACCTCGACAAATGCAGTATCTTTTGGATCCAGCCCAATATCGCGGTACGCCTTTCTCATCAGAGCTTCGTGAGCAGCTCCATTCGGGGTGACGAGGCTAACACATTTTCCATCGCAGTTCACAGCCGTGCCTTTCACAATGGCTCTTATCGGATTGCCATCGCGGATAGCATCAGACAAGGGCTTGATGTAAATAGCTGTTATGGCTTCTGCACGAGCATAGCCATCGGCAGCAGCGTCAAAGGTCTTGCAGGACGCATCTGGGGCCAGTACTTCGCCAGATGACATTGTTGCTGTTAGCGCCGGCGTCATGATCATGTTGGCGCCCCCAACGATGGCGCTTGAGGCATCACCTCTTTGAATGGCGCGACAAGCTTCGTGGAGCGCTACTGCTGAGCTGGAGCATCCTGTTTTTATGACCATGCTACCCAATAAGTCAGCGTGGTTCAGGTCATCAGAGACAACGCATACCTTGGTCCTTGAAAGTCATATTCGTACGAAATGCGATTGGCCATCGTGAGATCTGCACCGCCAGTTGTAGCGTACAATCCTCCTTGGAGTGGCTCCTTGGCGTTCATGATCAACCAATCGTCCCCGAAGGTACCAATATAGCAACCGACTTGCTTTCCACGACAGTGAATCTCTCCTGCATCCTCGAGACATTCATGTGTTATTTCGAGCAGCAGTCGCTGCTGCGGATCAACCCTCTCAAGCTCATTCTTCGTCAATGAGAAGAAAGACGTGTCGAGGCATGAAAGATCGCCTTCGATGAAATAACCATGCCTGGTCTTTATGGAGTCTTTACCTCCGAGGCTGTCGTTGAACCCATTGATGTTGAAGCGGCTGCCAGGAATTGGACGTCTGGCGTCGAGACCTTGATACAAGAGGTCCCAGTAGTCATGGCAGTTGCTTATGCCCCCGGGGAGACGCAGCGCAATACCGCATATGGCAATCTGAGGTGCTCCTGGACCATCAACTGCAGCGGTTTGCTGGCCGCTGTGGAGAGGTTGTTGGCTGATGGCGTTGTCACGCTCGGGTGGCTCACCTACCTCGGTGACAATGGCCTTGGTATGGACACCATTACGAGATGATTCAACACCCATGGTTGCTATTAGAATTTCTTGAGAGATCACTAGAGAGAATATCGACGAAATGTGCACGAAGCTTTGGAATTCAGTACATGATAGCTCTATCAAGTCATGGTCTGAGCCTCAGCATAAATATCATCGATCTTCAATCGGACAGAAACAGCGTGTTCTATTGAGAAGCTCACACTCTGCTAATACCTGATGACAGGGGCTCTTGTTGTTGGACCATTGGGTATATCTGCACGAGGTCATTCGAAGGAGATTTCACATATGCCGTGTATCTCCACCTGAGCATTACCCCACTTACTGATCTGCAACGTATTTCCTATCGTCTATTACAAGCTTCTTGCAGATCTAAGCACGCGTTACATATCATCTGTCAACTGATCTAGATCTGAGATACGGATCCCGAACACCATACGGTCAAGCGTGTAATGACTAGCATCTGATTCGGCAAGTTTCTAACCCGCTGACAGCTGATTCGTAGTGGAAAGTTTTATGGCCAGTGGTGCTGATACTCACGGAGTACGGGCTATGCTAGTAAGCAGCCACCGAGATCTATGGTTACTTATGGACTGATAAATGCGGCGATCTAGGGTTCTTTTCCCGAGTCTTGTTGAACAGCATAAGCAGACCATCTTAGGTCTTGAGCACATGAGCATTTCTTTCAGCGATTAGGAGGTATCGTGTTGCTTTTCTATTGGACTCGAGATGCGGAGATGTTCCGACACCAATCTGGATGCAACACATGAGACTCGAGCAACACCTTTCTGTGAAACACCCTCGTGAGCATACAAGTCCATCCGCGAAATCGGTTTACTAAACGGCAATTATGGCGACCAACTTATGCGTAGCCAAGACAAACCATTCCACAAAAACAAAGCAGCCACCGCCCAAGATACCCTCCTCTCATTTGGATACTCCTATAGGGTTATTGGCTATCTGTGCTGACTAGGGGCCCAGTCTCCTCTCACGTGACCTCATTCGGATACGAGACATCTTTGTGTGGCAGGTGGAGAGCCTACGCTCTATTCATTCTGGGTAATGTGACTGCGGAGAAGAGGTGATACGACTCAAGTAATGTGTGTTGACCACTGGGAAGCCCGTCCAAAAGAACATACTCGTCACTCACTAGTCCTGATTAGCACTTGGACCATCGCTACGCGGCTTGGACGCCCTAAACATGAACATGAGATCCACAATACTCGTCTCAACCTCCTCAAATCCGGCCTCTAAAGCCTCCACCAGGACATTCGGGTCATCCTGCCAATTATCAAAGATCCCTCGTTCGTTGTACAAACGCAGTGCGAACCCAGCCAAAATGCCCCGCGGCTTCTCATTCTTCACCACGTACCCACTATCAGTCTTCTCCCATTGCTTCCCGAGCACCGTGCACCCGACCAAGACGCCGTGGCTGGTCAAAAGACTCTTTGCGTTGGCAATAGCGTTGGCCTTGGAGGTTGTAGGACCTGGCATGCAATGCAGGATGAGAAACAGGGATGCCGAGTCAAACACCTCGTTTTGGAGAGATTCGGGGAGGGGTTCGCCGGCGTTGGCTAGGACGCTGCGGATGTCTACATCTGGGTGTCGTGATAGGACACGTTCTCTCGCTGCAGCTAGGGAATGCTCGCTGAAGTCGACTAGAGTGACATGCTGGTCCCTCGGGTCCCGGCGAGCATCTTGTATAGCTTCTGCTAAAAAGTATCCAGTTCCAACGCCAATGTCGAGATGCCTCTTGGAAAAGTTGTCGGAGAAAAGCGGGCGGAGCTCTTTCTTTGTAGAACAGCCCCAGTAGACTGGCATCGAGAAGCGTAGAACATATGCGTCATATATGGATAGGGAAAACGGGGTATAGCCTGATGGCCCAGCGTATGGAGCGGCTGGCATTTCTCAGGGGGGTATATTATCAAAGAATCTAGAGAATTGGGAGGGAAGGAGATGTTCAGTTGCACATTGATTGAACAAAAGGAATCAAGCTGCAGGTTAAGTAGCTATCGGATGACTGATTGTAACATATCTTCTGGTCTGGGACCCGAATTGTACTACTGAAGCGCATGCCGACAATAGTGCACTGATCCATCAACTGCCGACATGCGCCACTTCGCTCTGGCCATCGCGTGCATTCATTGATAATTAGCCCACAAGAGTGAGCCCCTTGTCGAAAACATGCGGCGCTTTTCGGGGAGGAATTGGAGACACGTGTAGCAGCGACCATGGATGACAAGGTCTCACGTAGACACGTTGGCTTGTGCAACAAGACCATTACGCGATTTCACTGCAGAGCACAACCATTCGTGTAACTTGGTCTCGGGTGCCCGTGCATGCGTGGCGATTAGGCTGAAAAGCTTGTCTTAGGCAATCGTATAGGCAGCTGGTATACTGCCTGATTCGAGCTTATTACTGACATACTCTGTGCAGAAGTCATTAGAGGAGCTAGTTGTAGGAGTTTGCATTAGTGCATGAAGTGATGGAGTTGCTAGAGAACACATGTTCTGGAAGTGGCGGGGTAGTCTATGTAGTTGAGAAGTAGCCTCGTACTTAATATATTATTTCCCTCTAGCAGACAGGAATCAACTCATAGTCTGGACAGGCTATGAATAGGATGATGCATGGAGTGGATCGTCACGATCAACAAGGGAGACAGCTAAAGACCTTGAGGTACATCGATTGGTCAAGTTATCAAGTTATGATGCACTCCAGCTAGGTAAAAGTCTTGGAACGATTGAGCGAGATGTCTTACGGATAGATACTGTGGCCTTCCAGGGCCCACGATGCATCTACATAACTGCCAATGTCACGATCAACTAATACATACGACCAAAGGTAGTGGAAAATACGGGATCCCGTCCGCTCTCCCATAGTCAAGCCACTAACCGGCGGATTAGTAGTTGGGTCGGTGACGACCAGCGAATCCCCGCTGTTGTATGTTTTTTGCCCATCTCGACAGGTGGAAAAGGCGCTGTTCTTTTTGGTGGACCAGAGTGGGACGGCGAGGGTCGCTTGTGGGGATGATGTTGCGGTTAAAGAGACAGTCGAACTTGGGTATTATAGGATAGATCTTGTGTGGCAGAGTAGGCCAGAGATGAATCGAGAACACAACGTGGCAGGTGGCAGTAAGGTAGTCACGGATTCAGTCAATTGGGGAAGTGTTCAAGGACGATATGGTCACGGGTCGGACGGCGGACTGAGGTTACTGCAGCAAAACTGAACCCTTGGGTGTGAAAGCTATCGTCTGTTGAATGACTGCGACAGTTGGGTGTAGATTGGTGAACAGAGCATAACCAAAGCATGAGAGAGTGGGCAGGCAGCTTTGCGCTTGCAACCCAAACACGTATGCTGGCGTTCCTGGTGTACCTCATGCATCCAGTGTTGGAGAAGGTCGCGAATGCATTCGGCCGAAGGGGATATGGCAATGGTAGCAAAAAGGAGCGCGCTCAAGGTCGGGGGCAGACGCATCAATGGCCGACGATGTTGGCTTCACGTATCGTAAAATATCTTGACCGACAATGTTGCTTAGCACGTTAACGTCCTGACTCATACCGACAACACTGAGCTCCGGTCGCAGCTTCACGACAGGGTCGTAGGACAGCTCGTTGCGGTGCTAAATGGGACCTGTCGCGCCCACGTATCTGCTGTCGTCGGTAGAAACCAGTCAACGACGGACTTGTTCAATTCGGTCCGGCAATCGGCCGCGCTGAATGCTCCATCCTGGGCGGTTCGCCTGATGGCGCAAGATGCTCGGGTGAGAAGCAGCAACGGAAGATAGAACAAACGCAAAGAGAAAACTTTGTCGGTCGATGACGCGGGTAGGACGTGGAGGGAGTATCTGGGGCATCGCTCGATTATTCAAGGCTCGTCGTGTATGATATGGGGGGGCGATTCAAGCGGTAGCGCGCAGGTGGATGATTCGGTGACATCAAGCCTAGTATAGGAGGTGGTGTCATCGCGTCGCGATTCCCGCCGTGAGAGACTGCTGATGAACTGCCGTCGTGGACGAATGCGTGCTTCTACCAAGTTGACTCAGAGGACTGGTCATCCTGAGATGCTCGGATTAATCTTTCGCCGCGCTGACTGAGCGCAAAGATCTTTGTTGCTGTCGTTACCCTGCACCGACCTTGAAATGCAGGCAAATCAATCGTCACAGAAGTTACAGTGCGGCCTGAAGCTGAAAGTAATATAGGACAGTACTTTCTCTAGCTTCTCCCCTGGTTTAATGTAAAAATGGGCATGCCTAGATTAGATGGAGGGCTTTTGCTGAAACATAACCCTTTGGCAGTGAGTTACATTAAATGATCTTGATGCTTATCGTAGATCTTCAGCTAATAAGGCAGCGATCTCTGCCCCGCGTCATTCCGAGTCACTCTGATTGGCTAGGAGCAAATGCCCCGCTGCAGGCTTTCACGTCAGACGCGTCTAAAAAGAACGACGTCATCGTCGATCGCCAAGGTTTGCATCACGATCTCAAATTCGCCTGGAAAATCGACACTCATTTTGCGCCTCCATCACCCGAGGCTCTCACCCCCATTTCACCTCCCCTCACCTCTCCACAGTACCTTTACATCAACCGCGAAATTATTTCGATGGACTTTTCCTGCCACGTTCGAATAAGCAACGAATCCTCAGAGGATCTGCTCCTCGAAGACTCCGGCCTCGAGAGCGGAAACTGGCCATTACGTCAGCCCCTCAATGTGATCGAAGCAGGCACTCAACAGACCATCTACCTCGCCCAACCGAGCTGGGGAGGCTCAAAAGCATGGGTCACGTACGAAGCGAGATACGGTCAAGGTTGGAGGAATTTCACGCTCGAGTTTGAGTGTCCTGCTATGCCGCTTTCAAGGAACCACGTCAAGGTGAAGGATTGCTCGAGGGTCTTTGAGATTGATGTCACGGATGTTCAGGAGCGGGGGAGTCCTTTGACTGGTATGTTTGAGCCTTTGCTGCTGAGACTGCGCTGACAGATTAGCGAATGTAACGATTCGCATGGATTCGAAAAAGTCTATGGTCACCAAGAACGATGACATCCGAGCAAACTACGACATCGGCGTCGGCGTCTCATTCCCCACGAAAATGGATATAAAATTCCCCGTTCACGAAAGCATCGTCGTAGCAGCCTTTATCGAGTCCGACATGACATTCCCCCGCGGAACAGTCTACAATAACATCAACGACAAACAATGGGAGTATTTCCGCGGTGTAGTCTGGAACGACGACCCCTCCTGTCTGCTCTTCGAGGATGTCACTGAAGACAACCGCATGTTCGGCCTAGGCGTCGAGTGGTTAAACGCCTTCAAGTTTGGCGATGAGAAATGCATGACCAAGCGATCGCACATGGGAGATCTTCAGTTCTTTCACGGTATGGGCTCAGTGATGGGTGAGAAACCGCAGAAGACGCGCAAGAATATCCTTGCATGGATGGAGGTCATGTACAAGCTTGCATGCGGCGATCAAGGTATCTCCGAAGACGACACTCTCGACGATGTTCTACCGGGCTTCTTCACCAAAGACACCGTCCCTTCGAAATCCGACACCCTCCGCGATCTAATCCTCGCCACAACACCAAAATACAAAGACGCCGACATTCGCAAACGCGCATTCGGTATTTGTCTCCATATGATCTCCGACTCGTACGCCTTAGGCCACACGCAGCGCCGCCTGCGTAATCCCTCCGATCTGATTGAGCGCGACACCGCGGGCTACATCCGCTTCAAGCCTGATACCTACGGTGACTGGGGCTCTATTATTTGCTTCCACACGTACAACGACCAAGACGGCGATCGCCATTCTCACTACGATGATAAAGACGGTGAACAAGATCCTGCGCCGAGGGATGTTACCACGTTTAATGAGATGGTCGGCGCGAGGAATGCCATCATGGGCTGTACGGAGATGATCAATCTATTTATTAAGAAGACGCCTTGGAAGGAGGGCGTGAAGAAGTTTTTGGAGGAAGAGATTTTTGTGCTGGATAGGGATGCTAAGCCGTCTGATCATTTCACTGATGAGAGTGTTGTGTCGTATGTTTATGCGCAGAGGGACGAGGAGATTGAGTATCAGGCTGGGTTAGAGAGAAAGCTGGCCTCTTTGGAGGAGGGTGGATTGATTGCACATAAGCAGTGTAATGGGCGATCAAGGGTTGTTTCGGCGCTGGCGATGATTTGCCTTTTCATCAGCGCAATTTTCTTTACGTTCTGTACGATGAGGATTCATGGGCTTATGTTTTAGTGAAATGATGACTTGGGAACGAGGGATAGGGACAAATTGGGACATCGGGTTGACGGGAATGGTTGGGACAGCGTTGTATTTATCATTATACCACTCCAAAACTGATAATTTGTAATACCGCAATAGATTCTCTAGCGTATTTCTCTTCGGTCCTTCGTGTCGCTCAATACCCATTACATCAGGGCGATGCTGGTTAAAGGCCAGTGTGATCTTCACCCCGAGCGCCCAGCATGACCATCTTTCGCACCGTCTTATGAATGGCTGTGAGTAATCTTGTTCACTGATATGAGTGTTAGATTCTCGACTTACCAATAGAGCAACAATCACAGTTCGGATTCAGCCCTGCTATGACAGTGCGATTACGATCGTCTGAACCAAACGATCAGGCGAAACGTCTAGACTTTGCATCATGAAGCACGGGCTTTCCCCTCCGTTCTGTCCATTCTCTGAGAGATTTTGGGGACTGCACGAGAGTGAAACGTCCTTGTCGTCGGGGTACGTTGGATGGAGTTGTATAGCTGTCGGTGCTGACTGGTTTTGCTGGGACGTACAGCCCGGCGGTTAAGCCATTATCTGAGTGGCGTGGGATCATGGAGTGTGAGAAATACTGGCAAATATTAAGGGGAGTTTTGGGAAAAGATAACATACGTCTGGGAGAACGAGTTCTGACTTATAAATCGATGGAATGGCAATCGGGTTAGGAGAGTGAGAAACCATTCTTTAATACTGAGCAGCGCATAAAGCTTTTGCCCCCTTGAGTCTACGTTAATGAGAGGGTTCCTTTTGTAGGGCGAACCTTATCTTTGTTCAAGGAATTATGTTAGAGGTAAACAATCCATCTTGCATGCTTGGTTGGTGAAGTTCCTGTCGCTGAAACTCAGTCTTACTGGCCCGCCTCTTAAAGTCAAGAGCCTGAACTCAGGATTAGTCCAATAAGGTGATTTGCCGAAAAGTATAATAAGGCTACGTGACTGGTCTTATCCAGTGAATGATAACTGATTCGTGTGCATGCAGAAGATCCTTTGTCATCAGCAGAGACGTACTCACAGGATAAAGCTTCATGCAAGGTTTCCTTCGATTTCACAGACACACCAATGAACCCCACTAGATCCGCAAAAGCAGAGATAAAAGTGACAGAGAGGATATCAATCTTTGATAGGAACTGCAGCGCAAAAAGAGACAGAAACCAATCCGCGAAATCACGAAAAAGAACGGGCTCCACCGGGGATTGAACCCGGGACCTCTCGCACCCAAAGCGAGAATCATACCTCTAGACCATGAAGCCGATTTTAGTGACTGTTAATATGCGGCTTCAAAATGTAGTGCATGTATGTGATCTGTCCTGGCCATCTCCATATCAACAACATCACCCACCACGGCTCGCCCTCCCCCACGCCAGACACAGCCCTGAGACCGAATCTCGCTACTCGTTAAGTCTCGTTCCCACCGAAACACATCACCCGCGGCCTCCCGAGCCCTGGATCAAGCGGCACGCCAAGATCTGTATGTCGCCATCAGGGTCAACACCACATCATATGCATCCTCTATCGCGAGTCATCTATCACAAAATCTGCACGCATATGCCAAAGATCACACGGCAGTTACCATTCGGACCACTCTTTTAGTCACCGATCACATCTCCCATAAACACGTCTCGTCACCTGATGACTTGCCCAAACCTCAACGCAGCATTTATGTCCCTCCAGTTCAGAATCACACACAAAAGCACCTTCCCGATTAACCTTCGCTTAAGCACAAAGTTATAGATCTAGACATTATAGCGTAGATCAGGCGTCACGAGTAGCCCAATCGAGAAGAAATGCAGTGCTGCCCTGCGACGGTGGTATCCGACGTTAATATCTCTTGCATATACTCTCGGGGAGCGCGCCTCCCTCCAAGATGAGACAAACTCTATTAAGGTCGTTATTCTTGGCGTCGATCTTTAACTCGAATGGTTTGAAGCCCGTTATCAGTCACGAAATGCCGTCTACCGATTGGTCCGCCATGTCCAACATCCTTGTGTAGGTAGGCTCTGCGGGATACCGGCAGGCTGCAGCAAAGACCCCCCCAGGTTATCACCGCGGCAATTGTCACGAACTCCATACCTTTTCACAGCTAAGACTTGTCTGTTTCAAGAAGAGCAGGTGCAGAATCTCAATCCAACTGTGGATATAATGACAAAAGCCACGTTGCCGAGACAGGGATGTTGATTGGGGTTATGGTTGATAAGAACTGCAGCGCCGTTATTCCGCAGTGTCGTGAATGTAACGTTGGGAAAATACTCGAGTCAGTCGCACGCTGGAGTTGCCCAATGTAGCTGTGCTAGGGGTAGTCAAGATGAAACCACGGCAATTCGAGGACAAGACGGTAATACCGGCACCAACCTGATTTTCGACGGTGATGTCCTTCAACCTTACCATGAATAGCCTCAACCTTGAACGAAAAGAGGCAGAATCCCCAGAATAAAACGGTGACGTCGTCATCGCATTTCCTAAAACTATGCATAATCCGAAACTTAAATAGTTACCAAGACTCTCGTTCGCAACACGAGCTCCAAAAAAGAAAAAACATCCCCTGAAGTGACCCGCCCCGCCCTCGTTTCGGACGAGTTGACCCCCTGATAATGGTAGCCGAGCCCGCTGTATACTATGGAGCAATGCAACGAATATGTCCCACTGCTAATCACGAGGTTCGTCCTGCTTAGGATATGTATAATGATTTGCATTGCCGCGGTTGTTAAAAAGGCCCCCATGTCTCGCCCATTCTCAGGGTTTGGGGAGTCTAAGTGGCCGTGGTTTTTTCTTTTATTAGCTTTTGTTTTGTGCAATGGAGGTTGATCCTTTGGTAGTTGCCATCTTTGGCCCGCCGCCTGAGGGGATAGATCTCTCGGCTAATAGCGAGGCCAAGAATGCTGCTGTTGTTCTTACCTTGTTGCTCATCTCTGCTTTGTTCTTGGCTGGTCGCATTGTGATTCGCACGCAGCAGGTTTATGGGCTGAGTCTTGATGACTATGCGATTATTATTTCGTGGGTCTTTGTGGCTGCTACTGGGGCCATGGTAGTAGTTGGTAAGTCAATTGGTTCTTTAATTGATAATTACTAATCTTGTTAGTTGGCCAAGCTGGTGCTGGTAAGCATGTCTGGGCACTCACAATAGATCAAATGGTTGAGGTCTCCAAGGTTCGTCAGCACCATGTATTGAACGTCTCATACTAATCTTGCTAGCTCTCATACATATATACTTACTTCTTTGCAATATCCGTCTTCACAACGAAGGTATCGATTCTCCTCTTCTACCGACGATTATTCAGCCGGGGTGGCTTCTCGTTCAAGATCGCCTTTTGGTTTGGTACCTTCTTGGTGGCATCATACCCAGTGATATTCCTGTTCACCATGATACTTGGTTGCAGGCCTATAAGCCACTACTGGACACAGTTCCAAGGGACCGAGGGAACGTGCATTGATGTTGGCCAATTCTTTGTTATTCTGGCCATTGTCAACCTGTTCACTAATGTCATTGTGCTGTTGATCCCAGTGCCAGAGGTACTGAAACTTCAGATGAGCAGAGAGAAGAAGGGAGCAGTG
Organism: Fusarium sacchari; assembly: GCA_017165645.1. Lineage (NCBI taxonomy): Eukaryota > Fungi > Ascomycota > Sordariomycetes > Hypocreales > Nectriaceae > Fusarium > Fusarium sacchari. The sequence goes on from JADANP010000029.1 coordinate 353,684, forward strand.
TTTGGTATCTTGGCACTTGGAGGATTGTAAGTCACCGCGACCCCCTTTCACGACTATTACTAACGTTGCACAGAGTCTGCATCGCCAGTGCCGTACGCGTATACTATCTCGACGTCTTCTCCAAAGCTGCCGACAACACATGGGCCATGGGCACCGTAGCCATATGGTCCTCGGTCGAGCCCTCAGTGGGCATCGTATCAGCCTGCCTACCCAGCTTCAAGTCATTCCTGCGATACCTGCGCCTCAAGAGCGGTAGCAAAAGCAGATCAAGTTTCCCAACAATCTCCAACGGAGGAAAAGGAAACAGACTACGGTTTGATGATGAGATTGCACTGAGAAGTCAGATAGTCGGAGGGGAGGGAAGTATGCATAGTGGACGGGGAAGTGAGGCCGGACGACAGATTTATGTGAAGACGGATGTTGAGCAGGTCATTACTGAGATACCCGAGGCGATGAGACGAAGCAATGTTTGAAATGATACCAATGGAGTTTTGTTTTATGCTACATATATAGAAGTGACCTGAAATTTATGTCTTTAGCATTTGTATATTAAGATTACGAGATTCAGTGCATTGTCTACAGTATGGGTTCCTAGTATCCCAACACCCGTATTTTCCCACTAGAACTTGGAAACATTCGCGCGCCCAACATCGATCCCGAATCTTCCAAGAGTCCTTTGCCCCTCCCGTGTCTCGTTCGGAGGATCTGTTTCTCCTGATGTTCTCGCATCATCACTCCGCTCTTCTGATTCCATCGCAGCCTCACCTTTCTGCCACCACCCAAGACTAAACACCCAGCCATCAAAAGCTTTCTTCAGCTGTCCATTAGTCATGTACTCAGCTCCCTGCGGTATAATACCCGAGTCTTGATCACATAGCTGAGACCCAGCCAGAAATGCCATGGTGCTTGCGATACTACAAGGATCGCGTGGAAGGGTATCGCGAATCTTGACAAGAAGATAGCTTGCGAGACTCAGAACGGCTATAACAGCTAGTAGAACTTGGAGAATGGTTTTAGAAGTTGGGTTTATGGCAAAGCGGGTGATTACTTGACGCATTTTTCCATTTATCTCCGTGTTGGGTGACACTGCCTCCCCAGCTGGAGATGGAGACGCAAAAGCACTGACAAGCTCGTCATGGGGGGTCTTTTGGTCTGCTCGGAAGTTGAGATCAATGACATATCTCATGTACTCGCTGTAGCCCCTTTTCACAGCATCAATCAAATTGCTGACATTCCTAGGCCCGAGGAGCTCTTCTTTCTTTGCCGCATTGGGACCGTATATCAAGTGATTAAAAAATGAATCACAGTCTGACTTTTGCTCGGTCATGTTGTGAGTCGGATAGAGTTTCAGGTGGTCATCGAGGAAATTCTTAAGCTTGTAGCTAAGCGCCGATGACCCTGAGGTGCTGTTCACCCATTTCCAAGCTTGCTTTCGAGCTAGAAGTGGAGGATGCTTCTCGTCGATCACCCCAAGAGCTGGGTCACCCTTGAATGTGATGTTGGTTGGAATTTGCTCGATGCCCTGAGTGCAAGTCAAGGCTGTCATGCTCCATGCCGAGGTATCATTGCCTCCCATATTTCCAAAGAATATGCCGACGGAGGGACAATCAGAACCGGGTTCACTGACGGTTAGGTTGAGATCCAAGTAACTACCAACCCACCTACTGTGATAGGATTTTCCTTCTCTGTCCGCAATCTCCACGCTCGTGTTGAATGATACATAAGACTTCCCGTTGACATCATGGCCTTTGCAACCAGCTGGAGCTGTGAAGTTGGCCCATATGACTTTCATATGTGTGTGCCCGATCTGATCTCCGTCGAGGGCGTAAGTATACGTCTTGACCCATGGATTCATTACAAGATTCTCTGTCGGGACCACGGTACAGTTGAGGAAGGGCCGCAGCGCTCCGACGGTATAAGTGTAGCTGGAAGATTGAGTGACAATTTCTAGCGTAGAAGCATCAGGAAATGCAAGGCTGGTACTTGGCAACACCACGTCCTGCCAAATTGCAACTGAGGTGTTTGCACCGCCGTGCCGAATGAGGTTCAGTGTTTTTGCGGCATCTGAGTCGTCGTCCTGGCTGGTTGCAGGCCATGATGTACGCCAATTCCCCACCATTGCTGTCGTCGATCTCTCAACATTCACAGGCCCTGTGAGTGTCCAGAGACCCGAGGAGATGATTGTGAGGAGGCTTCCCAAGAGCGATGAAATATTCGAAGACGCTGGTCCTAGCTGACGAGCCCGAAGCGACTTGAACACTATCAGGAACGGCGACACGGATAGCAGGTGAAATAAGATACTTGATTCTGCAGGAGCGCTTCCTGATCTAAGAGCACTGTACGGTGTAAAAGTCGCTATGATAAAGTCAAGACTATTGACCATTGTCGATATGAGAAAGAATATCGCCGTGGTGGCCATTCGTGTAATTGAAATGGTGGAGGAGTCTGTTATGTTCACGTCGAAAAGGCCCTGTCTCTGATTAGATAGCTGTTGAAGGAGCTCAAGTGCACCGATTGCAAGTATGGGAATGGCGATAGTGGCAGTCGCGAAGTACAATGACCCAGCTATAGGTGTCCAGGGCTTGGCCTTGGTTGTCAGACGTTCTGGGCCACCTGAAGGACTGTTCTTCTCCATTATATGTACCCGAACATCACCACTAGCGCTGGTCATGGTGAACTTCGCGTCTCTTATACTTTCAGTCAACCTCTTTTCGCTCAATCCACCCGAGCTCCGTAGGATCCTCTGCAGTGAAGGATTGTTTGCCAGAACAGCGGCATGACCGGCAATAGAGCCACCCATCGCAGAGAACCAGTAGCGTGTAGAAGATCCAAACATTAAAAGCAGGCAGACGATTGATAAGACTGAAAAGCCTGAGACCATGAACCAAACTGCCACATTGCTCATTTGTAGCCGTGGGCTGCTGACGAGACCATCGCCTGTACTGTTTGTAGCTTTGTCCACGAGCAGTGACTGACGAGCAATCTCATTAAGAAGCCCTTCAAAAATATCCACTGACATCCTCCTCAGTGTTGACTGTACGGAAAGAATGTCAGGTCGGAACTCGTTTCCCAACTTGATAGCCATCAGCTGGAATAGTGCTTCGCTGGCAGTCCAACCCCCGCCCAGCTTGGTAGATTCGATAGTCAGGCGGGGGACATTCTCATTGTAGACAAGAGTCGAAGACGCTACTTCGAGATCTGTCATAAGCATTTCGGACAGTGAAAATTCCGTCAAGTTGTGTAACTGTCTTCCTTCTTCATAGTCGGCAGCTGGGGCCAGAGTCACATTGCGCGAGAGCATATCCTGAGTTGCAGTGACCGAAACCATTTTGTAGCCAATCTTGCAGATAACGGCTGAATGATTGTTGAGTTTGATAGATTCTGTGATATTCGTGGCCGTGGAGGAAATGTTGTGGTGCGCGACTGTGATGGCGTATCGGATATCAGAAGTCCGCTCGACCTCTGAACAGTTTACGCGGTGAAGCGTGTATGCCCAGGGTGGGCTGGCGCACGAGCTGCCATTCTTTCTATAAGGCCTATAGTCAGGACATATGAAGCTACTGTTTCTTCCCGTTAAGCACGTAGACGAGTTCCAAATGTAGTATGAGCCTCTAGCGGTAGGAGGATCTAGAGTTAACGCTGCATCTTCGCAGTCAACAGCTGGGAGAAATAAGTCGACCGGGGCTGTGAGCGATGTGAGGTTGAGCGACGATGCTGTTGATTTGAACCGCTGGGTTACGATTCCACCCTGGGTGCTCCAGGCATAATCACGCACTACATCGCCTCTGAGACGAGACACGTACGCATAGACAGGCTTGTCCGAGCCGCCATGGAACCACTCGCTTTCCCCGTATCCTTCCGAGAGACTGCGCTCCCTGATATTGTAAAATGTGTGGAATGAGGCCCAAGTACTAGCAGCGTCGAAAGTATTCTCGTACGTGATATCCACTGGCATGGCATGCGAAGGATGCTGAACCACGAATAGAGTAGTGGAAACAAGTATGATGCCTTTGAGCAGGAAGAATGAGATGATGGTCGCGAAAACACGGTAGTGACCAAATTTGAAGGCCCGGTATACACTCTGGACCTGGAGCGGTGACACATAGTCTAGCAGAAGCGACCTGGAGCCGAGGACAGGCCCAGACTGGAGTTCCCTCCACGGTTGGGTAGCCTTGTAATAGTAGTCGACTCGTCTCCAGAAGCTCAAGACAATTATGAGCACAGCTGTCGGACCGTACGTCCAAGAGTACTCGCTGGACGAGAAGTTGAGAGGGAAGCCGTCTCTAGAATCGGAAACGCATTTGAGGGCGATGAGCGACGCGGCGAGGGCTGTAAAGACGAGGGCAAATATGAGTAGTGCGTATTTACTCAGCCAGAACGGTGGCTGGGTGGTTCGCTGCTGAGACTGCTCCTCCGTAGTGTTGCCAGGCCATGGTTGTTCTCCAACAGAGTCTCCCTCTAGTGGAGCGTGCCGACTAAAGTTAAGAGTTGGGGAAGACATCGCGTAACCTCAATTAAAGCTGGAAATATCCCGAGAACAGCAGATTGTCGTAGACTATTTTCGTATCCCCCAAGCTGATATATAGGTCCTTGTCCGCCCTGAGCTTCACACGCTTGACAAATCAGCACCCTGCAATCCGGAGGATTTGGGGGCCAACGGTACAGTGACGCAAGACTTACCGTTTGTGTACTCTTTGCTACCCGATTGCAGCCTGTAGCCTAGAGTGTTGCGTCACATAGTGACAAAGAGCAGGATTGGATAAAAGGATGAATCAATGAGGCCTCGAGAAGCAAAAAAGCTCTGTACTCTGAAGCGCGAGCGTTGGAGTTACTTACCAGGCACCACCGCACGACACGCTTTGGACTTCGCACTCCACAATCGTGGGAATGAGATGAGGGGAATGGTCAGTGGCGGCGCTACACAAATAGTGGCCAATTTCACACAGAGCTCATTGTTTCATCTGGGCACTATGACGCAAACATGCAGCTACGGGAAGGACACGACGATTAACCTTGAAATCCTAGTGGCTGACCATAATAACAATAGAATTGTAACCTCTTGACTAACTACGTATCTAAAACCATACAGATGTTTGCGAATATTTCCCATCTAAGTGCCAAAGTCATAAGCTGTCGTCAGTCGTTTACCAAAAGATCGGAAGGTCAACAGTTGTTTCCCAGTCCATGTTCGAATCCTTCAACTCTATCCTGTCAATGCAAGTGCCAAAGATCTTGTCCCACAGGCGAGTCTGCTTGCCATAGTTACCGCTTGCCTTCCAGCCCTTTCGGTGGTGAAGATCATGGTCTTCAATCACAAGCTCAGCGTCAAGAAGACGGAGAAGCCAACTGAGCGTGCCGGGAGGTGACGTATAGACTCGCAGACCGCTATGGCCACCTAGCTCAGTAAACATGATATACTGGTGGCAGATCCACCACTCGTAGAAGCCCATGGGAAGACCCATGAACTTCAGTGAGAAATAAGTAGCGAGCGGGATGACAGCGATGTCGAAGATCTCCTGTTCGAAATCGGCGTAGAGCGTCAGGAGCGGGTTGGGGTGCTTGGTAAGGTGATGCGTGCGGTGGTATTTCCAGAGACTGCCGACCTCGTGCATGAGTCTATGGTACCAGTAGAACCAAAAGTCAAGCACGATGCCGTAAAGACCAATTTCGAGTGGGAGCCAAACCCAGCTGATCGATGAAGGAGCCTGAGCGGTGCGGTAGCTGAGGAAGACAGTGAAGATTGGGCGAAAGCTCGAGGTGGCGACGAGGCTCTTGACGACCTTGGTAACGCCCACATCAGGCACGCCGTCTCTCTCATGCACATCACCATCCAAGAAGCCCGTTTGGTGACCGACTCGACGAAGAGCATGGAGCTGGTGCACCGCGGTAACCTTGAAGGCTAGACTGTAGAAGAGAAAGGCTTGGAAGGGCGTGAGATTCTGCCCAGTGTATAAAACGTAGGCGTGTTGTATAGCCATTGGAACGAGTGCGTGCACGAGCACCCAACGATGCAACTGCCACTCGGGAGTATAAGGAACCTTGTCTCGCTTCTGATGCACAGGCACTTCTTTATCCAGGACGACGTGGTGAATGCCCAGGATCTCGAAGAACCAGTGCGACCACGTCCAGTTATTTTTATCGGCGCGACGCCAGGTCGACTTCATAGAGTCTTTCGGATTCTGTTTCGACTTGAGGCTGGTTGATGGATTTGCATCGAGTCGTGACGAGCTAGACTCGTACACGGCGGTTGAGGATCGTGAAGCCATTTTGCGTGTATTGTAAACAAAGACGAAGATGGGATTCAATTATCTTGGTCCGTTGAGGAAGTCGGGATTAGTCTTTATATAGTTAATCATGATGGATGGATGCCACATGTAAATCTGGTTACATTTCGCCATCTGCCTTGCTTATTAGTTTCTGTGTGTTTTAGTGCGCTCCACCTACGTAGCTAAACGTGTTAGTCGATTAGGTCTAGAGTTGCCGAGGTTCTGTAGATCATCAGTGCACACGTCAATGGACACACCTAATTCGGTACTGGTTTGCGATGGGGGAGGGGCATCAACACTGGCCTGATCATGCACTATGGTGCTTAGACAGCTGAATTTGTTCTTCGTCACCTCTGTCATAACGTCTTATCGAACCGATGTGTACGACTGCTCAAAGGCAGCTTTACTATCGAATTGGCAAATGCCGATTTTCCCTTTTGCCTGGGAAAAAGGCGCATACCAACATAGTCGTCACTTGAGCTCGTTTGAGCCATCCAGATATCGCACATGTTGAGATTCTTCGTTCTTGCCACTCAGACCTATGGCCCAAGCGCCAATCTGTCTGTCATGTCCTAATCGAACGTTCCAGTTGAAGCTCGGAGGGTTTCCAGTCCTTCCATTACCTTGACGTTATGATCCACGTCATCAAAGCAACCCTGGATCTAATCTACTAGCTGCACGTTCTGTCATAGCACGTGTCAAGCAAACGCATGAAAGCGAGGGGCATCATCTCATGCTTGAGAAGGGCGAACGAAATAGAGTGCGCTCCATTGCGGGTACTAACAGTTCATATCGCAAGCTAAACTCAAATAGTGCTCGGGGTCGGTTCACGCTACCGACCAGATGGTCCCACTACTAGAACTAGTACGGCAAATGGTTACGGGGCAGATGCAACCTCTTTTGGTGAGTTCCTAAGCTGGAAACTGCCAAATGCCAGAATCTGTTGGGACAAACCCTGGTTCTTCTGCTACGAAGATGCCGTGGCTGGTTATGTGGCTAGAGTTGAGCCTTAGTGGCTGCGTTCCGTCCTCCTGAGGATGACTAATGATTTGTGCTGCTATGAATGAATGGAAGATATCGGATCACATGAGAATAAGTTTGTGTTACCTGATTTAAGAACAAGTATCAGGTTGCGTCTGTATGGTACTGTACGTACCTTGCCTTACAGCCATGTAGTTCCACCAATGAGAAGCATCGGAAAAAGGATGTAACGGTTTCCGGAATAGCCCCGCTACCTCTACACGTTCATGACACGACTTCGCTTATCTTTCACAGCCTTTGAGGGTCTGAGCAACATGTCTTCTCTTGAGAGGTTGCCACCTGAAATTCTCCAAGAAGTTTGTAATCATCTACCCGATACTCATCGCGATGCTGACTGGACGTAGATCGTGTCGTACCTCCACGATGGCTATGAGCGTCATCACTTTGGTGGATACGATCCTCCTCTAGGCCAGCACGAGGTAGCAGGGATCAAGCGACGCTCGTACCTAGCATCTCTACGTGCTGTCAATCTTCTGTTCTACGACATCATCACACCCGTTCTCTTTCAGCATGCCATCATCTACTCCGGCAGTGTCATAACAAGATGGGGCGTGACCGCTGTGACCAGCAGAGGCGTTACGGGTACTGCTCGTCTTGTGAAATTGTCAAAGCATCCTCAACTTCGCGAAATCGTACGCCGTCTGGAAATTTGCCTGAAAATTCGGGGTCCAAATGATTTCCAAGATTACAAGCCTGTGATTGAGGAGAGGGACAAAGACTTGGAGTACATTGCACGAATGGGCTCGGTAATCCACAGCGCATTACCCAGATTCACGAATCTCAAGATTCTGAAGCTCAACTTTGAGGACATTCCTTATAGTTACAGTCAGGAGTTGGATGATCCAGGTCTGAATACTTGCTGTTGGGTTCAGGACACTGAGAATTTCTTCGAGTCCCTTGCCACTGCTCTATACAGATCGGGGCTCAAGAATTTGGAAGAACTCGACCTTTCCTTACCACTCGCATATGACTTCAAGCATTTTCTCGAGGATGATGATAATGGAGGACCTCATTCTCCACAAGCATTCTTCAAGCGGCTCAAGCGACTGAGTGTTCACTATGGACACTGTACTGAGGAAGACGAAGACTTGGAATTTCGGTATAACCAGTCTAATCAAGTATTTGACAGACACATCCGACAGCTGATCCCACTTGCGACAAACATAAACACCCTCAAGGTGAAAGGACCCGATGTATTGGTGCTGGACTCATCAAGCCTGGAACCCTTGACCCTGGAAGTACTAGACCTGCAGAGCCTGTCTATAACCGGTGAAACACTCATAGCGCTCTTCCAACGCTCTACAGCGCTGCGAGAAGTTGTACTCATGGGAGTCTACCTCGAATCCGGCACATGGGTCGACATCCTCACGGCCCTGAGTAAAACGACGCTCACAGAATTCTACATCGAAACCTGCGGCTATCAAAAGGAGGGCGAGACTATCCTACGCGTCCCCGTAAACCCAACCGCCCAAGCCAAGCAGGACGATAGCTACGTCGAGACAAACCGCGCCGAAGATATCGACGCGTGCGACTTGGTGTTTGCGCGGGTCCACGAGAACATGCGCAGAATACACGGGGATAAATACGATGAAGCGGCGGCTAACAAGAAGAGGGAGATTCTGCATGAGGATATTATTCGGAAGACGGGGTCGCTTGGGGAGTTTTGCAGGAGGTTCTTTGCGGAGATTGAACAGGAGGAGGATACTGATGACGATGAGGACGGTGAGGAGATTGAGTCTGAGGATGATGGGGAGAACATAGTTGACTTCCTTGAGATGGCTTTTGGTCAAAGAACTGGAGATGTGGATGATGATCAAGATTCGGATGACGAAGATGGTGTTTCTTCAGATGTTGAGTCTTCGGATTCAGGTTTGTCTGATGATGAATAGGGTTTTTTTTTTTTTTGTATGGACTGCGTTTATGGGGGTTTGTTTTGTGGCTCTAAGCATGCGGAAGCGATATAAGACTGTTTCGAAGGGGAATATATAGGGTACTAAAACTAGCTCTCTTTTATCTCACTTGTTATATCAACGTTCGCGGTCTTCTTGATAACTAAAACATCATTAAGCCAGCGCCAACAATCATACTGGACAGCACCGCAAAAATGGAGAAAAGCCCCCGACATACCTAGGGCAGCAATACGAAAGCGTCTCAGAGTGACCCAGTGCATGAAGCTACACTTATCCAAGCGGCATATTCGGATGAATAACAGTCACGCCTGGCAGCGTACTTGTCGTCTCTATGAAAACACCACTCCTCTCGAGAAAACCTGTCTTGTTGCCATGTGCTAATGTACCAGCTGTAGTCCAACCCTTGGGACAAGCTATGCCGGGTGAATAATAGTCAAGAGTGCCCTGAACTCCGTAATTATTGTAGTAGGAGACCACCTTGTCATAATCGGAGCCAGAGGAGAGGCATTTTCCCATTGAAGTAGCCTCGCATGTTGGGGCTCCGTAGCTGACTGTTATAAAGTCGGGATGCGCAAAAAGAATTTGGTCTGTCGTCACGGCTGTGCAGCTTGCGGGAGGCGTGTAGGTTGTTGTTAAGGGACCGTTGTTGGTGAGTCCAGTGCCAAAATAATCGGTGAGTGTCGGCATAGTGAGAGCTATGGATGGATGGATCAAGAGTTCTGGAGGCCTGGCATTTTTCGTTGTTGCTTTTAACCATTAGAGAGTGGAAAATTGTTGCATGAAATGGGTTGAATAAGCTTGTCGATGTGATTGCAGTTGCTGCGCCTTCCTGTGCCTCAAGGTGCGACGTAGTAGCCAAGACCAACTGGAGATGCCGTACCCTCACCATCTTCTTCTTTGAGTATGAGCTGTGTTGAAGGAATCTCTTTTCGCTCAGGCATCCTGGACTCTGCCATCTGGCATTTGTAGCCGAGGGAAATAGAGAATTAAACCTGACATTAGTGCAGTATCAAAGTTGCAGACCACCTGGAACGTTACCCACAATCACCGAAAAACTTATAGCTATTTAGAACATGGGCTCGACACGCCATCATTATCTTGGTGTTGACAACAAAATACGCAAGCTCACCACGGAGGGGCTTTAACTGGGTCGGTTCCAATGGGCTCGCAACATCTACCCAATCGCAGCCCCGTGGAAGCGAATCTGATCACTTCGAGACTTACCACGAGGATATTAAACTCAACAGTGTAGAATATAAGATCGATTCCTCAGAGGCATGCAGCCGCTTACCTTGCTATGTACCAAGTTGCACCAACTGCGGGGGGAGTCAGGCCAATAAGCTGTGGAATAGATAAACATCGGACTATAACTTGCATATGCCCAGTCTGACTTGCCTGGAAGACGTACCAGGCTCAAGCTATCCGTGCCCTTGAGAACTGTCAAGATCTTGATCTGAGATTCGACGATCGCTTTCAGCTTATGTGTAAAGTCGGACCTTGGCTCTTAAGGCAAAGAAATAGCACCCTAGCAATTCCTTGGCTTCAGCAAGCTGTGGAATGGGTAAAGAAATCTTCATTCAAGCACACCAAGCGGCGGCTTCGCTTTGCACTCGACCTCGCAGAAGCCTATGCAGAAACAGGGCAGTCAGCAAAGGCGATTCAGCTTTCGGAAAAGGCATTGGCGTTCCAAGTGGAGCATCTTCAAAGAGATGAGAGCAACTTGTGGGCGGTGTCATGTGTTCTCGCAAAGTGGCATCGTTTCAATGGTGCGTCAAAGTATGAAGTTGATCGCCTGGAGAAGCTCAGGAAAGCTGGTGGTAAAAGAAGCGACATGGAAAAGTTGATACTGCTGGCTGAACCGGGAAAATGCGACAACTACGCTGGAGAGTGTGAAAAGGCAGCTGATACTCTCAAGATGGGGATCAACGCGTCGGAAAGTAAAATCGCAAAACACGACCCGCTTCTGATTGCTGCCAAGAACCACCTCGCCTATTCATACGAGCACAAAGGTGAACGGAAGAAATGCATCTCTCTTCTAGAGGAGACTCTGCCGATCCAGCAGTAGATCCTAGGCAAAGCACATTTCAACACCCTCAAGATTCAGGTATCCCTCATCGAGCAGTACTTGAAGATCAAAGAGTTTACAAAGGTATGAGCATATGGTTTCTGTGCGTCAGAAGAATTTGGGGCCAGATGATGAGCAGAAGAAGTGGGCGGAAGCGGGTTATGAGAAGTGTATTGAGGCGTGGAAGTGGACCTGGGCCCGGAGATGATACTATCAAATCGCAAATAATCATTAGTTCATATATTATGCAGATAGATGACTATAGATATTGATTTGTCGTCTTGTGGCCTGAGTTGATTAGTGGCCCGTTTATGCCTTATTTATAGGGTCTGTTGGTCGAACCTTGCATACAATCTCCGTTAGCCAATTACTGCCCAGAAAGCCAAGAAACCCCGCTTCTTGAATTGTTGGCAAGAAATAAAAATGCTCTCAGAAGTTAGCTTTTCCATCGATACAGGTCATATACTATTATAAACCTATTGCCACAGCTTATCATGCCAGTCCGCTCACTATATCTTGCAAAATCTGGGGGAGGCGTGAACCAACGCTCTCATTTCGCCCTCTTCATCCCGAACGCAGAATATGATAGAGACAATATCAGTAAAGACTTCCGGTCTCTCAAGGCTATTGGAACAAGGATTCATGTTGTGGGAGAACCTCTTATGTCTGGTTTTGCATTTGAGGTTCACAGGAACTACAACACTCAAGCCTACCCGGACCTGAAGAAGTTGGTCTTTCTTGGGAAGATTAGCGATTCAATTCTTCACAACTACCCAGAAACTGAACCTGAGATAAGAGAGAACACAGCAAAAGGCACCGTTGAACGAGTTGCAAAATCTGTAACTCCCCCTTCTAAAGGACAAGACATACGTGCACCCATCGACGGGGTAAGGGACCTGTTACTACTAATTCTCAGTGACTAACTATGTCTATTCAGATCAAAACAAAACGATGTCAGGAGTGGATTATGGAGGTTCTGGGCCTTCTAATAGTCGAAAGGTTGATTCCTTCAGAAGTTGTGAGTATCGCACAGAAGGAAAGAGATCTGCCAACCAAGGGGATTTTTGGCTGTATAGGTTAATGCCTTCAGGAACAAAAGAGTACCCAGACGGGAAGTGTAGATCGGCAGAGCCGTATCCAACAAATATAAATCCCGATAGCCAGTCTATATCAGAAGGAGCTGCCACGTAAGAGTCAGTCATCCGTTTCAGTTGACTCTTCAGACTCCTCGATATCCGCTGCCGCTGCTTTAAGCCGTCTCATTGTTAAAGGAAACAAATTCCATGAAACACTATCAAACTGTTTAGACCACTTCATATGCTCCCAAGAGGGGGTTATGCCAAGCTCTTCGCATGAAGCAAAACCTAGATTCTCAGTAGCCAAACTGATCATTGCATCTTCAATATTGACTTCTTCGACCTCGAATTTCTCGACGTACTGGGTTGTAATACTAAGGCCAATTTGATCATCGTCAAAAACAACTTTGGTGTGAAGATCGAAGTCAACCTCGAAAAGATATTCAATCTCGCTTCTTGACATAGATGGTACCTGGGGTTCAATACGCTGCAGTGTCAGTGGAGAATTGCTGCGTTGCTCGATCTTGTCATTTGTTACTCTTGGCCTCTTGAAGTATCGTAACTTGGCTGAGGGATTGTCGATCCTTGACAGGATATCCTCGGATTGAGGGTTCGCCAGTACACTCTGTCCAAGAATTGTGCCCACCTCTGAGAGTAGATAAAGTAGTAAAAGTTGTATGTTGACCTCAAAGATAGAAAAGATGTTCCGAGACGGGTTATCGTCAAGAGCCTCTGTCCATGATTTTAAGGGCATTATCATCATGCCCCCAGTCTCTAGAAAGCAAGCAAATAATGCAACGACCGCATTTAGGTCTGGACATGTCTTGGCCATATCTAGCGCAATTTCCAATGTCTCGAATGCTGATCTTGAGCTGGGGTCTTCCTCGCCAGACACCAACGACTCCGTTTCTTGGTATTCTGAGTCTTCTCTTAATTGTATAAGAGATGACATGAGAAAATTGGTAAATGCTGTGGGCTTTTCGATAAATGGCACTAGTTGCCAGATTGAATGATGCGTATGGCTGAGTACTCCGTACTCGTGTGGATCAGCTTCAAGAGCAATCAATGCGTCGAATATTCTCTTTGGCAATCTGACATCAGATTCCGGCTGCCATCCGCCTCGCATGATACTGGTGGCCAAGTGAGGTGGGCATTCGTTTGCCAGGCACGAAAGGACGTAATCAGCGAGTAACTCATCGTGGATCAACCAACTCAAGAAATGGGGCTGAGGTTCCCAAAAATACGGGTCGTACCAGGTAAATTGCTTGTCAAACAATGGACGAACAATGTCGAGCATCTCTGTAGCCACTTGCAGACCCTCGCTCCCCCAGCGATTGGCAAATTCGGTAATCTGCTGGACAGCTTGGCGAGGAAGACACGGCATGTCCCATTCCATCACTAACACTTTCACCATGCAGACCACACCTTTCAGAAGTCGTGTTTGCCAAGGAAAGCGGGCCAACGATTCACATCCTAAAACAGCCTCTCCAGCTTCCGTGTCAATCAGAAAGTCATGTGCAGTTCGGTGAATGAACCTTACTCTCCGAGACGCTTTATAGTAGGCAATAATATTGCTAACATGCTCTTCTTCGTCAGAGGGGCAAGTCTCTCGTGGGTACACTTCGACCAACCCTGCACATCGAGTGTCTATTGAAGCGAGCGTCTCATCGCATATTCGTATAATCTCAGAGGCTCCAATCTTACCGGTGCCCATGAGGAGCCTTTTTTGTATTTCAGGCTCCTCAGCACACGCAATCTGAAATATCAATGGCAATGGATGAACAATCAACCTTCCATGGTGCACAACCGCAATTTCGCCATATTCTGCTGATAGAAGGTAACGGAAATATCGACGAGCTTTTTCTCGATAGACCTTGCTTTCTGCGTTCGCCCTTTGCCACATATCTCCGTATAGCTTCTCAAGGTCTCCAGGAAGATCTTGGAGCCGTTTGGAAAGCAAGACCTCAGAATCCTCATTTTCGACCCCCACAATGATGCTTTTCATAGCGAGATAAAGCCATAGGAATACACCTTCGGCTTTACTAACGAGTTCTCGACGTAAACCATTGAAGAGCTCGGAGGAGAGAGGACTGCTTGGTATCAGCTGCTCAAACCTCTCTCGTACATAGACATGCATATCGAACTTCGTCAACTCCTCAAGTAAGATTCCATGAGCTTTTGTCGTCTTTAGCCACCTCGCAATCTGCGGCTCAGGTCTAGTAGAAACACATAGCTTCGTATTGGGAATTCTTGAGATAGACTGGATAGTCTGGGCGAGTTGAGGAAAGCCGTCTTCATTCCGGATCTCGTCTAGGCCATCGATGAACACGCACATGTGTCGAGGATCCAAGTTTGCAACATAATTCCAGACATCCTGCAAATCATTGAGAGACCAGTCGTAATATTCTGAGTGCAGGGACAGGTGCCTGAAGTGCTGTAGAGTGCTCAAAATTAAGTGGTGTTGATCCTCAAGTCTTTTGTATAGCAGAGAGCACCAGAGGCCTTTTATGCTGTTTTGCTCTTCTGATCCAATTTTCCAGAAGAAGTGGGAAAGAATAATCGCATCGGGGCTCCATTTTTGGATCAAGTCTCGAGTTTGTTCTTTGTTGAGGATGAATTTGACAAGCGTGCTTTTCCCGGAACCTGGCTTTCCTAGAATATAGAACAATTTGTCGTCTGATGTAAGCCACGAGTTAAAAGAATGCCACGAGTCGTGAATATACTTTGTGTCGCCCATGTAAAGGTAACGGGCCGCCTCGGAGGCTCCATAGCCCTCTGAATCAGCATCCTCGCTATCATCGCTCGTATCGTCGTGATCCTCTGGACCATCGGTATCATCTGGACCATCTTCATGTTCAGAATAAATGCCATCTCCCGACTGATCATGATCTTCTGAGGTATCAGAGTTGTCTGTATTACCCTCATCTTCTGAATGGTCATAGTACCTTGAAACTCCGTAATACAAGTCTTCAATCTCTTCGTAAGTAGCAAATACTTGGCTAAAACTTGCATCTGTGGAGTCCAGGATCTCGTTGTACCGTTGCTTCATCCGTGTAGCTTTAAGGCTTCGAAGAAATACTTCACATTTCCTGCTTGTCTCAGCAGTGGTCCTGAGCTCCAAGACTTGGCTATCGGTATGCGAGTTGATGGCTACCTCAGCCCTGGTGGTTTCCTGGGTAATAGCGAACCGTGTTGTAGTGTGCTCATGCTTAACGAGATTTTGTACATTGGCAACACCTTGAGCGAGTTGGTTGATGAGGGACTGCACGTCGGTATCGAGCTTCTCGAACGCAGACTCCTGCTTGAGTCTGATAGCTTCGCTGCGCGAACTGAGGAAGAGGCCATCAGCATATGCATGAATGTCGTCTCCAATAAACTCACCATAGATGCGATTGTAACTCGATGTCCATAAGTTGCTTATACCTGAACAGGGATTTCTCAAGGTCCTCGAGCTTCTTCTTACGACGGAATGTCCTAAACGCCTTGCGAAACGCCTTACCAATATCGCCTTTCGCCTGTAAGCTTGTCACATAGCTAACTTGTGCCTCGAGCTCTCTGGCAGCATCAATGCAATCCTGAGAAATGGTTTTCAACTCCGGACTGCTGAAGCTGGCGTTCGTATTGGTCATTTGTCCACAGCGAGATTTTACTCGATCGACGGCTTCGGACATTTGCTTAGCGTGGCGATGCAGGTCATCTTCTGAAGTTGTCGCTCCATCGTATGCCTTTTTGCAGGCTACAGTGATGTCGGTTGCGAACGAGATGACTTGCAAGACTGCGCTCGCCGCGCCGAGTGCTTCAAAGCCCGTAAGCATGATGGTTTGCTCTCTGGCGAAATGATCTGACGCTCTGAGGTGAGGGGTAAAGAACAGGAAAATTACGCAGCCTGATCAGGCTGTGCAGGTCTGATGTGTTGGGCTGAATCACGCTGACTAACGAGGATGCCCAGTAAGATATCGATGCCAATAATAGAAATGCATGCTCGGGAAAACCAGTTTTTGCGGTCTCATGCATCACGTCTGGTGTTGCGTAAGTGGTTGAACGAATATGACATTCGTCTTGCTCAGTATAAGCTTGTCCTTTCTACCGAAAACAATCTATAAAGTGACATACAACCCGAGCCTGCGTCCTGACATCTACATTGACAAGAATCTAATCATATCGAGGCGGGCTAAAGTGACTGGATCAATTGCCAAAGCGCGCAGCTTCAGTTCCAAATAGACGACCTTCCTGTCGATATACCCGTTGCCGAATGGACAACCCCAAAACGGCGGATTTCTTAAAACCGGCAGCTCTTTTACTGAAAATACCACATTGTACTTTTGAGCTACTCTTCTCCACTGGTTTATACTTCCCTCTGACAAGTTAATCCAGTGTTCGGATACTCTCCATGTGATGGTAACTTGGTCTTTCTCATGCTCATATCTGAACACAAACGCGTTCATCCTGTCGTGGCACCATATTTCCAGAATCTTGAGGTTTGGTAAGCGCCAAGCTGTAACTGCACTTTCTTTCAAGAGGCGATTTATCCGACGCTGGAACAACAAAACTTCTCCACGGCAGTTATGTGGAACTTCGAGACATAACTGCTCCAATTTTGAACCATGTTCGAGTTGCTGTGACCTTCGGAGATTCTGAATCAAATGCAGTGAGTTCGTACCAGGAGGTGGACAGAGTGAAACTAGATGGTGAGCCTTCTCTGCTAGAGCCTCCTCAGCTAAATATGTCTCCAGTTCAGACATTGCGTTGATAGATAAAACATGACAGATAGTTCTTGGAAAAATGTCAAAGGAAAGATGACGGATATTATGGGGAAGCTGAGGAATCAGGTTGTTCAAATCGCTGAAATCTGGATCTGGGGCAGTCTCGAGCCGGAAAGACGTGACGTTCGTTAGGGCCATGCGCAAGATCCTTGCCAAGCTCGAGCTCTGTATCCCTCTTTTAAATTGATGGCGTATCCAAAGAGTATGGACGATCGGGACCTCCTTCAGGCTTTTTCTTGTCGCCAGTTCAAGTGGCGTGCCATGCAGTCGCTTCGAGCTTTCCAGGTTCATCTGCGTATACCAATCCTTTCCAGGCGCACGTTGATCCCTGGCATCTTTGGCATGAATGAATCCTGTAACGGTCGGTGAATTTGCGAGATCCTCTTCTAGCTGGAAGTTCTCATGCACCGCATAGTTCATTGATGCTTCTAGACATTGCCTATTGTCACCAGGTGAGTAGGCGGTGATCTCGAGGATCAGCCCGGTGTCCCGATCGCTGGAGGGCTTCCAACGGCGGAGGACATCGAACAGCGCTTTGAGCGAATGGGTAAATCTTTGGTTATTCCTATGAAATACTGTTAGAGAAAAAATAGATAACAGTACCTAATAATCTCACCAATTTATGGTGGCATGAGACTCTGGTTTATCGCATTCCGTGCCATCATAGTCCTGAAGCTTGATTCTCAAGCATAGATATCGTATGTACGACAACCTCACGGCCATCTCGCCCGTGGTCATCATGGAAAACCTGGCCAGCTGGGAGTTGTCGATCAGGAGGCGTCGAAAGGTAAACTTTTCGAAGTAATCTTGCCATTCTGAAGAGACGTAGGTATAGCGACTAAAGCCCTTAGCTCGATGATTTTGTTGTCCGGCCACATATTCCAAGATCTGCAATCGAAGCTCTAGAGGGAGCGATGACCACTCGTAGGAAGTACCTGTTCTCGGGTTGCTGGATGGCAAAGCCATGTTGAAAAGTTTGTGTTTTGCAGTGGTTGAGACAGCGAAAATTGCGACGGCTGGTGGTTTTAAATACGGATAGACTGAAACTGTATTTTTCCATGAACTTTTCAAGAACCAATAAGGGCGTGAATTCCAGCAAATAAATTCCTGCTCTTGCTAAACTTTAGGCAACATAGGCTCTTGTTCGCACAAGCCACGAGTGAGTATTACTCGAAACTGTAATTGACGAAGCTTGACATAATATACAGGATATCATTGGAGAGGAAATATAGCACTTCCTCAAGTGATCCACCTCATGTAAACTCAGTCAACTAAATCCCCATGGTTTTCTTACCCCACTGTGATAGGGTTGAGGGGTCAAAAAGAGGCTTCAGCCTCAAGGCCACAAAGGTAAATAACACCAAAATAAAAACACATACAGGCGTCAAGATACTTATTATAAGGTCCTGCCCACGAACTAGAGCAAGACTATCGGTCTTGGGGAATGAGCTGAGTAAAATTAACAGGATGTGATTCTTCATAATTGCCCTCAGTGGCTGATTTCTCCCATTCTCTTTGGTCTTTTGTTTTGCCTTCTCATTGCGCACTTCACATCCCACCTTCGTCAATCGTTTATGCGCCACGATGCGTTGCAATATCTTTCTTTTGGCTGTCAGCCTCATCGCCGACGCCGCTTTTGCTAGTCCATGCAAGCCCCAGGGTACAAGTGAGTTCAGATTCCACAAGCGAATGGTGGCTGCTGACCGTGGGGCCTAGCTACTGTAGCGACAACATCAGACTTGACGAGCACTGTTGAATTGTCTATCACTACAGTCGTGGAGGACACAACCACTGCCGCAGCTTCAGAGACCGCAGAAGCTTCTAGCACCACGGAAGTATCTGTTACAACGACCCTAGAGTCTTCAACTGCCGCCGCTACTTCTTCAGATGCGACAACAACGACATCTGAGGCTGAGACCACTACCGCCGTTAGCACCAGTACCGCACCCTCCGCCAACCCAACATACTCTCTCCTCGCAAGCGGCGGAAACATCAACAATGCCCAGCCCCAGGGAAACATCGAAATGACATCTGTTCTCGTCTTCAACCCATCCAACCCCCAGACCGGCGGAGTCCGAACCTTCAACATCGAGCCCTCTACCGGACGTCTCCAAGATGCCAACGGAGGAACCTACGTATGCGCCTACTACGGATCTTCGCCTAATACTTCGACTCCACCTACAATCGCATATTGTAATCCCACCAACACAGGCACTAACAAGGGGTACGATTACTTGACCTGTGAGGTTGTTAGTGGGATGCTTTCGTGCACTGCGCCTCAGACTATATGCCAGGAGGATGAGGATATTGGGCTGTCCTGTCTTACTCCGCAGGACGATGTGTATGATCAGTTTTTCACTCAGCGACGTGTCACTGGTATGGGAATGACCGACTTCTGGTATATCAGCACCGGAAGTCCTAGTGGCTTTAACCCCATTTCTATTACTGCTGCTCAGGCGTAGTGGGCTCTCTCTACTCAGAGCGATCTAGCATCATGGTAAAGGAAGCCAGAGAAGTCAAAAGGGCGTGTGTCTATGCACCTGTGATCTTGGAAGACAGCGTCGTAACTGCAGCATGTTATATAGATGGTGATCATAACGGGACATGCTTTGGTATTTAATTAGCCAGCAGAAATAATAAAGGTAGCATTTGGTTTACTGTTTCTTGACTTCTGGTCTTGTACCACGAAGCTCTATTGCTAATATTCGGGAAGTGAACCCGAGCTTCACCGGAGTCGACACGTTATCTGATATCAGCATTGCTATGGCCATGCCAGCTCGAACCCAAGTGAGATAGTCACTTTTCTGAACGACATCCAGGGTACCGACGTTCCGAAATTTGAGTGGAGGAACGTGACGGATACTTATCCGATTGGCAAAGGCGAAGGCTCTGGCATCTCCATAGCCATACATATCTTGCTGCACTCGTCCGTCTCCGTTCCCTACGTTCTGAAGAAACGACTCAAGTTGGCCTCTACGTTCTTGATGGCAAAGTTCTCACCCATTTCGATGCTCACCTCACTTTCACAGCGTATCTCGAGCCAAAGGAACTTGGGTAACTCTAAGGAACGTGCTCTTATCAGGAGTCGGCGGGCCCGGGTTAATGATATACGTTCCTACTTGCTGTGAGACATTCATACCCACTGAGGGTAATCTTGTCGTTGTTTTGCTGGCTGTGGACCTTTTGGGTTCATGCTGACAGCATGTTTATGCGAGAAAGGCTACCCTCCATGAACGGGGATAAGATAGTCGACCAGCGGGTGTCGGGAATGCCGAAAGCTTATGGGACTGATGACGGCATGATCATCTGGTATGGGAGATAAGCCTGCTAGGCCTGTTACCCCAGCAGTGCCATGATAGCTGAAATTTCTCGTGTTACGATCAAGGGGACTAGTGATGTTTCCCGTCAGGATGATTCCGCGCAGCGTGACATTGTTATCACGATGTCCGGCATAACATTACTTCCATGACTCTTTTTACGGAAGCAATAAGCACTCAGCGTATGGCATTTCCCCAGCACAGAGGCTCTGAAAGCATATGGCATGTTGAAGGTAAGGAAAACCCATCAGTACGACATCTCCAGACCTTGTTTAGACTGCTGACTACATGATATCTTTATGCAACTTACAACCTGACTTTCACAACCAGAGTTCGTAATGGACCCCGGCATCAGGCCCCGAGAACTTTTCCAAATAGAGTTACCAACTTGCAAACTCGACATATCCAACCCCCGAATTCCCCGCCAAGATCCACAGAAATTCTCGAAGCATGCAGGCGAGGCTTCCAGAAGCATTCTTGGAGCGAGTCTTCGGAGGAATAAACCCGGGATTTTCAGGCACAAAAATGGCAAATGCCTCACATGAAAACGTGGCAAATATGCCTCAATACTCCCGGTGGCAGCGATATAACCTTTATCAAGTGACCGCCACGGCGTCGGGCCCCCGGCCCTAGCGTGATCGGCTCTCAACGCCGTGATACCGAACCCAGGCTGATCGACATGAACTAAGGGGTATAAAGTGGACATGAACTTGTTTTGAGCGTTTTTTACTTTCTCCGAGACGCCGTGGTGATCTTGGCGTACTGGACGGTTCTGCGAGTAATGAACGGAGGGATGATTACGGATGAATGACACTTTGATCAGAGGACTTCGGCTGGAGTTGCAAAATATCTCAGAGTGGATAGGTAATCTTTTCAGAGAGTTTGAGGATAGAGTTTAGGCTTTATCGTTGTCGGCGTTATTTTATTTGCTTACACGGCGTCGATAGAAGATCCTCCAAGGAACAATGAGGGTGCTGATACCATATCTCCAGTATTATCGCGGGTTATTATCCTTGCAATGCTACTTGAGATACAGTAATCTATCGCAAACAGAAAGATTATATCACGCAAAACTCAATTGGTCAAAAGGTCTCACCGAAGACGACCTATCTCGACCCCAGGCCCCGTTGAACCCACTACGACCCCCCTAGACAAGGCAACGCCGGGTGATAGAGACATGCAGTCATAGTGGAGCAGGGCGCGATACACGATCAATTTATAATCCGGGGTAATCCAGTTGCTTGTAGTCATAGAAAGGGTCGGATTTATAAGGACATGACGCTCCCGGCTCCATCTTCCCCAGATTCTGCATCCCGTTCCAGACTCCTCGCTTCTCCATACCGTCACTCACCGTTTTACGTTTTCTTAAAAGATACTCATCATGGCGAAGAAGGAAGAACTCCCTTGTGATATCGAGGGCGTTGACGATCTTCAGCGCTCTCCATCGAGAAGTACCCATGAGGGAACGACAATCGACGCCGTCTTTGGCGAGGTCTCAGAAGATGGGCCTAACTACCGCAATGTACAAACCCCGGCCCGTTTCTTTCACAATTACTAATTAGTATTCAGGTCGGATGGATCGCCACCGTCGCGCTCATGACAAAAACGCAAATAGGGCTTGGAGTCTTATCAATTCCCCAGACCTTTGACGCTCTAGGCCTCATACCCGGCATCATATGTCTCATCGTCGTGTCAGCCATCACGACATGGTCAGACTACATGGTCGGCGTGTTCAAGCGACGACATCCGCAGGTTTACGGTATCGACGATGCAGGACAGTTGATGTTTGGGCGGATTGGTCGTGAAGTCCTCGCGGCTGTTTTCATGCTATGTAAGCATCATTCTCAGTGTTCAGGAGAGGCCCGGGGTGCTGATGACTCGCAGACTGGATCTTCGTTGGTGGCTCAGCGATGCTTGGTATTTCCATCGGTATTAACTCGGTCTCTACACACGCAGCCTGCACAGCCGTGTTCGTTGCCGTGGCGGCCATTCTGGGCTTCTTCTTTGCTAGTATCCGCACCCTTGGCAAGATTGGCTGGTTAGCCTGGATCGGACTCGTCTGCATCATGACTGCCAGTAAGTTCAAGCCCCTCCGTTTCACGAGATCATGTTCAGTAACACGAGAACTTAGTCTTTTGTGTCACTGTCGCTGTAGGCGTGCAGGACAGACCTGCTGCTGCTCCGCAGGAAGGACACTGGGAGTCTGACTGGAAGCTCTTCAACCATCCTAGCTTCGTCGACGGTATCACGGCTGTGTCGTCGCATATTTTTGCGTTCTCGGGCACACCCGCGTTCTTCCAGATCGCTGCTGAGATGCGTGAACCGAAGCACTACACCCGCTCGCTGTTGACCTGCCAATCGATCGTGACAATCACGTATATCACCGTCGGAATCGTGGTTTACTACTACTGCGGTTCATATGTTACGTCCCCTGCCCTCGGTTCAGCTGGCATTCTCATGAAGAAAGTCTGCTATGGACTCGCCCTTCCTGGTCTTATCGTGACTGCCATGCTTGTGACTCACGTAAGTGTCTCCCTGTCTTGTCAGTAGCCTATGCTAACCTGCCAAGATTCCCGCCAAGTACATGTTCATCCGCTTATTGCGCGGTACTGGGCATGTCAATTCCAACGGCATCGTGCATTGGGGTACCTGGTTAGGGTGTACAGGAAGCGTAACCATCATCGCATATATCATCGCCAGCGCCATCCCAGTTTTCGGCGGCTTGGTGTCTCTCATCGGAGCCCTTCTCGGCACGCTGTTGTGCTTCCAGCCTTATGGCTGCTTCTGGCTTTATGACAATTGGCACAAGGGCAAGACCGAAAAGTCACTCAGGTGGTGTCTTATGGTTTGCTGGAGTGTCTTTATCATCGTGGCCGGAACCTTTATGATGGTTGCCGGTACCTACGGGTCGATTGTTGGTATCAACAACTCGATGAAGGCTAATGGGGGTACAAGCCCGTGGTCTTGTGCTGACAACTCCAACTCTGGCTCGGCTGGTCGCTAAATGGCTTGAGTCTTGCGACCTTGTTGTCGGGCCGAAGATGATGGCTGAGATGCACTCGAGACTGGCATCTTGAGTGGCTTCAACTCTGAAGCGAAGGTTTTGTTCTGAGCGAGAGGTTATGTATGAGTTATCATTTGCTGTGCAGGCACACTACTGGATGAGCTACCGAAACATCAGATGCATTTGGAGAGTCATAATAGAATGTGAAACAAAAAGTGTCACATAACAATAGAATACCCATTTCTTTTTGTTCAATTAATTTTCATAGTAAAATAGATGACCTATGATGTCACTGCGGCATTGGCGATGAGGAGCACTCACGAGTATAGCAACAACCAACCCGACAACTAAACTAACCTTGATGATTAATGGATTAAATATTTCTATCATGTGTTATGACGATAACGTCTTGAAGGAGTCACATGATGCCATCACCAACCAAGCCTTTTCCCCCCAGCCCCGTTGTCATCGTCATCTAGGCTTATGTAATGACATCATTGAACCCCTGCAGTTCCGTGCTCACTCCACTAACCAACCGGAAGCTCGGCTTGCGGCAAAAAAAGAAGAAGAAAAAGTTACTGATAATTCTCCTCACTACGAGTCATCGCCTCTTTTCACCCAACCCCTCATCGCTCATTCCCACAAGAAACAAAATGAGCTTCGTAAGGGCGTTTTCGTTCCTCACGGTCGTGAGCGTCGTTACCTACACCATCCTCTCAGTGGCCACGTCACTGAGTGGCGGCCCCCCCGCTGTGCAGACGGGTAATGAAACCCACCCGATTCCGGCCTTTGGACTGGGGACTTGGTTGGCTAAGAAGGGCGATGTGAGTTCGAATACGAGGTTCACGAGAAGGGTGCAGTGCAATGCAGTGCAGTGCTGACAGGAGTCTAGGTTGCGCATGCAGTGGAATATGCTTTGAAGGCCGGCTATCGCCACATCGACGCTGCTGCTATCTACCGAAATGAGGAGGAGGTTGGGCAGGGCATCAGGGCATCTGGCGTGTCGCGCGATAAGATTTGGGTGACGAGTAAGCTTTGGAACACGGATCATCGACCTGATCTCGTGCGCAAAGCCATTGAAAAGTCTATCGCCAATCTCGGCGTCGAGTACCTGAATCTCTACCTCATCCACTGGCCTGTCGCTTGGGTCCCCGACACCAAGGACCTCGACAATGACACCTCCATCGTGGATACCTGGAAGGCCATGGAGGAGCTCGTCCGCGATGGCTTAACGCGCAACATTGGCATTTCCAACTTTTCGCCAAAGGACATCAAGACCATTCTCAAAATCGCCACCGTCCGTCCTTACGCGCACGAATTCGAGACGCATCCCTACCTACAACAGCAATCCTTCGTTGACTTTCACACGAGCGAAAACATCAAGGTCATTGCGTACTCACCGCTCGCCAACACGAACCCAACTTACAACCCGGAGATTCCGAGCATTCTCCACGACGAATTCTGGACGAAACTCGCGGGCAGCAAGAACGCGACGGTGGCGCAGACGGTGTTGGCGTGGGGACAGCAGAGGGGTACTGTAGTGATTCCGAAGAGTACGCATGAGAAGTACATTGATGAGAACTTTGGATCGCAGGAGATTACATTTACCGAGGGGGAGTTGAAGGAGGTGGCCAAGAAGGATAAGAAGTACAGGTTTTTGAATCCTGGGAAGGATTGGGGCGTTGACCTGTTTGAGGGTCTTGATGGGGGGTCCAAGAAGGAGGAGGAGGAGAGAAATGAGGACTTGTAATCTGATCGGGCTAATAGACGGAGGATATTTTTAGATAATATTAATAATAAGATACCAAACCGCTCGGATATACGGGTATTGGCTTTGTGAACAGAGCGTCTATGTCTCGGCAACACCATCGCGATCTTAATCACATACGGGATAGGCGAGTCTAGAATTAGTCAATGAAATAATGTAAATATCCATTCAAAAGCACACTGCAGCAGAGTTGTCAACGCATCGGTTGAATAATTAGTCAAAATGAGTTTGTATTTCATATCGTCATATGTGATGGGTTTCCAGCGTATCTCATGAGCATCTTACGTGACTGGTTAGACAACATTTAGGGAGAAGAGACAAACACCAGATAATCCTTCTAACTTTAAATATCTCTTAGGACATCATTTTCAATTAGAATCACTATGAACAGCCCAGATTCCGCTGATTAACAGGACGTCTTTGGGAGTTGGCCGTCTTCTCTAGGGTAGTGAACATCATCAACATCAATCCAATTTCCTAGAGTTTCACAGCCACAGTGAATACAACCCTGGCAGTTCAATCAGGCGCAGCGCAAAAGTTTCTACGTAACAGCCAACTCTATCCACTATAAAACAATTGGTCAACGATCCCCTCTCAAATCCTTCAAAAAAAGCAAAACTCATCCAGAGTTTAGTAAGGAAATTGGCATCTCCTGCACGACTCGCACCATTCAGGGTCAAACCCTGCGCCACCTCAATTCGAGCCCAAAGCAAGTCAAGAGTCATGATCAACGAGCTCAATACACTTAAATCTCGCCTCGTGGCATTTCATTCGAATGATCACCCACTCCGTTGGCTTCTTGGCTCGTAGGATCTACAGGTGCCATGATCCACTGAACCTCCTGTAAATAAATCCTAAGAGGTTACTCTGTAGAGTCGCACCCGAGGTTTGCGCCCTGACGAACGGGTAGAGATGAATGGGCCAGTTTACGCAGCGGGCGACGAGTCTGTTCTAGATCGGATGATGCATTTTGGCTGTTGCTGCCGTTGTGCCGTGGCTTATCGGCTCTTGGACCCTCTTTGTCAAATTTTGTCTCAGTTGACTGTCATCTCGCTGACCAGCAGTTTGCATGTACGCTCAGACCTCAACTGAACCGCGGGAAAAAGTAAAAGCTCCTTACGTATATCTCCCTGCTTAGACTAGACTTTGCAAACATACACGCAATGTCAGTCAGTGTTCAATCTCGAAACTGGGAGCATACGACGATCATAGTATAACAGATCAAAACCCCAACTGGGACAGCAAAGCCACTCTTATATCCATCCTCCTGTTTCAACGGTCGTGATCACCATGAGACCCCCGAAACGAAACACCATCGTCCTATTCGCCAGCACGTGGAAACATCTCCATTGAAAAGCCTCCGAGGTCCAGGCTAATTCATCCCGCGTGCCACTCAACTCCACATGGTTGACAGGAGAATTCCCCAATCTGGCAAGGCGCACGGCAAGGGTGTTAAATAGCGATCGCCGGATATAATTGTCACCGCTTCTGAACTCCCGCTTCACGAGGTGACATCGTCAAGGAGATGGTTCGATATCCCATCCTTTAAAATGCTCTTCATCTGCTCGTAGTTTTCTGCACTCTTTTTTTTTTTTTAACCCAGTTACTCTCTTTTCACTCACTTATTCGGACGCGTTTTCACGCTCCAGTCACTCATTTACATTTGTTTATTAAAAAGATGCATTTTTCTAGTTTGATTCCCGCTTTGGGGGGTCTCGTGGCTGTTGCCACTGCCTCGCCTCACCTTCTCGGCCTCGGCCTCGACGTCGATGTGTCGCTTGGAGGAAAGGGCGCTTCGTCCGCCGCTGATACCACCTCCAAGGGCCTGGACCTGGTCCCCACCACGTCTGCCGTGAGCCAGAAGGGCGGTCTTCCTTCTACCTGCAGCCTGGCCAACAGCTGGGAGAACCATGTTCTCTTCGACGGTATCGCTGCTCCTGCTTCCGGCGCTGCCGCCGCCATTAAGCTTGGCCTTAACCTCCCCAATGCTCAGATCGAGGGTGATGCTACTCTTGAGCTTGTGCAGGGCTTCCTTACGGAGCCTCGTGTCCGCATTGGCCTTGGTGCTATCAAGGCTTACATCGAGCTCGACATTTCTGCTTCCGCTGCTGTTCACGAATCCATTGAACTTTTCGCTTCTTCTGCTCTTGAGCTTGAGATCCCCGGTCTTCTTGAGGCTGAGGCCGGTGCTGCCCTCGCTCTTGACCTTGTCGTCGGTGTCGATGCTGCTATTGACCTGTCTGCTGGTGTTTACCTTGCCTTTGGCGAGGAGGCTTTCGTTGAGGTTTCTCTTCTCACCAAGGAGATCGTTGACGTCTCCCTTGAGGGTCTGGTCGCCAAGGCTCTCCCCATTGGCGTTGCTGCCGAGGTCGACCTCTCTGCCGAGGTTTCTCTCACCCTTGGCCTCCGCCTCCGAACTGAGATCGATCTCTCGGCCGAGCTTGACATTCCCGTCCTCGACATTGAGGCTGGTGCCAAGATTGCTGTCTGGGTCAGCCTTTTCGAGTACACTGCTGTTCTCATCGCCACCGACAACTGCGCCGTCTCCGTCGATGAGCTCATTGCTCTTACTCTTGGTCTCGCTGTCGAGCTCAACGTTGAGGTCGGCGACATTCTCGACCTCAGCCTCGCTCCTACCCTGACCGTCACCCTTGCTACTGCTGCTCAGGCCAAGGTCTGCCAGCCCAACCGCGGTACTCCTGGTGGCTTCATTGAGAAGCAAGGTAGCCCTTCTACCACTGACACTCAGGTCCTCTCCCTGTCTACTGTCCCTGCTGGTGGCTCTGATTCTACCACGGACACGGCTCTCCCTGATGTCACTGGTTCTGCTGACGCCTCCGGCTCCGTTGATGTTACCGGCTCTGCTACTGCTGACTCCTCTGACGCCTCTGGCTCCGCTGATGCTACTGGTTCTGCCACTGCTGACTCTTCTGACGCTTACCCCGCCCCCGGTGCCTCTGGTTCTGAGACCTACCCTGCTGGTGCCGAGACCACTGGTTCTGGATCTGGTTCAGCTGCCTCTGCCGGTGCTGAGACTACCGGCTCCGGTTCTGGTGCCTACCCTGCCGGCCCTGGCTCCTCCTCCGCTCACGCCAAGCCCCAGACCACCGGTTCCGCCGCTGCCATCGTCCCTGGTCACGGCAAGGGCACTACCACCGGCGATGTCACCAGCACTGTCACCTCCACCCACGTGTACACCATCACCAGCTGTGCTGCCTCTGTCATCAACTGCCCTGCCCGCTACACCCAAAAGGTCGTCACCTCCACCGTCATCGAGAGCACCTACGTCTGCCCTGCTACCGAGACTGGTGCCGTCCCCGCTACCACCACTGCTCACTCCACCAAGGTCCACGTTCCCGTCACCACCATCACTGACACTCTCACCACGATTGTGCCTTGCAAGACCCGAACTACCAAGAACTTCCACCCTCCTACTACTCCCCCTCCTGCTCCTACCGTCACCATCGTCGACACCACCACCTACTGCCCCGAGGAGGGAAAGACTGCCCAGCCTTCCAAGGTCCCGTCTACTTTCCAGGTCGTGACCACTGCTTCCCCCAGCACCAAGGCTTACGAGGTCCCCAGCCACGCTGCTCCTACCACCGAGGGTGAGGAGAAGCCCACCGCTGAGGTCCCTGTCCCTGGCAAGCCCACTGGCGAGGCCCCTGTTCCTGAGAAGCCTACTGCTGGATACCCCACTCCCGAGAAGCCCACCGGTGGCAAGCCTGTGGCCCCTCCCGCCTACAGCGCCCCTTACCCTCCCAGCAACGGAACCGTCTCTAACCACGTTCCCGTCTACCCAGCTCCTGTTCCCACCACCGCTGTCCCTGTGGTCCCCGCTCCCGGCACCACCGCGGGCTACGCTCCTCCTCCCGCTGTCTCTCAGCCTGGAGTTGTTCCTCCTGCTGCCGAGACTCCCGTGGCCACTCCCGTCCCTACCACTCCTGTTCCCGTCAGTGGTGCCAGTGTGGTTCGCACTGGCTTCATGCTGGCTCTCCCAGCTGTACTTGCTTTCTTGTAGATGATAAATGGTTAAGATTACAGGATCTATGTATAATATTTAGGCGACGGGACTTGGATTAGCAATAGTTCATGGTTTCTTTAATTTTTAATATTACTATGTCAACCAATTGGAGTGTCCCCGAGTGTTTGTGTACCTTACCTTTTGCGTATTGAACTATGTATCTGTAATGTTTTTCCAATCTTGTTAATGATTGTTTATTCTGGTTCCATTTCCAGAATACTGTTTGCACACTCAAACTTCGGGTTCTGGACAGCTGATGTTACATTCACTATCAGAATCGACGAAAAATTGCTGAGTCATTTGCCCAACGCAGCATACGCTCACCTTGAGTAACAGCTAATTTTCAGTGACGTTATGTCTGAATTGCGAAATGCAACGTGTTATATGCCCAACTCAAATCGAAGCTATCCAAAATGTCCGGGAGATCATAACGCCCCATTGTCCTTATTCTGCCATGCTAGATCCTCGTTACGTCAAGAAATCTCAGACCCTGTGATCAATAACAAGCTTCTCGCGGCTCACCTTCCCATTCCAAACATCGCGAATGCCTTGAAGCCCCTCCTCCACTCCCTTCAAGATCCTAAACCTCGGCGCCTCCCAATACTGTTCATGGTTCTCAGCCAACCAGTGCATACCCCGTTCAATGCGCTTCTGCCACTCAATGATCCTATCCTCCTCCCTCTTCCTCTCCTCATCACTTCGATCTTTAGCCTCAACCGCAAAGTCAACTTGTTCAACAATCCTGACACTCAAAGCGAACTTCCATACTGGATCTTTCTTCACGAGGAGAGTTGATACTAGACGTAGTTCCTCCGAGGGTACTTTGGGATCACAGCACTGGCGAGAAAGACTTGGTGAGCTTTGGTCGTATTTATCCTCCAAGGCCTTTTCTTCTTCGGGCGTAAGACCTTCAAAGACACCGAGACCAGCGCAAACTGTGTCGAAGACAGTCTTCAGCGACTTGCCAGATCTTTCCAGATAGGCACGTATATCATTCACGACAGTTGCGCTTCGGTAGTCAAAGACCTCATCCGCACCAAGCCTCCTCAAAGCTTCATGATTCTGAGGTGAGGCGGTCGTGAGAATGGGGCTGAAACCAGCTGCCTTGGCAATCTGAATAGCAGCCTGACCAACAGCTCCAGCACCGCCCCAGATAAGAATCGGCTCATTTTTTGGGTCGTCGCCACTGATTCCAGCGAGTGGGAAGCCATATCCTGCGACATTGAAAAGAGCGTCAAAGGTCGTTGCACTGCCAACGACAAGTGTGACTGCAGTGATGGGATCAAGATGCGCAGGCCTCTCGAAAGCCATCAGAGGTTCCGCTAAGAGGAAGCTCTGATGCGCGCCGAGGTAATTAGGCCGGTGATCATACGGCAGCGATTGGCCGAATATTTCTTGGCCAACTTTGAAGGGAGATTCGGGCCCAACTTGGCGAACTATGCCGGTGTATTCGTAGCCAGCGACGTATTCAGACATGTTCATGTATGAGTGGCGGGTATCTGCTGGGTTGATGGCCGAGTACTGCACTTCTACAAGAGACTGTGCATTCTGCGGGATGTACGGCTCTTCGATGGTGCGAATCTCATGTTTGCCGTTTGCAAGCATGTAGATAGCTTTATTTGGGCGAGGCATATTAGCAACTTCTGTAAAGAAAGCACGTAAATTGGGTTTGATGCCCCAAAAACCTCACGTTCTTCAGTCGTGGTTAAATATGCTAGCATAACGTTGTTCAATGGGTCAACCTTGACCAATCATCGTGTCGATCGTGAGGGTGAAGCCAAGAAGGCTGACGACCGGAAATTCCGTTCGGGGTCGCTTGGCGATAACGTTATGCGTGACAAAACATCTAACCAAAAGGAGTCTTGAAAGAGCCTCGAAATGACGCGAGACCGTGCGATATTGCGATATGGGATGCTGAATTGATAATGCACCCTGCGATAAGGATATCTAAACGTCGGAGTGTTTATCTAAGCATTCTCATAATATCATCTCAGGGCTCATCATTCTCAACGAGCTTTCGCTTTCGGGGAAACCAACGCGAGATAATGCGACAGAATTCGACTTACAGCAAAGTAGAACGAGTCAAGCTTATGTTCACCGTAGATAAATGCGTAGGGATCCTAGTCTTACATTGTTACTCGATGCTTTTGCCGTCACAGTTCAATTTCCCCATACGCGCCATGTCCTCCCCCCACCCGCCGTCTTGTCATTGACAACCTCGACATGCAAATTAATGAAAAACACAACCGCCGATCTACCTGAATCTCACTGATTGCAATGATCTTCTCCGCTTGGACTGTCCAGGTGGATCAGGCACTGGATACGGCGGCACCGGTGCTCTAGCAGGTTCCTCATCCTGTTCATCTTCCGTCTGTACATACGCAAACCGACCTGGTCTGACTTTCTGCTGATCTCCTTCAACAATCTTTCTTTCCGGTGGTTGAGCGTCACTCCTTTGCACAATGGATGGTTGTAACCTACCTCTATCCTGCGATGCAACACTTTGAGTTGAGCTGACTCTTGTCCGTGCAGGCCTTGGCGCGAGTCTGAACTCCTCGTAATCCTCCTCATCATCATCTGGCTCCGGCCGCCTGGTTGGATGCTGTCGGGTCCGTCCTTGGTTAGATGGCTGGGCATCTTGTGGTGGTCTTGTGACGGATGGAAGGGTCTGGCGGCGACGTGGCGTTGCTCGACTTGTAGTTGGTGATGGTGGTGCCCGCACTG
Organism: Fusarium sacchari; assembly: GCA_017165645.1. NCBI lineage: Eukaryota > Fungi > Ascomycota > Sordariomycetes > Hypocreales > Nectriaceae > Fusarium > Fusarium sacchari. Next base: position 385,642 of record JADANP010000029.1, read on the forward strand.
ACGACCCTGAGGCTATAGATGGCTGACCCCTAAGAACCAAGGGTTGCGGCCTGCTCTCATAGCCCTCGCGTAGTCGCGGTGGTACGGGCGCGTCCTCCCAACCGCCCTCAAGCTGAAGATACTCCAGTATAGTATCGAGCTTTGATCGAATCTCCTGTGCGTCCTGCTGACTGACCAGTGCCATCTCTCCATCATGTTCCCTTACCCTTCCCTGAAGAAGATCCATCATTGTCTGTCTTGACGAGAGCCCCAATGGGTCTTGGTATTCAGGTCTTTGTCTATCTTCGAGCAGTCGGTAGATGATGCTTGTGAGCTGACGAGATCTTTCTCTCTCTATGTTAAGAGACCTTGTATCATCGCTAGTATACTGGCTTGTGACTGATGGACTTCTTCGTGGACGGCCTTGGATCCTTCCGGGGTCAGATTGTATCTCGGCTTGGTATACCTGACGTTGGAGACTTCTGAGTTCAGCCATGATGTCTTGCATGGTTATGCCGTCGTGTGACGAAGCTCTCTCCCTTGTGGGGACGGACGGCCGCCTCTGTCGCGGTCTCTGATACGCTACATCCCTTCGAAGACTGCTCAGGTTAGGCTCGGTCTGTGGCTTCGGCTGTCGCAAGGGCTTCGGTCGAGCTGGAGCTCTTTTCGGCTCCCGCGTTGGGTACTCAGGGTACGGCGGGATTTCCTCCTCATACCCGTAAGAATCGGCGGGAGCGTATCCTGGGTCAGAGTATCCCGAAGGTGGGACATCGTAACCAGGTGGAGTGAAGTACTGGGGATCTCGAACACTTGCTCGCGGGACAGAGAAATATCCTCCTCCTCCAGGATATGTATATGGGCTGGGATACCCAGCCGGCGTTGGGACGGATGGTGATGGATAATAAGGCGGGTTCGTGTTGGCTGGATATGCACCCGGCGGCGGCGGCGGCGGATATGTGTTGGGGTCGACGCCGAAGCGCATCGCCTGCCTCATTACCGGGTCGCCCGAAGGAAAGTCGTTGGTGTGTGTTCGATAATGCGCGGGCTGTTTGTGACGAAGTTTATGTCCACGATTTGATGTTTTGGGTTGCTTGGCTGGCTTCTTGCTTGATGACGCGCCCTTAGCTTCTTCCTCGTCATGTTCCTCGTCATGTGGACTCTCTTCTGGGGGATGACCCTCTGCGTCATCTGATGGCGGGGGTGTCGACACCATGGTGACTAGGCCAATCACGTCAAGGACCTAACAAAGATGAGAGGGAGATCGAGTGAATATCCGACAATGATTAGAACCGTTGGAGATTGAGTATTAAATCGAGGATCAGCGAGCTTATCTTGATCTGGGCCACGAATCCACAAGTTAAAACCTGATGAGGCTCTGCTTAGGTTGCCTCTTTTCCGTTAGGTCGCAAATGACTGACGTGGACGAAGAATGCCTTACGAAGGAGATGCATCTGCTATTGGACTGTGGACTCGCGCTGTCAACAATGTATTTTGACTGCCCGTGTTGCGTTCCGCTGCAGAAGTACAACGTTGAGCGATGCATTCTCCAGCAATGTCATTGGTGGCGTGATATCTTCATTGGACACTAAAACCGGAAACGGACGGGTTGGTTGCAACCGAAATGCGAGCGTGATCATCTGTATGACTTGGTCAGGTTACAGTGAGGGAATAAATCCACTTATCGTTGGTGGTGCATGAGAAGTGTCGATGAGTTTCGACAGTGAATTTGAGTTGCCAAAGCGACTTTGTAAGAGCAGGAAGAGATTCTACACTAATAAAAACTTTGCTACGACATGCTGAACATGTTTGGGTAGTAGACTGCTGTGAACCCCGGATTGAGGCCATCAGGATGTCGCAATGGGCAGATGCTGACCACCTTTTCTGCACGTCGCACTTGTCTCGCCAATCGCGCGGCACCATCCGCTGCATGTGCATGTACCGTTCTGCGGTCAGACGAATTCGAATGGCAGAGTCACAGTGTACGATTATGAGTCTCGACGGGCAGAGATAAGAGGACTAACATTGATCCCTTCCCGGTACAACGATCGATACGTTCACTTCTCCAAAGTACAGTATATATATCACCAGCGAGTAAACTCCATACCCCCCAAAACGCCATCTATCATCGTCGGAGAAGGTCCCAGCATATTAGTCAACAACTTCTCTCCCGGCGTTAGCTTCTGATCTAACTCCTGCCAGCTTGTCGTCGCGAGATTTGCGTAGTCATCCTTATCGCCGCTACCATCGTTACCAACCAGATCAAGCCGGAACGTCAGATAATGGAAGTTATACGGCTTCTCTTGGTTGAATCCATCGAGGACTTTGATCTTGTCAATGATAGGATCTGTTGTCAAGGCAGTCGACATGAGTAATGCCATGTAATCTGATGACATGCTTTCGAACCGTGGGAAGGGCACCTTGAAGCATAACTTGTCGCTCTTTACTTCAAAAGGACGATTCAGATTGCGTCGACCGTATGAATCATCGGCAAAGTCTCGGAAGCCGCTAGTTTGATCGGAGAAAGACCACGTAAGTCTGAAGGAGTCGCCGAACTTGTAACGATCCCCTTTCATTTTGGATATCCCAGAAGTTTCAACAGGTTCGAGTCGCCAGTAGCATGGCTCATCAGTACTACTGATTGATGGAAGGAATACTCCTTGAGCATTGCGGTATACTGTTAAGGCTAGATCGGCTTTCGGCAGTGCCGCTGTTTTGATGCAAAGCAAGGTATCAGGGCCGATCTAAGAATGAATCAGATTAATTAAACACTGATGCATAGTAATAAATCAGCCATGGAATATGCTTACGCTATGTCCCCTGGCAATCTCCAGCCGCCAGACCGCATGGCTGAACGATTTATCGGTCTTGGTGCCTTGCTGAAAGTCAGCCAGCCTCTAATAGAACGAGCTAGTACCATACTTACCGAGATCTGCCGCGGAAGGGAAGAGCAGGATTGGCGCTTGAGTCCTATCAGCTTACAATATTAGACACAAGAATCAATATTGCAGACGTATGCAAACAGACCTGCTTGGCTCAAAGAGAGGAGTGGTAGAGGAACCAGGATTCTGAGCCGTTATTTTGGTCATGTCGCCAACGAGCCCAAATGGCCCGTTTTTGAAGGCTTCTTTAGGTTGACGATCTGGTACTCGAAGATTCGTGCGTACTGGGGTTACTGACTCGTTTGGGCGATGTCCCAGATAGGCCGGTATCTATACTAAGATTAGTAGGTAAATGCGTACGGCTACCAAATGCAGCATACCTTCTTCTGAGATATGACGCCGAAACTCTCACCCTGGCTGGCGACTTTGAAGCGAACATAGAGCATCCTGGATTCAGGAATTACCATGTACTCACTGAGCTTAGGGACCGCGGCGAAGAACCACGACCTAGTTTCGCGATAGCCAGCCATCTTTGAGATAGCGTCGACAATTGGTGTTAGTTCAGTCTGCTCGATAACACGCCAGTTGTTGAAGTTTGCGACAGAGCCACTCCAGGCCGGCGGGCTATCAAAGATCAGTAGACCGCTCATAGCCAGGCGATTTGGTTGCTCACTCTGCTGCAAGGATCGAATTGCCACCTGTAGCCTCAAATGCCATGCTCTCGTTCGCTTTCGCACTTCTGCTGAAAGCTTCTGAACTATCCTGGGTCTCCTTAGACCCTTTGACGTTTCCTTTAGCCCCGAATGGCTATTCAATCACAGCTTGTCAGCTTAATCCTTGAAGGTCAGGTAGGGGGCCTACAGTGGAAACAGCAACTCCAAGTTGTGCCTTGAATGACTCCTTATCCTTGCTCTGCTGGACATCTTCATCGCTCTCAACAACCTTAGTAGTCTGAAGGCAGCCTCCAAGAGTGACTGAATGACAGAATAGGTGGCCGAAAGTGCTATAAAGCTCCCGGAGCGCGTTGATCTAGTATGGTTTAGTATCAACCCTTGATGTTGGTCATATCACCCACATTCTTAGTCTGCTTTATGCCATCAAGAGCTGCCCGAAGCTCTTCGGTCGGCTCTAGATCTTCTGGTCTCAGGAAGACATCAACGCGAGGGAACATGTAGCTTCCAATCATTCTCTTTGCGTAGCCTTTTTTCGTCATGTTTCCGCTTGACGCATCTTCTTTGGCAGCACCGCCTGTGACTCCGACCGAGTATCCGCTCCATCCCCCAGATCTGAAACATTCATTTGAGCAATACTCTCACCGTTTTGGAACTAACTTACGCTGAGCCTTCCACTGACGACGCACCAAAATGGTTCCGGGCCATGGATTCCTGGAATTCGTTGCTGACCATTGTTATCTCAATTCGAGATCTACCATTAATTGCATATGACGGAATGGCTCCAAGCTTTGTCGGAATGGGCGCTTCAACATCCCCTGCGGTGAGTGGCTTCTCGGTTGCGACGACTGCTTTAACATCATCCTCTATCGGCGGAGTTTGTGCTTCAACCGCTCCTCCATTTGCTACTGCTTCACCAGCCACATCTTTTGATGTCTCTGGGGCCTTTGGAGCATTCGAGCTTGAAGCAACGGGCGTATTCGCAGGAGTTTCTGGAGCGGTTCCTTGCTGCGGAAGAGCAGGAGGAGGAGGAGGAGGAGGAGCAACTACTGGCTTTAATGCAAAGACCCGACATTCTTGGCATCTTCAGGTTTATTTCCCAGCTGGATAAACTTCATGATGAAAGAATCCTTCAAGGCAGTGCCTTGGCTGGAAGCAGGCTCAGAGGTCGGCGCGATGAGAACAGTGGCGATTTTGGCTTCGCGCATGGCACTACTACGCATCATCTGCTTGTATGTCTCGAGAGTGACATCTTCAGGAACAAGAGAACAATCGTCGGCACAAAACTTGAAAGTTTGTTCGCTACTCAGAGCTTCGTTTATCTTGGTCCTGATATCTGCCAGCGTAATACGTGACTGAAATGTTGAAGCATCGCTGCTCTCTGATTAGCTCAGGCAGGTCTTTTGAACTAGCCACTGAAGCAACTGACTCTGCAAATTTGAGTGTTGTGACTGCCATGCGGCCGATAGCAACAGAGGTGTCCCCATCTTGACCCTGTTTGGGCGATGTGGTGAGACTGTACACTTTGACGAAGACGTCTTTTGTTGCTTGCTTTGGCGATTCGGTAGACATTTTGGATTTGACAACTCGCTGGTCGGGAATGACGGGACACTTGCTTTGTTAACAAACAAGGTAGAATGGCGGTTCGCAGGCAAAATAGCTGACGATCCAGCACTGAGCATAATAAGGACACAAGAGTAGCTTGCCCTGAAGATGGACGCAAATCAGGTGAATGATTGGGCTTCATGCCTCACCAAACCAATCCATATCAGCGGGCAGTCTTGGCAGGCCTAAAGGTGCTAGACCATGCATATACGCGCTGTAGTACAGCGGGTCATCCCCACCGGAAAGGTCCAGGCCACGCACTATTGATAGACTATTGATGCAACTCCAGGGATTACTATTACAGGTCAGGCATTTGATTCCGGTCCATGGCGGAACAAACATACGTAAGAATCTCATAATCTTTTGACCCCTCTACAACCAAGTTCATTTCTTGGTCTCTTGCAGAACTTGCAAATTCAACCTCACCCAAGCTTCAGTATTCGCCCAGAGGTTATTGCCAACCATGGGTTACGTTCTTCTCGCCCCGTACAATGATTCCATGCACTTGGGTCAAGGGTTCAATTCTTTTCTGCAGCGGCCCTGCATTGACGGGGCTGTCAAACTCACTCCAGCCGACCTTCAAACCCAAGCTGCACGCGCAGGAGGTCCATCAAACGTCTCGCAGGTTGTCTCATATAGCTCGCGTTTCGTTGAGAAGATCTCAGATGTTGTCAGGAGTATGAACATCAGTGCGGCCTCGTCCATCAAGGTCGGAACCGTCGAAGTCTCTGGAAACTCTGTCAGCATGGACGAGGCCAAATTTGCGGCCAGTGATATGAATGCAGTTATATCCGTCAAAGTCATCAATCGTAAGTTTTGATTGACTCCGAAATCAAGGTGCTTTTGGACATATAACTAATATTCTCGTAGAGATTACTACAGCTGTTCAGAACCCTACTTTGTCAGTTTTCTCAAGATGGGAGTAAATTTCTGCTAACGAATTGACCAGCCTGCCATTGGACAAACCTGAAAAGATTTCCAGTGACAGATTCTTCCAGATCTACGGTGATAGTTATATATCTGGTGATAATCAACAACGATACTTTGTTTTCGAATCTCACTAACAAGGATGACAGGGTTCATGGAAGGCGGTGACCTCCATGGAATTGTGTCTATGAAGGTTCTCGACTCCTCGAACAAAAGCAAAGTGGAGGCGGCGTAAGTCAAATACTAATTTACATGCTGTTGGTGCTGACATTCAACAGGCTCAAGGGTGCCATGAACGGTTCGGCTGGAGAGTTCACACTGAGCGAAGGAACAGCTACCTCTACAATTGAAGCAGCTGTTCAAGAGACAGAATCCACTATCACTGTCAACTGGTCAGGAGGAGGCCAAATCAAAAGTGAGGACGCTGAATGGACTCTCGATTCTTTGATCCGTGCTGCGTCAGCATTTCCTGCACGGGTTGCGGCTTGTCCACAGAAAACGTATGCAATCTTGACTCCCTACAATCGCAACCGCAGCTTTGTCAAGTGGGCGGAAGAAAATAACATCATCGTGCCCGACTTTTCTCCCATTCAGCAGTATACTCATGATCTTCTCGACAATTTTATGGAGTTCAAGAGTAATTTGAGTCGCATACAAGCTGTTATCGCCAACCCTATGGCGTATGTACCGAGCCGTTTTAATAACGCTGTCAACCTCAACGTCGAGTCACTCGTGGCAGAGCGCCAGGCGATCAAGAGAGAGATGGCTAAAATTGTTGGGATAATTGATAGGCTGTTGGTCTCCCATGTCATCCTACCTATGTTTTGCCAGATCGGCAAGCTGACACCCCTATTTGCAGGAACTCCAATCCGTCGGGCGATATCACTGAAGAGTTGGCGTCTCCAGAAGTCTGGGCAATCCGACTTCCGGTTCTGGCAGAATCTCCGGTCGCTGATACTAAACTCACTGCCGCACAGACAGCGCTCGTTATCAATGGCTTCTGTGCTAACGATCCCACCAAAGACACAATTGACCCTCTGACCGGCGCCGACCTTGGCAACAAGATGAAAGACAGCATGAAGAAAGTGGAAGACGAGGTAAAGGAGAAAGAGAAGGAGGTGGAAAAGGTCATTCCAGCCCCCGAAATATGCTCAGGAAGTATCAAAGAACATCTCATCCAGCAGGAACGAGCCTTTGTGGATTCAGAAGACAACAAGCGGAAATACTCAAACTATCGCTTTGACCGCTCAGTGGGTAACCCCAGCGGAGGATTTTTCGTCGACGCCGTAGTCCTCGAGAAAGTAATGCTCCCCGTATCATGGCCGCAACGGATTGAGATCTCACTCAGGAAATGGGGCAATGGCAAAGTGAAGCGGGTACGAACGATGTATGAGCAGACATACCAGACACATGGCACGGATGAAGGAGAGACACAGGATAGCATTTTTATTGACCTAGAGGCGGGAGAGGTTGTCAACCGTGTGAAATTGGGCAAGGGAAACTTTAGCGGAGGGATGAGTGGAGTTGGGTTCATGGAGCTGCATACATCGAAAAACAGGCAGAGGAATATTGGCTCCGCGGAGCTCTGTGACGAGGTGATCGATTGTGTGCCGTATGATGGCTGCACAGGGCTCAAGGGTTTCTGGGGGGGTAAGGGTGATCTCATTGATAGACTTGGTCCAATTTGGGGTAAATAAGGCCACAGATGCTGTTGACCATGCGTGCTTACACTCTGCATACGAAATTCTCATCTGCACTTGTGTGTAGCACCTCGGTTAGCTACTAGCCAGACCCTGGCCTCGTTGTGAGGGCGTTTATTAGGTCTGGACCCTTTTTCAGCTGCGAAAAGAACTCACTGAGTCTGGAACAAGTAAGTGTAGTTGCTTGGCAGTTCAGCCGTATTTGACAGCTTCGGTTAGCTACACTGACACGTCATCTTTGTGAGACCACCATTGAGCCCCCTCGGCCTCACGTATGCGGAATTGAACCCCTGTACTACTTTCGCACTATTGATTTTATGCTCGGGCCTCGCATTTCTCTTACGAGCTGGGTTGGCAACATCCCGACACCACCAGCGAAGAAGCACCCTTCCTCACCATCTCAGTCTGGCACAAACGTACAAAGACCACCATGACTTGGATTTTTGAGAACTTCCAAGTCCCTGTACCTGTTGGGGACTGCTCAATTCACTTCTTGGTTAATAAACAACGCAAGTCTGTTGAATATGCGTTTATCATGGATGGCGGCACAGGCAAAGATCACTACTCAGCTTCCGAAGCCATAGTCCGGACTCTGAAATGTGCCAAGGATTATCTCACATCTACGTTCAAAAATCGAAGGGGAAATCAAGTTCAACCTTTGGGTGGTGACGCATTGGGATGATGATCACTTCCGCGGTATGATGAACCTAATTACAGGTAATGGGCATAAATGGATTACGGAAAACTTTGTTAAGGGCCCAAAGTTATACTGTGGGCGTTCGGAAACGACATCGGAACAGAGGTTTGTTTCGCAAGCCGTAAGTGATATACCACCAGACTTTGAAGTCCAGTATCGAATTTCGGCTGACTAGGAATTCTATGGAAAAAGTCCGAATGCGGCTTTTCGGCGACGGCGGGCAAGATGGCACTTGGGCTTGATATGTTCTCTGGTTTCAAGATCATTAATGACAAGGGAAATTTTGAACCCCCTGACTTGGATACAAGCCGTCCACGTTTCTGCATCGTAGGTGCAGACGGACACGGCATTTTAGTTCCAAAATGGCAGGAAAAGATCACCCCAAATCAGTCGTCGATCTTAGCTGTGCTCTTCTGGCCTGATAACGGCACGCCGTGCTGCTTCTACGCTGGCGGTGATGGAAACCCAGAATTGGAAGGTCGTATAATCAGCCAATTTCTCCAACCGAGTCATCTATTCAAGTCGGGCGATGGACTTGATCTCATGAAGCTTGATCATCACGGCCCTTCTCAAGAAAACATTTATGGTGGTGACCTTAGAAAGGTAAAGGCGGAGCGGAAATTGAAACTGGCCAATATGCCAATCGGCTTGTTCAAACCCAAAAACATCCTCGTCACGCCTGGAAATCTCCATGGACATCCGAGTAAGACAATATCACTAGTTTGTCACGTTATGAGTGAAATGAAACATGCTGACAGTATCAACAGCCTTCGACGTCGTTCGATGCCTTTTTGATCTCCTTGGAACAACGACTGGACTGGCAAAAGATACCGGAAAACCAATAGGCAGAGTCTGGACCACAAGGTCTCCATATTGGGCGAATAAGCAGTCTCTAACAACGAAGGATCTCAACCCATCACATAACCAGGACTTGAAGGATATTCACAAGAAAGAGCTTCAAGCATACCAAGATCCTACAAAGAAGTATTTGGGGACCGGGATGCTGATGGCCATTGAGGCTGAAGGTAGTGAGGCACGTTTAAAGCGGGCTCAAGGCCTCAAAGCTTGGAAGAAGAAGATACGGCAACAAGAGATTATCGAGGTATGTTTCCGAGACTGGCCTTATCAAGCATGAAACAACTTTTTCTCCTCTCCTTATAAATGCTAGAATCCTAAGAGAGTTGTATCTATAGAGCGGGCATAAGCCGACAGACCACCGGGTAAAAACTAAAGCGAATACGGAGCTAATAGAACTGGTAAGTGTCGCTATCCGGGTGAGGGGAAGATAATGTGTTCCTAGTACTAACGTTGTCCTTTTTGAGCTGGATATTGTCCAACGGAACATACCCGAAAACGGGGAACAATTAAAAAGCGCTTCTTCTATTGAACAAGAAGAGGAAGAAGAAGAATACAATTATGATCTTGCGATTGACGAAGAAAAAGACGAAAAGGAAGAAGAAGCTGCGGTGAGCGCACAGTTCGACTATGACTACGTGTCCTACGATGATGTTATGAACCTCCGTTTTTCTGGAATCGAGATGTGGAATCTCATCTGCGACCAGGGCATTGTTTTGGAGACCGAGGATCCCTTCTTCATCATTCACTTTGGTTGGGATAACGGCAAATTTCGTGGGGTGAGATGCTTAGGAATGGACGGACTTGAACGGAAGGACTACAAAACTGAGCCTCTTGTCCCACGTCGCTACTCCGAAAGGCTGGCTGTCATGAAAGAAGCACAGAAACTGAGAATGAAAAGACTCCTCAATCAAAAGGCCGAGAAACTGAAGATGGCAGAAGAATCGAACCGTACGAAGCGCAAGGGGTTGATCTCCACGGATAGCGGCCGAGGAAAAGATCAAGACAACGACATCGACTTGCCTGTAATTGAACCCATGGGCAATTTTAATATTAAGGACTTCGAGAAACAGATTGCCTGGACTCATATCAGTCAATCGAACGTTAGTACAACCAGGGAGAACTTAACAGGCACAATCTTGGGCGGCTTCAATACACGACCATTAGGAAACATTAGCCTTCAGGCCAACCTCGCTCTGGGTCCTCGCCCGTCTACAAACGGGAACGAAATGTTTTCATTGCATGGCTTGACCTTTGATGACTTCAGCTCAACAATCAGCGGCAACCCACTATTAGCAAGCTGGTGGGCCGCGAGCCACCACTACAATTTTATCAAGGAACTCGAGCCTGGCTTCAAGCTTAGGTATGGCCTTGATAGTGATAGAAGCGCTGAATTTGATGAAAGCTTTCAAGCTGTTGATGATGAGGAATCAGGAGATGAAGACTTCGTGGCTGCAGACTCCATCGAGGAGGAAGATGTTGAAGACGAAGTTCTTGATGATGCCTGGAAGGATGGAGATGAAGAAATTGACCTTGCTCTCGAAACACTCAATGACATTCAGCAGAGATGGCAAATAGCATGGAAAGATAGCCAGTCAAAGGTCAGTAAGAAGGGGCAAACCAAGGAGGAAAAGGAGAAGGAGAAGGAGGAGGAAAAGAAAAGGATAAGAGCTGCAATTGCATCCATGAAAAGCATCAAGAAGGATGCAGAGATGGCTGTAGCAGACCTTGATCCCACGCTCTTTACTGGAAAGGATGATGTGACTAGCCTATTAGAGATCCAGAGGCGACTCGTGTTGGCTATTACCTACATATCTCCTGCTTTCGAGGCGAGGTTCAAACAAGGGAACGGTAGAGGCACTAAGAATAGCAAGGGACAGGTGAAGAAATCTCGAGCGACGGTAAAGGAAACAAAGGGCCAGAAGCAGAAGCGTGGGGCTAAGGCGCAGGCACAACATAAAGAAGACAAGGAGTTAAATACAGAAGGTAAGGGACGGACAAGAAGCGGGAGAGTTTATGGTATTGATGACCGGTCTTTTGGTAAGAAAAGGCTTCATACATAGGATTTTAATATTACTGTAAATAGTTAAACTGTTTCTTTAAGTTTAATAAATTTAATTATATCTTAATATATAAAACTTATTTAATATGCCTCCATAGTCTCGATGTATATTATTACTTCACAATAACAGCAAAGGGTATACCAACCAGCGTCACTCCGCCATTTTATAGGTATTGTTCCTTACCGCTACCTACCAGCACATGGTTTTATTAAAGAGATCCAATCGCGTTTCATTGCGCAGGGCTGTACGGTCGTTGTGTTCTATTTTTAACCGCGAATCTTCGTCCCTCATTTAGATGCTTACTCCTATTGCCTAAGGTCATGTGGTTGGACGTTCCTCTAAACGTCGGGTCCTTTGCAGATAAGCCTAGTAAGGCGGTCAATACCACGCTGCAGCCATAATTTACAATAAATTTCGGTAATCGGCGATTATTTGTAATACAATGCAGAGACCATTGGTCAGTCGAATTTTAGGTACGATTCGAGATGCCGTGTAACCGTTGCTCTCCTCATTTTCGGGTCCCGTTTCTTGGTCTAATTTCTTACTCATCTGGTGATCTCCTCTCTTGGTTGGTGCTGAGTGAGACTACCCCAGGTATTTTGGAATTATGTCTTAGTTCTGAGCTGGATGTGTTATTTGCAATTCAAACTTGTGGCTGGGAGCAAATCGGCAGAGACAACATAGAGACCACCCTAGCAGAAGGATTCAGTACAAATATGTATAAATTGAACGAATCCCTCAACTTTGGTCTGGGCAGATATGTCTTGTTAGATACTACTGTTCATAATGCGGACTTTTCATACACCTCTTACTCTTATTGAGACACTCGCCAAGTCTTGTGGAGATGCTGCAGCAGTGAGATATCTGTTACCTGATTCTTCCACTGAGTACAAGACGATCACATATGCTGAGTACTGCAGTGATGTAAAAAATGTAGCAAAGGCCTGGATATCTGTATTGACCCAGGTAGGCATTACGAAAGGTGCTGTAGTGGGAATCTGGTAGGTTCTCAGTCTACGCGCGCTCGCCTATCTAACATCGCACAGGATGAGAGGATGGTCATACCAGGATCTTCTCCACTATCTATGTCTGCAGCGGGCCGGCTTCATCCCTCAGCTCTTCTCACTTCGCATGACGAACCCAGTTGTCGTCTATGAACTCCTGGGCAAGAGTAATGCCGCAGCCTTAATCTACGATGCAAGCTGCGAGTCTTTGGTGAAAGATTGTCCTCTCCCAACATTTCCTAGCAACGACGTTCTAGATAGGGTCACTCCGCAGGACATTGAGCTCGATAAAGTGACTACCGCTTTGAACGGCGATCAAGTCTCGGCCATCTTTCATACCTCGGGTTCAACATCTGGAATACCCAAACTGGTTCCCGCTACTGTCAGATGGATGGACTGTTTAATTCGGAAGAACAAGCCATACACCCGTACCGGGCCGCAGCCTGTGTACTGCCTCATGTTAGTTCATCGAAGCTCTTCATATTCCAAAACTGATCCATTATAGGGGATCTCATGCGCATGTCGGCAACACCATCAATCTTGCAGAAGCGCTAGCTAACGCAGGCTGTTTAATCGCTCCCAAGAGTGTTCCCTATCCAACCTCTGAGTTGCAGAGTATGATTACCCATGGTGGATTGACGACCTTTTACATCTTTCCAGTTCTTCTCTCTGTCTTCATCAGGGAAGCACGCACCAACACGGTTTTGCTCGAGCAACTTCGTGGTTTGCATCACATCTTCCACGCGGGGCAAGTCCTGGAGCCGTCGGATCAGGCGTGGGCTCACCAACAAGGGCTTAAGCTTTTTGATACCTACGGTTCTACCGAGATCGGACTATCGATGCGCGCATCTGCCAGTTCACAATACCTCACTCCGTTTCCAGAGTCAGTCTGTGAATTCATTCCGCTGGGTGGAGACTCTTTCTCGTCAGATCAACTTCTTGAACTTGTCATTCCTGGCGATGCGGATGACTGCCCTCATGCTTCGCTCAGAAATAAGGAAGACGGCAAATTCCATACTGGTGACCTCTTCCAACGAGTCGGCGACGATCAGTACTCATACAAAGGACGAGTCGATGATAGAATCAAGATGCAGCTGTCTCTGGTATGTGACGCGGGATCGCTTGAGGCAGAAGCAATGCAGGTCTGCGAGGCTGATCTGATCTCCGCTGTATCTGTCATCGGATACGGACGTCCCAGTCCCGCAATTATCGTCGAGCCCAAGAATGACGACATATTAAAGTCGGGCGATGATGCTTTGATGAAGTTCAGGGAAGAAATATTAGGCAGGATATCGCCGTTTCATGTGCGAAAGTATCTCCACGAGCGAATTGATGATCCACGTCTGGTCTTTGTTGTGCCCCAAGGAACATTGCCAAGGACAGCAAAGGGAAATATTATGAGAAAAGCAGTGGAGGATATGTTCTTTGATAAACTAGAGAAACACTTCGGGGCCACTTCATCAGCGTAACGCCTGGAAGATGATGGTCATGAAATCGCAGACAACGGGATCGAACAAAGAAACACAAGAGTTGGGAGTATTCTTATTACTACAAACAAATTGGCCAGTGCATGTTTATGACGGCCTTTGTCTCACTGCCTATCATTTCTGCTAGGATCGTTGTTGTAAGACGTACGTCATTGACTCAGCGGAGTGGTGATTCATAGCTTCCCAAGCCACTATATGAGAAGAACTGAACAGCATGAAATTCAGACGGTCCTTTCTTTTCCATTCATAACTCAGATGAAAGCTTTAAATTTCACCTTAGGAAAAAGAATATCTACAGGGTTATTATACCGCAGCTACAGATCAGCTTCGACAAGAATCGCGTTTACTCATCAAAGTAAAAGCAATATCTTCTACAGAAGAACTCAAATCAGCACCATGTCTTCCATCGTAGATAGTGTCAAGGTGCTCTCCCACATCCTCTATTCACAGCCAGAAATTAACTTGTTAGAATACCATCGCCGAGAACTTCGGTGGTCCAGCCGAAAAGCTCGCAACCCATCAATTCTCCCTCTCCGAAACCCCCGACCTCACCAACAAAGTCGCTGTCGTGACCGGTGGCAGCGAAGGTATTGGCTACGGCGTCACACACACCCTCCTCTCCCACAACATCAGCAAGCTCTTCATCCTCTCCATCTGCGAAGACGTAGTCAACGGCGCCAAAAAGTCCGTCGCTGAAGAACTCGGCCAAGAGAAGGCTTATCGCACAGAGTGGATCCAGTGCGATTTGAGTAACTGGGCGGAAGTGAAGAAAGCAGCTGAGCAGATCAAGAAGTCGACTGATCGCTTGGATATTCTTGTCAATAATGCGGGGAGGGGAATCATGACGTATCAGCTTTCGAAGTATGGTGTTGATCAGCATATGGCTGTGAACCACTTCGGTCATGTTCTCTTGACTTCTTATTTGCTTGAGCTTTTGAAGAAGACAGCTGATGAGCATGGGACTGTGAGGATTGTTAATCTTGCTTCTAATGCGCATCAGGGTGCGCCAAGCGACGTCAAGTTTGAGAGCCTGGACGAGCTGAACCAGGATCTTGGACCGAATCCTCAGTACGGGCGCTCCAAATTGGCTGCTATTCTATATAGCCGGTACTTGGACCGTCATGTCACCAGGGCTGGTAATCCCAAGATCTTGGTAAACGCTACACATCCTGGATTCGTCAGCACCAGACAGAGTGTTGAGCATATTCACGAAGCGTGAGTACCTACTATGTCACTCGTTACTCAGTCACTCACTGACGGATACTAGGTATCCCCTTGCTGGCTACGCCATGTCGATTGGCATGGAGCCCTTCAAGAAGGATCAATTCCAGGGCGCCACTAGTTCGGTATTCGCAGCGACCATCACTGATAAGTCAGGACAGTATATCTGTCCTCCTGCAGTGCCAGAGTCGGGTAATCAGCTCTCGCAGAATGAGCAGCTTGGGGAGCAGTTGATGGAATTGACGAGGAAGGTTATCAGCGACAAGTTCGAGAGCTTTGACGATCGAAAGTTTTATTAGATTTTAATCTTAGGAGGCAATACCTATGATGCATTTAGTAGAGATAAAATAAATAACATGCTGTATACTCGCTATGGACCCTAATACATTACATCGTTTCGAGATTGTGATTTATATCTGCGTCGGTACCCTAACCTATAAGCAAATTCATATAATAATTATTAGTATTTACATAATAACTTCCTTGTTTATACCTATAAAGGCCAAAAGGGCAAATAATCTCCTTTTATCAGTTTAAAGATATGTATATGCTTTTAAATCTGGATTCATAATACTGTGATAATTTGCTAATTCCATACCCTAGAGTGCTTTTGTCTGGATTGCCGTCTCATGAATAAGTATAATCTACATATTCACAAATTGCAGCCGAAATAATTATCAATCTTAAACGGCACGGTCCTATAGTCTAGTGGTCATGACGTTGGATTTTGATTACCCTCAAAGTCTTCCAAAGACCCCGGTTCGAACCCGGGTAGGACCTCATTTTTTCTCAACTTGAGCAAGTCATCACTTTTTGCTCAAATCCACTCTTTTCCCTCCACTCCCTGTGTCTATTGCAAATACCAATGACGCGTTGCTATGCCCGTCACATCCATCCAGGGTCCAACCCCAGCTTTCCCAAGCCATCAAGTGGAGCCCAGCCATCAACGCCAACCTCATAGCAGCCTAGCCTCACGTCACCTGCCCCCTTCTCCGCATCTTCCTCATTGGCTCCCTCATGCTCTCTCTCTTCATCACTCCTGAACAAAAACAGCATCAACCGAACTTCCTCGTCGATGGTATATCGACATGATGCTGCTCGGCATGGGCTGGCATAAGCCTGACAACTTTGCCGGGTCGTCGAGCTGGGCCATCACGATTGGCTTGTTTGTTGCGTCGGGCGGGTTGTTGTTTGGCTATGATGTGGGGTGAGTTTTTAATGTCTCGTTGGATTGTTTGATTGATTGTTTCTGCGGCGCGGTGAGCATCGCCTTGAGCCTGCATGCGATACTCTTCTCTCCGCTCTCTTTTGTTCTGTCACATGATTTTCACGCGTTGAGTATGACTGTCGCGTGATAGCCTCAAAGGTCTCTCCTATTGACATTGATCGGCGACACTACAGCCCTGACTAATCTCATCTCACCCATAGCGTCATCAATGGCATTCTCGCCATGGCCGTCTTCAAAGACCACTTCAGCACCAACCAGTCCTGCAAAGACGACCAAGGCCACATCGATCTCTGTCCCGAAGACTCGTCGCTCATCGTCGCCATTCTCAGCGGTGGAGCCGTCATCGGCGCTTTGGTCGCGGCTCCATCTGGTGACAGCATCGGGCGGCGGAAGACATTGCTCGTAGCTGTCGCCACGTTTTGTGTCGGAGCCATCTTTCAGATATGTGCTCGAGCAACGCCGATGTTATTAGTAGGAAGGTACGTTATTTATATGTGACACCTCGTGATTTATGCTGATGACAAAAGGTTACTTGCTGGCGTTGCAGTCGGAGCTATTTCCGTTCTCGTCCCTCTTTATCAGTCCGAGACTGCGCCGAAATGGATACGCGGGACCATCATATGCATGTACCAGTTCTCCATCACGGTGGGGATATTAACCGCGACTACTATTAACGTCGGCACATCCAATATCGACAACGACGCCGCGTACCGAATACCACTAGGCATCCAACTCGTTCCCGGTATCATCCTCGCCGGCGGTATTGTCTATCTCCCCGAGACTCCCAGGTTTCTCGTCAAGAAAGGGCGGCAAGTAGAAGCAGGGCTGTCTCTAAGTCGTTTTCGCAGACTGGATACGACGCACCCCGCTCTGGTGGATGAGCTTCAAGAGATTATCGCCAATCATCAGTATGAGCTAACACTCGGTCTCGATACATACAAAGCTCT
Source organism: Fusarium sacchari (assembly GCA_017165645.1). Classification (NCBI taxonomy): domain Eukaryota; kingdom Fungi; phylum Ascomycota; class Sordariomycetes; order Hypocreales; family Nectriaceae; genus Fusarium; species Fusarium sacchari. The sequence goes on from JADANP010000029.1 coordinate 402,905, forward strand.
CTTCGCGAGAAATTCCTCCCTTGGCCGTCGAACCATGACAGGCTGTGGGTTACAGATGCTGCAACAACTAACTGGTATCAACTTCGTCATGTATTACGGAACCACCTTCTTCAGCAATGCCGGGGTCAACAAGCCCTTCCTCACCAACCTAGCCATGATCATCATCAACTGCGTTTGCACGGTCCCTGGTCTCATCGTCATCGAATCGTGGGGAAGACGAAAGCTCCTCATGGCTGGCGCTCTGGGCATGGGCGTTTCTCAGTTGCTGATAGCATCTGTGTACTCGGCAACTCAGGACAAAATGGAAAAGTCTCATGGAGGTGCCGCCAACATGGTCCTTGTTGTCTTTTGTGCTCTGAACGTATTTTTCTACGCATCTTCCTGGGGACCTGTTGCCTGGGTGGTGACTTCAGAGATCTTCCCGCTCAAAGTACGGGCCAAGGCCATGTCAGTATCAACAACAGCGAACTGGCTGTTGAACTTTGGAGTAGCATACGCGCCACCGTACATCCTCGGCAGAGGCGCCAACGCATTCGGGCTGAAAATCTTCTTCATCTGGGGATCGTGCTGTCTTCTCTCCATTGCTTTTGTATGGTTGATGGTATACGAAACTAGCAAGATGACACTGGAGCAGATTGACGAGATGTACGAGAGGGTGAGGCATGCGTGGGAGAGTCCGGGATTTAACCCGACATGGAGCTTTCAGCAGATGCAGAATGCGGGATGGGCAGCAAATGGGCAGCCAGAGCAACAGGCTGGCGATGGGCATTCAGCATCGAACGTCACCTCGACAGACGATGAGAGTCATGAAACGGCGCCAATAAGGCCGGATAATTCACACGGATCGACGACTCCAATGATGAATTTGGATTTTAGTTACTAATTAATCTCTGTTTACATTCCTTGCCACCGAATGCAGTCACGATGTGAAACCGCCGTTGGCCAAGCTTTGCCAATGCAGCAGTGAATTTGACCGAATTCTTGGATGCTTACAACAATGCAGTATGACTTGAAGCTAGGCAGAATCCTCACATGTCCAACAACAAGTGCTTGGCGAACAATCACATCTTGCATGCCAGCTGACGTTTCACAAGTAACCCCCTTTCGTAACAATGCCCAGCCTAAAACGGCTGCATAAACCTCCGTCTGGCAGCGGAGCGTTCCTCGGAATAATGGGTTATCCTGTTCTGGCAACCATCTGTAATTTTCTAGATGCGTCGGGACCTTTACGTGTCTAACTAATTGACTTCTATCGAAATAGAACCATAGCGAGCTATCCAGACTCCACCACTGACAAGATCTAGTCGGATCTCACACATTCCGACACGTAGCATAAGCTATCATAAATTCTAACGCCGAGCCCGAAGCGCGAGCTTTCCACTTCTGAGACAGTGGCCGCCAGCCGCATTCCAGTCGAGCCTCTTCGAGAACAATCGTACCGTTGGCCAATCAACATTCCGACGACCGCAACCGTCAGTCACATTCTAATTCGGCAGATGAACGATGTGGCTGAAACCTGAACGACCATCTTCCGATTCTTGGCATTCCATGATGTTTGTGGCTTGGCTATGTCGGGAACCAGAACGGCTATCAGCTCATGGGCTGATTCTAGATGGGGCTTACCGGGCTGGGAGGTGACATTGTCAACACCAACGTGTAGGGCTGGAGGTTGGGGTCTGGTCCATCGGGAGAGCGGCATTGTCGTAGGTTTGGACTGTTCTAGATGTCGTCAGAAGAGGTTGAAGATTCTTCAGCTTGCATATGGCTTACCTTTTGTGCAAGGGCGATGCAGCTCAGGAACATCATGCTTCGGCGTCAGAACAGGTGTCTGGATACAGGACGTGAATTGACTTGGTGAGTTGACATTTCTCACGATAGGGTATACCTCGAGCCGCTATCTAAGCCCCTAAGCTTGAACATCAATACAACTCGTAACCGTAACGAACCATTCATTCTCCATAGCATACATGTAACAAATTACCCAAGAACGTAATACCATCTAAGATAACCAAGGAAAACTCAGTAGCTTCATCTTCCATTTGTCTTCAAGCCCGTCATTGACGCCGAACTCCTGATAGAGCTTGCGGGTGTATTAGAGAACACAGGGCGAAATCCTTCTAGTTTCTGCCGACGATCAAACTCCTTGAGAAAAGTATACACACTACCGAGAGGCATGTACTCCAGCAAAGGCCGCAACTCGCTGGGGAACATTTCCGCGCCGTGGTCTTTGATATCCTCGTTGACGCGGTTGAGGCGAAGAATCTGCATCCAAGACACAATCCCATCGCCAACCATGAACGTCGGAAACTGCGCCTGGGCAATATCATCCAGGATCCACGTGTTCCGAAAATACGGCCTGTTTAGAAAGCCAGAGATGGCTTTGTAGCTGGGAACTTCCGTCGGGTCCGTGATCCCCTCGGGAATGTCACTGAGATGAGCCACGGGCCCCATCCACTGCAGAATCGGCGCGTAGTTGGCCGGGTTCGCCTCACGATCGCCTGGCTCTCCGAAATTCGCCGGCATGCACTTATCCCACGCCCTGATAATCTCAATCGCAAGATCAGACGTCGCGTCCTTGGGCCCCAGCCATCCCACGACCAGCTTCGCCTCGCGGTACGCACGAGCCATATGTGCGCGTCGCTCAGCCTCTTCTTTCTTGTCGCGCCGGTTAATGCATAATAGATCGATCCAGATTCGTAGCGGAGGCTTGTCGCATCTTGTAGCCCCCGGGTCGACGAGTTTGCGGAGGAATGAGCGTAGCCATCCGGGGGGTTTCTTCGTCGGCGATGGTGGCGGGGAGGGTTGTTGTTGCTGTTGATGATTACTGAATGTCTTTTCTGTCTCAAGATCGACCCTGGAGGAGGAGGCGTTGTTGATGACAGATTGGGCTCGGGGTCCTAGGAAGACTTCGCGGGTGTAGCGGATCGCTTCGGCGAGGTCGGACGGTATGGCTACTCTCTGGCCATTGAGCAGAATGGGCTCTGTTTTTGTGATGTCGCCGTAGAGAGCGGAAAGACCAATGAAATCAGGCGCATCGCATAGTTTCTTGTGGACAAGACGACATACGATCCGGTCGTTGATGTCGTTATTCGGCGAAGGCTGTAGCTCCAGTATCCTCACCTCACGCGCCGCTAGATCTAGCGGCCGGTAGTGAATCGAGGACAGCCCGTCCGACGGCGGTGCCATTAGTCACTGCTGTCTTAACAATCGAATGTGTGTGGGCTCGTATGTATGTTGGTTGGAGCCTTGTCTCTCTCATGCAGGATGTCATGCAAGGAAGGGGGGGCAGTGTCAAGAATCAGGATGATATGATGAATGGCCCAAAGGGTTGCAGTCAAGAAGGGAGGGGCCAGAAAGTGGGAGAAACAAGGTACTTGTTTTAATCGATATTTGCCAACTGGTTTGTGCGTTCCCTTAGCACAAGTGGGTGAGAAAAAACCTGCCGAGACCCTGGAATGTGACCCAACGAGAGGATAATGTTCCCGCTCTGTACTGCCGGGTTTGGACATGTCAGGAATGGGGAAGATCACGGCAAGGATTTACACGAGCTAACAGCCTAAAAGGCAATCCACTGCCGTCGTCGCAGCTGATAACATGACCTGAACCCAGCTCGTGATTAGTATTCAACCGTCCCAAGCCCATCCCGCACGCCACTGATCTCGATCTTTCTAGTCTAGCCACATAGACTTTAGAGCCAGGCCTGATGCAGAGGAGTAAGATGCTTGTCAGCAACTCTAAGATGAAAAACGCTCACTCGTGGCAATTGACATTTGCGGAGGAGGAGATTTGTGCTTGGAGGCCCGGCCCGGTTTCAATTCTTGGTCAGGACGTGGGAAATGCTAATTTAGCGCTGGTGATACGTAGTGATTTGTTCCTTGTCTAGTCTCAGTTTAGCGTGGGTGCTCTGTAGCTGAACGCGGAATACCAATCTGATGTCATGATGGTGTATTGCTCGTGACGAGGACTTGGTGGCATTACGCCTGAAACAACGCCTTCGATTTATTACATTTCTGAGAATTATTCTAGAAGGACGAAAATGGTTTCCAGAGCTTTTAGAATCTGCCACCTTTTGCTTATTTCCTACCTCAGCATCTATGGACTCCTCCTCCATTAAAACACGTGCTGTGTCTCACCGCCCTCCTTAAGACGTAACCAGAACTGTCCCCCTTCCTATCTCGGCAAGCGTTCTCTTTCTCCGATTCGCGTACAATGTGACGAACCCGCATTCTTTGGTAACGCGAGTGGAGCTGGATCTGTTCACGTGTAGACAGGAGAATGGCTTGTTGCTTGACAGCGTGGATCTGCTAACTACCGAATTATGCCACGTTTGGTGCTAGCGCCGGGAATCGATCACGCAAAGATTCCGCCACACGGCTTATTTCCTATGGGATTTTAGCATAGGTGCACTTAAATCTGCATGTTTGATTGCAACATTACGATGCAACGTGGACGAGCTGTCAAAACAGCTGATATGATGTTCTGTCTCGCCATCGCAATACAAAACTCGCGACTTCGCCTTTGCTTTTGAGCGAGTTGTCTCAGAGACTGGAATACTTCTAGATCCCCGGTTTGCCCGCCAGGGCTGCTCACTGAGACATTTAACAAACCTGCATCAAAAACCCCTTGGCCGAACTCCCTCGGTGTTGGGTCGCTGGCAGCGAAACCCACCACACCGTCGTGATGATCTGCAGAACAACCTTCTCGATCCAAGACACGTCCCCGGTAATCAAGGAGGGGGCCAAGTGGATCGTCACCACCAGTTCAATCTGTGCATCCCTGTTTTCTGGATCTAGGCCCCAGTTGATATGCCTCACCAACAACCAGAAAGAATTGCAGAACCAACAGACATGCTGCAAGACAAATTGGTAATTCTTTCTGTCACGTACAGATATTCCTCGGTAATGCCATCTGCGCTTTTTAATCCGCTGTCTCCCTGTGATGAAAAATGAAGTTATAAAAGGAAGCTCGTGAACCGCCCTAGTAGGGATCCATCAACGCTCAGACTCACTTACCCTCGTAAACTATCCATTCACTAATCTCCCCTTGTCGATCGAAATGTCTTTCCCCTTGTGTCTACCCTGGCCTCAGAAAGCCTACTGGGGCGAGTTTGACCTCAGCGGGCTCAAGATCAAACCCAAAGACCGTGCCCTACACGATTCAAGTTCCACCGCCGATATCCCTCCTTACTTCTGGGGCAAGGGTCTCCGGGGCCGTGGGCTCGGCAGATTCCTTTCCCGAAGTACAGCCAAGCCCAAGCATGCTGGGTACACTGAAGCTAGAAGTCTGATCGGACGCGGCACTGTTGATGATCTCCAGAGACTGTCGTATCATGCAAGCACTTTCGTTATCGAAGTGTTTGAAGATATTGAAGATGCTTCGGGTGCTTCGTCGACTGAATCCTTGTCATCGCCTGGTTCAGGGCCTAGAGTAACTCAGCTAAGACTCTCCCCTGAGCTAGAGGCATGGAAATGCTCCCAGCATGCGATCGGCAATGTCTTACCGCCCAAGGGCGCTGGGTTGAGCCCTGTTTCCCAAGAGATCCTTCACATCCTTGGCGCAGAGGATTGGCCTGAAGCTCTCAAGACGACAAACGCCCTGTTTGGATGCGGTATCGCTAGTCTTCTCATGGGCGCTGCTGATTCAAGTACCATGTTCTCCAACTATGTCACCGACATGGCTTTTTATTACGAACACGGATACAACTATGTCTTTCCCAACCTTGAGCCGCTGTTGGAGAAGGGTCTTAATGATCCTCATGCGCTACGAACCCCTGGCGGTCGGGAGCGTCGCGATGCAGTGGCTATCGGCAAGCGATACATCCAGGGCAAGATCGCCCTTGAGAAGAAGCACAAGGGTCATCTGTTGAACCGATCTGCGCGCCTTGATCGACGGACAGCTCAGATCGTTTCACTGTCTGAGAGTAGCCTTCTTGGCATGGCAGCTGAGGCTACGGCACGAGGTTTCGACCCTGGCGCTGTCATGGCCGATCTTGTCTTTAGTTCACCAGGCACCGATGTCGTTGACGTCGGATGTGACCTTGTTAATTCCGAGGTCATGAACTCGTTCCTGAATGTCACTGATATTACGGACACTGGTATTGTTAGCGAGGATGTTTTGAGAAGGGTTTATGATGCGTATGCTGCGATGGGCGCAAGGATGCTCACTCAGCGATGGCACGAGCCTGTTGCGAGGATGTGTGCTGCGCTGTATACATGGCATATCCAGAACGATCGTCACATGTTCTTTCGTCGTGCTCTGCTGGGATGGTCCAAGGCGAGGAAGGCGCCCGCTCAGCCTCAGAGCGAGGGTGACTTTGATGAGGTTTTCGATAAACAATTCCGCCTGACTGGATTCTCTCGACCTCTCGACGCTAAATACGCGTGCAATGGTGAAGACACATGCAACCACGTCCACGACCATCTTGCACGTCATGAAGAAGAGCCTCTCCTCAAAGAACTCTGGTGGTATCTTGTCACTGGTCCTCTTGAGTACGTGCGGGGTGGCAAGGTCGACGAGGCTCGCGAATTGGAGTTAGCCGAAGGGTCGAGGCTACGAATGGCCAAGCTTTTCGCTAAGGGCCGGGTATTGGAGATGGTTTGGTTAATTGCCCATGCGAACCATCACGCTTGGCAGGTCAACTACTTGTTTGAGGCTGCCATGTTTGGTAGTATTCTTGATGGTGGGAAATTGATTGGAAAGCTGGATAGAAAGGATCAATGATTATGGGTCATGATACGATGATGATTGGATGATTTACGGTCTGCGTTGTGTTTCTTAGAGTTGTTTGAGTTATGATATCTCTTATGCTTAGGGTAGTTACGAATTGATCTTCTACGTTATGTCACTGAGCTCTCACTGGTAACTGTGTTTGTGATGATCCATCTCTTTGATGGTAAAGTTCTATTGAAGCAAATAAGTCGCTATGTAATGATACAACCGCTCTAGAAATGAACTAAAGAATGATGCCGAGCGTAAGAGCCTTGCCCACATCTCATAAATGTCATCTGCCATCTGCCGCGTGTCAACATGTTATGCCGAACCTAGCCAACAGCTAAAAATGGGCTGACACAATTTCCGGGTCTATACGGACCTTCCATCCCCCCCCCCCATCTAACAACGCCTCACCCAGTGTTACATCACCTGAACCCTAAGTCGCTGCAACCTTCGAAATGTCACTATCGCTCCCCTTGCTAGTCGAGTATGCAGTCGCATCGGTGCTCGGACGCCACGTCTCAGCATCACCCAAACGGTCAGACGTAAGCCCGCTACTTCCGGGTTTCTTGAAACTACGTTCCTGTTGTCGTTGGAGGGAGATCTTTCGAAGACGCTCGGTCTCTGCGGGCGTTAGTTGAAGCTGCGTATCCTTCTTAGATCATTATTGAGGAAAGTTTGAAGATCAACTTACATAGACCTCAATCCCAATGGCGTGGATGGCTAGTGCTAGCCAAATGGCCATGGAGAATCCTATCGATAGAGCGGATGCAATGTTCTCGGCACTCTCTCCTGCCATGTCACCTTGTACTGCAACCCAGGCATTTGGATCATCGCAGGTAGGGTATTTGGCGATTAGAGAGTCGGTGTCGTCGTAGAAAGAAGCGACCTTGGCGCATTGCATTGGGAGTCGGTAGCTCGGGTTCTTGGACATGACAACAGCAGAAATGATCATAATTATTCGCAGAGTGATAATTGAACCAGCCTAAGCTCGTTAGTTGCTGACAGCCAATGAAGGTCGCGGTAGACTTACATAGAACCATGCGCGAAGCATCCACGCACGGTGTTGCTCGAGCTGCAATGTCTTGATGTTCCATATCGCCAGGAAGAGTGACACGAGGAACATGATCGCCAAAAGTCCTACGCCAGCTCTCACAGATAGCAAGCCACCAAACGCGACGGGTGCAATGATAATGGCACCGACAGTCCCGATAACAGCTAGAACAACGACGATGTATCCATTCATACGATGAAACAGCAGTGCTTTGTATCGAATGAAAGGAACGAATTGAAAGACAACAAGGAATGAAGCCGGGATGATGGTGTATAGATGCATTTTAATGCCGATCTTGTAAAGGTCCTTTCTGTTGTAAGACCAGCATTCGCCTGGGCCTGCACCGTTACCCTTGCTGTTGGGATTGCAGTAGATGTTGTTGTAATTGAGGAACATCATTCGAGAGAGGGCAAAGCCGAACATGGCGCCGGCGAAGATGAACCAGAGAATGAAGTTGTAGCCTTTGGAGAAGCCGACTGGGTTGTAGACCTTGCGGGCTTTAGCGACGAAGGTGTTGGCTGGAGGACGTGTTGGAGCTGCCATTGTATTGAATATGACTCGGATTTGTTGATGGAAGTCCAGTTTATTGCGACCACTGATAGAATGAGGACATATTCTGATTGAGAGATTGACCTTGTTATATGTATTTACGGCTTCACGATATACGGCCAGCCCTACCTGTCGGCAGTTAACATCATAGCTGTCATTCCCAATCCTCTGGCGCACATTGCACCTAAAAGTGGATAGCGCAACGGGAATCTCTCATATTGACTTTGCATAGCTCGCAAACGACCCAATCAAAGCCAATCTAAAACCCTCGGATACGAAAATTGCATCGTGGTTTCGCGGGCGCTAAACCACATCGAGAGTCAATCTGCGCGGGACAAGTCAATGCCGTCATCAGCCACGTCGTGATACCGCTGAGCTGACCAAGCGAAAAGAGAAGAACTAAGCGAAGGATTCAATTTCGAAGCCGAGTCCTGCGACTTTTCGCTTTCCAGTTCCATCTGATACTGCTCTCTCATCTCTGTCCTGTGGATGTCAGAACGTAATCTCTATCTAGCTGACGGCAGTTCATAGCCAAAAATGGTTGGTGTACCCGGTAGATCCAAGGGATGCGTCACTTGTCGGAAGCGCAAGAAGGGTGTAAGTCTATCGGTCCGGCCAACCGTCGCTGCTAATAACTAGTCAGTGTGATAAGAAAGTCCCTTTCTGCGGCCAGTGTCTCACCCTAGGTATCCCATGTGAAGGATATGAGCGTCAACAAATATGGCTCAACAGCAAAGGGTCCACGCAAAAGTCATACACTAAATCTCCATCACGAAGTCCACCCTCTTCACCAAGCTCAATTCCAGGATCAGTAGTAATACTTCACGACTCACTCACAAGGACAGCTCGAACCCAAAAGTTCACTGGTCTTTTCTGGTCAGACTATCTCTCTGGTGGAAGTGGCTTCTCGCTTAAAGCATCTGGGATAACCAGTGCGAGATGGATGGCGATGTATGAGGCGTTGAGTGACGTTGAAGCTAGTCTTCAATATGTTGCTATGGCGCTCAGCACAGCAACGCTTGGCGCGATGAATGATGATATCCAGCTCATGGGAAAGAGCCAACAGGCGTATGGGCTGGCAATGCAACAGATGGCAACCTCATTTGTATCCCCATCACGAAACAAGGATGGTATTCTCGCTGCCATCCAGCTCATGCGAGTATATGAGGTCCGGCAGCTCGTTACCCTTTTCAGCAAGGATACTAATTCGCTCATAGCAATTATTCGGAACTGGCATTTCGGCAGCACAAAAGAACTCGCCTGTGTCACAGATCAAAGGTTTTAGAAAGCATATTGATGGTGAGACTGCTCTGATATCGAGTCGCGGGCCCGAGGATTCTTGGTCGTCAATGGGAAAACAATTGCTTGCAGATGGACGTCTAACGATGGTAAGCTCCCCAGTTCCTTAAATGATTAGGAATGAAGCTTATAAATGAAGATTAACGCGTACATCTCACGGCGCAAACGATCACCATACAGCCAGGGCTGGAAACAATCACAACTCTGGCGCTCAGTAACCAATTCCCCTCTCAACCAACTTATTGATATATTCGTTGAAGTACCAGCGCTTCTAGAAGACCTAGACACCTTTCGAGTCGCTCGAAGCAACGAACTTTATAATTCGATCATTACTCGATGTAGTACCTGTGAGGTTGAGATATTAGCGCTAGGGTTGGAATTTGGCGAGCCACTCACTGCATATGACTACACATATACCAGAGAGCCCTTGCCAGTGCCGAAGAACGATGATGATCTTGCCATCGTTTATCTGAGCTGCTGCTACTGGATGACTTGCCTCTTCATATACTCGACAATGGGCTTTTGCGAACTTGAGTCACTGGATTCATATGCAAGAGAACCCATACTGAACTACCCGAGCCAGCGAATTGCGATGTCGTATGCTTACAGAATCGCACACGCCATACACCTGCTTTTTGAATTGCCAGCCGGAACCTTTAGCTCAGTGGCCGCATTCTTTCCTCTAGGGACTGCTTTACGATATCTGATCATGATAGAGACTCATGGCGGCCATAACATCATGAGCAAAGAGAGGTTATCATTGGTTAACGTATTTACTCGACCATTTCTGGGGAGCTTTGTTGGAAGGTTTCTGCAAAATCTGCAGGTGGATGACGGTATTGACTATGGATATCCCGCAGACACACTCTTAGGGATAAGAGGTATCGAGTATAGAGCCAGAGTCTGGTGGTGTGGACTGATGCAGGCTGGACTGCCGGAGTTTACACTGGAAGATCCTTGCTTTCCGTCAAAATGACAATTTGTGTTATATGTGTTTTATTATCCTCAAACTATAAACAAAAGAGCCTCCCAGCCAGCATGACAAACGAATGTCTTGATCCAGCATCATTCAGTCATAACTAGTTCTTAGTCGCTTAGCAAATGTTCTTCTGGGCGTTGCCAGTAATTCCCCAGTAAATGTTCTCAGCACAAGGCGACTCCCGAACGGTGTTGCTGTTGACCTGTGCCTTGACGTAAATGCCACTGTTGTTGGGGAACTCGCTTCGTGCTGCAACGCGGACCTCACCCCCTCCGTTGATGACGCCATCTCGAATAGCAAAGTTATAACAGTTCTCGATAAGGATGGCGTTGTTTCCATTGTCCGCGAGATCAATGGTCTTGATCTCAGCGGCGCCGGACATGGAAACGCAGAAAATACCGCGTCCCCCGCCTCGCGAGTACACTTTATCGATAAAGACGTTGGTGGTGGTGTATTGACCATTGACGAGTTGGCCATTGTTGTTGGCGAAGCGAAGGGTAGCGTACCCGGTGCCAGCTCCGGCATTGATACCCTCGACATAACCGACCTTGACGTTTCGAGACTCCTGGATGAGTAAACCGCATTCACCGACATCCTTGGCTTTGACGGACGTGATAGTAAGACCGTCAATCTTGAAAGTCTCAACAGCGTGGCTTCCAGCACCGGTAACCACAATATTACCCATAGAAACACCATAATTCCAGTTCGCATCGCGATCAAAACGGATACCAATTCCACCACTAAGATTCAACGTAATATCACCCAGCGCCAAGTTTCTCGTACCCGAGAATCTCAACCCAAAGTACGGGTTACCCGTCATCTTAAGGTACGGAATCTTGACATCGTTCTGGTTAATAGCCTCAATAGCACCACGACCAGACTTGTTGCCGACGTTCAAAGTACCGCAGACCTCGAACGTCTTTCCGCTGGTGATGCTGATGGTGTTGGCGCCGATGCTGCCGGATGCGCGGACCGTGACGCGCTGTCCACTGCTGATGCGGTCGAGAGCGGTTTGGATGGCGAGACGATAGTCAGTCCCGGTGTAGACGTTTGCGCCGTTGACGGTGGCGGTGAAGGTGCCGGAGCCGGAGACTACGCCTTGCGGGGAGCCATCGCCGCAGGCTGCGTTGGCCGTGGCGATGAGGGCGAGACCGGCGGTCAGGACGGAAGAGATATGCATCATCTTGAGAGATCCTTGAGCCTGGAAGCTTCGTGTGGGCTACGGAACTGACGTATTGCTTCTTTATATACTCGAGGCAAAGACATAGTGATGATCAACTATTCGTGCGCTTTTCACCCAGGATGATCCCCCAAACCCGGGGATGGTAGCCAAATTCGAACAGCAGCACAAGGATGCACGGCTTGGCGCAGAGGGGTACGTGATGTTCCATGTCGATAACGAGATGCCAATTCGGGTCACGCGGAAGTTTAACCTCCGCAGGGGACGCTGCGATGCATATTCTGGGGTATTCTCCCACCTATCACACCGGAGGAACATGAAGCTTACCGGGAATAAAGCACACTAGCCTGGGGCTCGGCACTTGTTGTCGAAAAGTCTGTCGGACGGCCGATTTTTAAGCTTGAATTAGCTTCCTGAATTGGCTAGACGTTGAGGATTAAGCTTGTATGTCGCTGGTAACTGACCCGAAGAACCGAGTTGTCAATACTCAATCATCACTTCTGGGTACTGCTTGTCACCTTTCCCCGTTGAAGCTAACCCTGCATTGTTTTTATGACGTGAGCTTCATTTTTCGTGCGTTGCTTCTCGTCGTTAATTATATGTAGATGTTGCTATGCGACATTCTGAGTTACGCTTAGTTAGGTGCGATTTCTAAAATTGCATATAGTGATGGGATAATCCTGGCATATTGAATACTTACTGCACGGCCAAAGTGCGGCTGAGCAAAAAGTCAGGCTGTGCGTTTTGTAATTTCAGCTTTCCCCTCATCTTTTCTGCCTGTCATATGATCACCATCATCACGTTTTGTTGCCTTGAAGCGAAGACACCTAACGGTAGTGCTTCTAAAGCGCCGTAGCAATGGCTTCATCCGAGACTTCGCAGTCTTGGCTGCCTAAGCGACAACGAGCTTATAGCGGGGATAGCGTCCGGTCCTTGCAGTACGATGACTATACAGTCGGGTGGATTTCTGCCCTTCCGCTTGAGATGACAGCTGCTCAAGCTATGCTGGATTGCCGACATGAGCCACTACCTCAAAGCCCGCGCGACAGCAACTGTTACGAATTCGGAAGCATTAACGGCCATAACGTGGTCATCGCGTGTTTACCAAAAGCGCAGTATGGCAACAATAACGCGGCTATCGTTGCGAATAATATGAATCGGACTTTTCCCCATCTTCAACATCGCGTTCTGGTCGGCATCGCAGGCGGTGCACCCGCATCAGTTGACGTACGCCTTGGAGATGTTGTGGTTAGTACGTATGCGATACAATACGACCTGGTAAAGGCGTTGCCCAACAACCACTTTCAGCACATTGCGTAAGCGATCAGGCCTCCCCAATCACTGCTGACTGCAGTTTCAAAAGTCGAGGCCAAGCACAATGGAGGACAAGTGCAAATGCTAGAGATTCTGTCCGATATTGCAGCTCGACTACCTCATTACGGTCATCCGATGCTTGAAGATCGTCTTTTTCACAGCGAATACATGCATACATCATCTGGTGCAAACTGTGATAGTTGTGAGCGATCTCGACTAGTCTCAAGGGAGATGCGTCCGAACTCCAATCCCGTCGTCCACTATGGCCGGGTTGCATCAGGAAACCAAGTCATCAAGGATGCACACACTCGAGACTCTCTAACTGTAAAGATAAATAATATCTGTTTCGAGATGGAGGCAGCAGGTGTTATGGATTGCTTCCCTTGTCTTGTGATCCGCGGTATATGCGACTACTCGGATTCTCACAAAAACAAGGGATGGCAGGAGTACGCAGCTTTGGTAGCCGCAGCGTATGCTAAAGAACTTCTGATGTCGATGCCCCCTGCACTGCTACAGTCACAGAAGCGAGTGAGGGTACAGGAACACAAAGTCTCAGAGCCTATCAGTCCTGATGCAGAGAAATGCCTGCAGGCAATGTTTGTCACAGATTCTTCACTGGATCGCGAAAGCATTCTCGATGCCAAGGGCGATATATGTGAGGGAACATGTGAGTGGATCTTATCCACAGAGGAATTCCAGGCTTGGGATCTGAATCCTCCTCACTTGCTATGGATTTCCGCTCCACCAGGCATGGGGAAGACGTTCATGGCTATTTATCTTTCCAAACACCTTGAGGCTCTTTCTGAAAACTTGTCTGGTGGCGCCACGATTTTCTTCTTCTCCGATAACAAGGTCGATACAAGAAACACGGCAGTGAGCATCCTTAGAGGCCTCATGCATCAACTGATCTCTCATCAACCCAACCTCGTCAACGCGATTATACCTAAGTGGAAAGAATCATCCGACAGCCTCTTTCAAGAAGGTTCATTTGGTGCCCTGTGGAAGCTTTTCGAAGAAATGATTGCAGCATCGGACTTCAAGGCCATCTACTGCGTCATTGACGGCCTTGATGAGTGTGAGGCAAACTCCCTGTCCCTACTGCTACGAAAGTTCGAGAGACTTAGCCGACGACAGTTGGGCTTACCTGCCAAAATGAAGCTCATATGCCTCAGCAGGAGGTACCCAGAGAACATACCTGAAGCCCTTTTGCAATTCATCAAGCTGGAGCTAGATAGGATGATCGCCAAGGGAGAGGATATTAGTCGATTCATCTCAGTCCAAGTTGAGGAACTCGCCCAGAAGAAACAGCTCAGTCCCAAGATGCGCTCCATGCTACAAGAGACGTTTCTGGAGAAGTCTGAAGGAACCTTTCTTTGGGTTAGTTACATGTCCCAAGACCTACAAAAACAGAATTTGCTTGATTTTGAGACCTCTTTGGACATGCTACCGGCTGGATTAGACGCAGTCTATGAAAGGATTCTCCAGAATATTGAGCTTGGAAAAGGAAAGGTTATCCATGAAATGCTTTATTGGATTCTGGTGGCCACGAGACCCTTGAGGATAGGTGAACTATGTGAGGCCGTTAGCATTCAACCTACGAGGCTCTTGACACGCGGAGAGGTTTTCATTGAGCTAGTCAAGTGTTGCGGCCATTTGCTTCAAACAGAATATTTCATCACAGGCAATCTTCTGTGGACGACAGTAACGTTTGTACACCAAAGTGCAAAGGACTACTTATTGAAGTTTGACCTGCATTTTGGCTCCCAGATACCAGGCCTCGCATAACCAGCTCCATGAGCACGCTACAATTTTCTTGATTCGGGTCCTCGAAGAGCTCGAGTGCATCGATAAAGAAGGTTCGAAGCATAGAATGATTTACAGCTATGCTATCGATGCATGGGACCAGCACTTCAGCCAATTGGAAGATATTACTCAGGTGATGGGGCAAGGCTTGAGCTTCTGGGATAAGAATTCAAATGTCAGACAGAAATGGCAATCCACTCGTTATGAAACTAGAGCTAACAAAGAAGCTTCCCCCATACCCTTACTTCATCTGTCTGCCATCTTGGGTCTTAACAAGTTGGCTGAATGGTGCTTGAGAAGTGATGGAGAGCGTGAAATTGAGACTTTTTGGGGTGTCTGGCGTGAAACGGCACTTTTAGCTGCTTGACAAAGGGGACATGAACACATCTTGAGCTTGCTTCTTGATGCAGGTGCCGATACTGTTGCTCAACGTTTTGATGGCAGAAACAGCGTTGAATTGGCTTTAATCTCCGGCAAGAGAAATATCTGGCGCCTTGTCGCAAAGACAGAATCTTGCAAGAAATACTTAATCGAGCAGGCTGTCAACGAAAAAAGCAGATTTTTTGATAATTTTGCATCTCGGGGAGACGAGGAAGCATGCCGCCTCTTGATCGAGGATGCTGGGTGGAATTTTAGCTGGCAAAATGGAAGAGCTGGCTACTCAGCTCTAGCTTCAGCCATAGAACGTGGTCAGTTCCATATCGCCAGCTGTGTTGCCAAAGGGTGGAATTTCCTTCCTGAGTATCATTCAGACATATTAACAATGGCATGTTCCTCTTACGTATCTGAGGATGATTTCGAAAGAATTATACTGCTCCTCCGATACTCTTTTGACATTAGTGCTACAGACACAGGAGGACATAATGCTTTATGCACCGCATTCAAAGGCAGGAGGTCTCATGTGTTGTCTAGCATCAGAACATTGTTACGATTCGGCTGCAACCCCGATCAGGCTGCAATAAAGCTTTCTTTAACCCTATCGCGAGAAAGCAGTAATTAGTAACAGTATCGCAACTATATTTCAGAGCTTTTTTCGTAATTGATGACTTATATTCAATAAGTCTCAGCGGCAAATGACCCTTCAAGCTCACAACTTAGACATCATACTGAGACCTGTAGTAATACCTAAGCTTTATTGTCGAGCGATTCAACGATTTAAAAAAACCAAGTTCTCTAGGCTGATTAAAGCTCTTATCAACAAGTCGCTTTGAAGATACCAATCACCAGTTAGTCAAGATCTCGGCTGAGCATAGCGGGGTAGTTAGTAACTAAGTTGTGGATGACTGATTACATGCAATCAGCTCGATCACAGGGTCGGATAAGTACCGCTAAATGTAAGCTGTTGTGGCGCCTATCAGCGGTGATGAACCTAGAAGTCAACCGCAAGGCGCTGAAAAGGCAGATTCGCTCTTATGTAAAATGAGCCTAGCTTGGTGTAGGCCTTGAGGCTCTAGCGGTCCTTGGTTGGGCTATGCTAAGGGGCGTCTGCATACACTGCCTGGTTATGCCTGCTTTGCCATTATATTAAACCTGAAGTGTATTTTCTAACCTTATAACTAACTTATAAACTTAATACTATTACCACCTTTTAATTGCCCTAAACCTTCTTCTAATTTAACCTTATTCCCAGTAGCACTAATATATATATTATTATAAAACTTTCTCTAGCCCTATTAAGCTTTTTTTATATATTAATATTTCTTAATAAATTTAATAGTTATATACTATACCTATAAGAAGTTATTATCTTAGTAGTAAATTATTAACTATATTTTAATTAAAGATTTAATTTAATCCTAGTTTTTTTTTTTATTTAACTTTATTATTTTCTTAACTTTAGCCTTATTATTAAAAAGGGCTTTAAATACCTTTTTTTCTTATTTAATAGCTTTCTTAACCTTTTAATAAAGTTTTATTATAATATAAGTAAAAATATAAATATTAAAAATAGCTAATTACTAAATAAATATATTAAAAAGCCTTTTATATTTTTTAATTTTAATAATATTAAAAATTTTATTTTTTATAGCTTTAATTTTTTAAAAGAAATCTTTATTTTAAAATATTTATTTATAATTTTTAATATTAATAAAATTAAAAAAAGTCTATTAATATATTATAATTAAAATTTATTTAAATATATTATATAAATAAGCTTTTATTTAAATATTATTATTTTATTTTATTATTATTTTATATTTAATTATCTTTAGAGATATACTAAAAGTATCTTTTTATAACCTATAATAGCAGATAAGTAAGTTATAATCTAGGTTTTCCTCTTTTTAGCCCTATATTATAGCAATTAGTTAAATATCTTGGTATAATATTTAAGTTATAAGCTAGAAGTGTTATTTGCTGCTGAGACTTATGGCTAAGAGCTTAATCTGGCCGAGACATGATAGATAGATGATAGTGCCTGCTTTGCGTGCGTTACAGCCCAATGCCCAATCGGCTGTGCATTACTGCCTTGGCTGACTAGCCCGGTATGTGCATTGCTCAAAGTGCGGGGCTTAATTGCGACAAAGGATGCATTACATGACATTCGAGCTTTTAAATTGCCAGTCATTTATCTTTGCCAATTTGTCCCATTCCGCGGTAATGATACTAGATAGAGGATACTGTAAGTGCTTATCAGCTCCAGGTCCTTCTCAAATGATGAAAGCGAGGTTTACTTCTGCCCCTATGCCAAATCCGAGGAGGAACCTCCACCAGGCTATCCAAGAATAAATATTCATCGAACTAATTGTGGTTTTTACGGCTGTATAGCCCTCAGAAGCTTGCACCATGCCGATGGTGGCGACGATGAGAATCGTCAACTCAGCTCCATACCACTTCTTTCTTCCCGACCGATCAGCAAGATGCCCCATCAAGAGCATCCCCAAGATCGTGCCAGTCAGAGTGAGTTCATCGATGATAAGGCTGGGGTCTTGTCCGAGCCTGTCGCAAGGCGGGTAGACATAAAGAGGGCAATAGACAATATGTCAACAGAAAAGAGAGAATAAGAGGATGCAAGGAAGCCTGAAGCGGCGACGAAAAAGACTCTGATCTTGAAGCCGCCATCGTCGACGATCTTTGTGATTTGCTTTTCGCGCTCACACGTGCTCTGAATGGGGATTAGCGGCCGTTAACTTAGATAGTGGACACTTACGTAGTCGATCTCGACTAAATGTTTCACTTCCTCGTTGTAATCAACCCAGAAGCGGCATCGTCTTCTGGACGTCTTTGCAGAAGTGGACTCAATGTGCGTTGGATGGGGATCCATGGTGAACTCGATGCATAATGAGGTGACGGGCGAGCGAAAATTGGGAGGTCCATGGGCTCATGATTTAACTAATGAATCAATTGGTACTAAGGCCGACAGGGTCCGCCCTCTGTTGTATTCTCAGCCGCAGTCATTCGACTTGGTGGGAGAGCGCCTTGCTTACATATTTATCCCTCGAATCACAGAGCCCCACACAACCCCGTGGGCAGGACATTGGACCATCACGATAGATATCAAAAGAAGCCGCAACAAAGTGGCTGCATTGACGTCGCATTGGTTGCCGCTTCTAGACAGATTTTATAGGAGGTGATAATGTGACCAAGAAACGGATTCCTCGCCTCAGACCCTGAGACAGGACGATCGCTACCTTGATTCTCTCACGGACCCTCACTGAGTTTAACTTTGACAATTTTATCACGCAGACCCACGCTTATTGCAACGACTCACAACATGTTCCTGCAAACATGGATCCTGGGACTATCTTAGCTGTTGTCTCGCTGGTACTGCAGGTTATTACACTAGCGGACCAGGTCATCGAGAGTTTCGAGCGGCTCAAAAACGCTCCACAGGAGCTTAGGGACTTTCGGCAATCTGCTGTGCGGCTGCAGCGCCATCTCGAAGCGCTTCAAAATGATGTTTCATATTATTCTTTGGCAGATATCCTCCATGAGGATGATGTTCACGAGATCGAGGAGACATTGACCTTGTGCAAGGAGCTCCTTCAGCAACAGGTTACCTCGTCGAAAGGCCTGGTTGTTACCACTGTCATCCGGGGTGTTTGGACATTCAGGAATAATCAAAAGCTTGTAAAGTACAAGACCCGCATAGACGCGCACTATACCCAGATTTTGGTGCCCTGCTGGTTGAGTTCTCTAAGGCAAGCCTTCTTCTCTCGTTCACTACAAATATCTTACTTATGAGACCCACTTCTAGTGGCAGAAACAACCCTAACCGCCTTCTAATATCATCCGGGGAAGAGGATGCGACAGGTGTAACAGAAACTTCCAATAATGCCTTGACAGACCCCGCGCAGAATGTGTCGCCATCGCAATACCAAGTCGCGCCAGAGCATATACAGCAGATAACCAAGAAGCTTGACAAACTCAAAACTGCTGAAGATAAAGAAGCTACCGAGCAGACGCTGCGGAGCATCGACTACGAGCTGAGAACATGTTGGACCGAGCTGGGGCTAGTAGAGGAGGATGCTGACGATCTCATCGATTACCCAATGCCAAGCATTAAACGTATGGCCGATTTTGCTTTCAACTTGAGTGCGAAGGATAACTAACTAACGGTTGTACGCACTAAAGGTCGATCAACACTCAGTTATGAGGATGCACCCACTACATTGTACGTAATCGTAGCGGTATAATCTCTCTTACACTGACATTTACTAGGGAGTTGGAGAGTGCACCGCAACAGCATAGACGACTACGCCTCAGGAGACTTCATATCATGGCTCGAGATGATGAGTCTCGCATCTTGCAATATCAGAGTGACGACTGTACTATACACGTCACACACATCGGTACCGTCGTCCACGTGCCCCCAGAGAAGACTCTTACTGACCGGTTTAGTACCTTACAATTCCATACCTTGGACCCATAACAAGTCCTCCAAGAGAGTTTCCTTTCTCAAAAAACACCTCGTCACCGTCGTTGACAGCGAAGGATACCACATATATCGTCTCGATCCAAAATACAAGTTTGAAGACCGGGACGCTTGCGATAAGTTCCAGTCGACGCTCCGCGAGAGAGAACTGCGCGGGGCTTTCGAGGCTGTCGAGATAAAAGTCGATGGCCTAATCGTTGCTCGAAGACAAATGCTGCGGTTCTGGCATAGGATTGAGCGAGATGGCACGATGACCAACACCTTTACTTACTACATATCATCCGGGACCTCGGCGGGAGAACATGATGAGATCAACTTGGCCGAACTTCAAAGTTCTGTCACAATCCCACGTATTCGACGTCTCTCCTGGGACATTGGAAGGAGAGTCGAGTCTAACTCGGTTGACCTCATGCCCTCTCCGCGAGGTTTGAGGCAGTTCCACATACAGTTCGAAACCAACCAAGGTTGGTGTTCCATCTCATCTTCTGAATAGCTAGACCTAACTGTGTGTTAGAAGCACAGAATTTCAAGGAAAGATTCTCAGTTATGCAAAATGGGGGCTTCTCACAACCTCCATCGCTACTGGGCGACTGTTCAACTAGAGCCGAGTCAACTCTAGTAGGCACGCCGATGGTGGGACCAAAACCAAATCTTACCGCAGTGCCAATTATCGCCCTTGATACAGGTGCTCATGAGGGATTTTTTGAGGAATGGAACACAGCTGTTTTCCAAGGCGGAAATCATAAATCTTAGAATGGGCTTCGGGGAGTTATTGGGCTGGGAGCTGGATTGTTAGTGGAGTTAATTGAAGGTATGAGTTCGCGAAATGAGCATCTGCTTTGTGGGAGTATAGGGTATTTTGTAGTCTTGGCTGCCTAGAGATGATTGACATGACCTTCTGAATATAATAAAGAATAATTTATTGTATTTCTGGCCTGCTTAGAAAATAGCCTCTGGACAACCTCTAGAGAAGTTACTTCACTGGGCTAAAACTATTAATCTACGTGGAATTGCTGAGATGTATTGCCCCCAAATACTTCTCAAGGACGATTTATAGAATTGCTTCTCGCATGATAGTGTATCCTTTTTTTTTACGACTCTTCCCATTTTATATCTTTCTTCACCGCAATCGTCCCCAACGGAATCTCATCCACGGCCACACCTTTCGAGTGCTCTACCACAGTATTATGCTGATTATGATACGTCTCCGGCCACAAAACAGGCTCCTCAGCTGAGTCATTATCGTGCAGTCTGCGAAATGGTCCATCCTTAACAGGTCCTTTCTGCCTGTCTGCTGACTTTTGGCCGCTGCCTCCAATGGTGACGATCCCTTCCTTACTACGATCTTGTGTAGTTTTGGTGATGAATCGGCCGAAGAGGACGTATAAGAGCGGTTGCATCGTTGGGAGACAGGCGCAGAGGAGGCCGACTGATGGCTCGATGACTGTCCAGATCCAAGGTGTTGAGATGAGCTCTGTGCATGTCGGTTAGTATAAAATCGATCAGCAGTGGGAGACCGGGTATTTACTCGTAAAGTCTGCTTCTTGTCCGGCTTGGAGGAGAGCCACAATGTACTTCAACCGAATGCAACTGATGATCACGATCCTGTACGAAATAAGCAAATGCCTTATTCCAATTGCACCTAAAAACTTACAATCCACCAAGCAGAAATATTCCAGCGATAGCAATCTTCTGCGATCTCGGTACCTGCACCTTCGACACCTCAAAGACCGGCAACGCGATGATCATAGCGTCCATCACAATATTCGGTATCGAGTTGCCAATGAAGAATTTGTTCTTGTCCAGGCAGGTACCTTCTTTCATGAACGGCTTCCAGGCTTTGTCTACGGGCGAGCATTGGAAGATGGATGCGAAGATGATGCCTATCCACCATGACAAGGTCATTCCTCCGAGGATGTAGCCGCCGATTCGCATGGACTTTGTCGGGAATATTCGGTAGTACATTAAGAGGATGCCAACTTTTATGGCGCAGAGGACTGTGCCGTAGACGAACTCGGTTAAAACAAGACACTATTTACGAAGAAAGGTGTTAGAATAAACGTATTGCGACGGCGAAGATAGTCACGTACCAATTGAGCTCGTCCAAGGCGATTTGGGTCTTGCATCATGTTAACTGCCAATGGTTTGCCAACACCGCCGTAGGTCACAGCTAGAATCAGCATTAGTTTACGCGCTGCGTGCAACTCAATTCTGCAAGGGAACTTACATGCAATTGCAACTCCAGCAGTCGCCCAAAGCAATGGCTAGAATTTATGTCAGCGCTTCGTGGCGAAAGAGGATCGAGAAACCACAAATCTTACTAATGACAAGAGTATCATGAAATCATCACGTTCGAGGGCCATTCGTTTTCGGTGTCGAGCCCATACTCTGGTAGCCACAACGCCGAGAGCGAAGGGTATAGAGACTGCGCTTACTATGATGAGAGAAGGCCCTTCATTATGATTCAAGACATCAGGCGGAAGAGATGGAGTCGAGTTATTACCAGACATATTGCCGGCGGTGATAACAAAGCTATTGCAAAGAGACTAAATCACCAAAACAGCTAGGAACGAGCCTGGGGAGCGAACCGTGAAATATGGTTTAAACTTACCACCGCCCATGACCCAAATGGGAGTAGGCATTAAAACAGGCGATTCCTGACTCGTTCGTCGCTTAGTGCAACATAACGCGGCACACGCGGGCTCGCAGCATTGAAAGGAATAAATCCCACTGCGAATGCAACCCTACAAGGCGTAGTCAAGGGTCCGGTACCAAACCCGCGGTGTTAGTGTGCGGAAGAACAGGGGTGCAAACTCTAAGTCATATGTTGGCCCACGGAAGGATATGCAGCCGCTGAACCTCACCTCACTTCCCCTGAACGATCAGTCAAGCTTTTAGTTCTATGGAGATAGTGCAGGGATGCATTACGAGGACATGCACGTTGATCAAGAGATCCGCGTGGTCTGGTATCAGCTGTTTTCTGCATAGCCTGCATCATGATATTGTGGCTAATTATAAGAACTGTGCTTGGCCCCTTTTATGATATGAAACAGCCAGCCACCTTAACTCACAAGCGCAAGCAACACCGAGGATGAGCGACAAACCAGCTCTACTCTTCGTTCACGGAGCATGGCATCCCCCAAAATGCTACGACGCCATAAAATATGCCCTCACCGGCCTCGGCTACGAATGCATTATCCCGAAACTCCCCTCCGTAGGTCCTGAAAGTCACGGCGTGACGTGGGAAGCAGACAAAGCGAAGGTCATCGAGACAGCAGAGCCTTTCTTCAACCAAGGTCGCGAAGTCGTTGTCATCGCTCACTCCTACGGCGGCATTCCCGCGACTGCTGCCACGGAGGGCCAAGGCACAGAAGAACGTGCGAAACGCGGCTTGAAGGGTGGGTTTCACTCGATTATTTTCTTAGCTGCGTTCGCTATCCCGGTAAAGGGCTGGGATCTCATCACGACGTTTGGTGGGGCTTACCCGCCCTGGCTGCAGGCTGGCGAGAAGTACACAAAGGTGAGAAAGATCAAAGCGTTCGCATCATGTCGCTAATGATTTGCAGAACCAGATTACTAGGATGTCGGAGGGAGCGAGGCAGAGTGTGTACAGTGGATGCAGTGAAGAAGCGACAGATAAGGCTTTGGAGGCTACGGAGCCGCATTCTCAGGATGCATTTGAGACGAGTCTGGACTTTATCGCTTCGGATATCACTATCCCGAAGACATACATCATTTGCGAAAATGACCAGCTTATATTGTTGCCTCTTCAGGAAAAGCTTGTTGAGTCAACGCCTGGGATGAGGTCTGCAAGGCTGGCGGCAGGTCATAGTCCATTCGTGGAGAAGACGGAAGAAACAGCAGAACTAATTGTAAAGATCGTCGAGGGCAAATAGATTAGACTAGCATGACTCATAGAATAGAAACGAGAATATCGGTCCTAATTGATAGCATTGATCCCGTCCTTGCAGGGCTGTAGTGCGTGACATATCGGCCAACATCCGTGCGGCTCCGCAGATTTGGCCCGCGTTTCATCGGTCCCGCAGATAGGTTCCGCAGCCACGATTCATGAACCCAGCCAGGAGAAACATTAGTTTTTATTTATCCTGAGCGCTTACATCATCTAATTATTTCCCGTCGCAGCGCCCCAGATCCAAGCTGCCCAGCTTCCCAGCACATACACGAACAGCGCAACGAAGCAGACCTTGCTAATCATTCTAGCCTTCTTACCAGTGGGTCCCTGGCTCTTTTCTTTTCGGTCGTTGATCATGTCTCCGCGTAAGATTCGCTCTTTTCGTGAGAATTGCAGGATTTGTAGGTCGGGAGCCCAGAAGGTGCCGATCAGCATTGCTAAAGATACAACGGTAGAGGCAGCAGCGAGGAAAACATAGACAATGGTCACCCTGTCGTAAGAATCACCGTCGGCATCTTGGATAACGCCGGTGATGATGCGAATGATGATATTAGTCCTGATCTGTCGTCAGCCATTAGGATCATTGCGGGGGGCTGGTCTTGACTCACGCGTTGTTCATGGTCACCTTGGCAGCATAAGCAGTACCAAAAACATCTTGATGCCACATACTAGTTCGGATACCCTCGATAATTGTCACAGGGCCGAACGTCTTGAAGATGGCATAGAATGTATATGAAGCAGCTGCGCTGCTGGTTGTAGAGCCCCAGTTAATAAGTCCCATCGATAGTAGCATGCCAGTGCCGCAAATAGCCATCTGTGTTACACGATGACCATAAGTGTCGATGACAGCTCCGATCAATGGACTGAGGAAAAAGCCTATGTGTTTTGATTAGCACCTCAACACTGGGTAAATGACCAAGCGGATGGCTTACCTGCATACTGCGACAAAGAGGCATACCAACCAGCCGCGACAGCATCTACTCCGAAGCGATGCTCAGCAAGCTCAGTGGCATTTTGAGAATAGATGTTGGAACAGCTTGTCTGCACCATCGAGAAAAGCATAATCGTCCAGAAGACCCAAGGCAATTGAATGATTTTGTTCATATCGAACGTCTTATTCTTCTCCACCAACGATTCGCCGGTCGCTGGATCAGGAGGCGGGCGAAAGCGCTTGTGTGCAATCTTTGTAAAGAAAAAGAAGAAGAGTGTGCACAGGTTTGTGAAGAACGCAACGCATGCTCCGATCCAGAAGACCCAAGCGAAGTTTCCGGTATTCTAATACATAGTCAGCGTCCATCTCTTCTGTTGGTTACTCAGAGATTCCTTACCTTGGATATGACGTTGGCCGTGGAGCTTCCGACAAAGCCACCGATTCGAGCGATACCAATCTGTAGACCGATAGTAGTACCAAAGCCCCCGCCCGGTGCAAACCATCCTGCGAATACTCTGTAGTACGCGATCTGAGTGGCAATGTCTCCTAATGCTGCAGTGACTTTGCCAAAGATCATGAGGGGAAATGACCTACATGTTGCTGCACCCGCGATAACGAGAGCTCCAGCAGTCATGATGAGGTTACCGTAGAGCATGGCACCTTTAACTCGTTAGCTAAACGCACAAATATCTTATTTGACGCAACATACCAGCACCACCAATGCGGTCTGTCAGAATGCCAGAAGCCATCATCGACAGGGTGACTAAGAACTCTTCACTAGCTTCAAGCAGAGCGAATTGTGTGTTGTTGATGTCTAGTTCCTTCTTGATGGTGCTCTTGAGTGAGGATGTCAATCGAGCAGACCAGGAAGCGCCAAAGCTGATAAGACAAATGAGCAGGACTGAACCAAGTCTCCAAGTCATTGGGACAATTGGCCGGGCGTCTGCATCTTCAACGATTGAGCCAGAAACAGCATCCTCAGCCTTGGCATTCTCGAGAGCTGTATCAGGAGCGACTTCTGTCAACGCTGAAGAAGCCTCATGCTTCATAGGCTTTTGGTCGCTCATAGTGAACAATCCGATCAATCGACGAAGAACTTCTCAGTGTGCGTGAATAGGACCTTGGATGAGGAACCTCCTGTCAAGTGTGCTGATCTCATCCTTATATGGCCACAAATACCCTCATTCTTGTTCATTTCCGCTTCCATGGCACCGTTCCGCGGCATTTGAAGGCAAAGGCTTCTAAGCTAGAAGCACTAACTTTTAAGCTTCTTTCTCAGCCTCTCTTGGCAAGCTAACAACAATTTTAGGCGTCACCGGCGTCTTTCGACAGGGCGAGAAAGTTGATAGATGGGTCTTTTGCGCGAATTTATACACGCTAAGAGACGAAGGTTCGGCTAGTCTTAAGCTTCTTTAACGTCAAATGGATCATCTGATAACAATAATCTTATCCGATGGATCAGATAAAAGATTTTGATGGATTTGGCAGGGGTTCGCGTGCATTCAGATGTCTTGGCATGGATTAAACGAGAAGAAGTCGGGCCCATGACCGCCAAATCGATGTTAAAGCGAACACATTCTTGTTCTAGAACTTATTCTACACTCCACTCAAAGGTCGCTAATAAGTTGGCTCGATTGATGGTCCACAACACTTCTCTATCCCTGTCGCCATCTGCTACTTTAAAAAATGATCCAGAAAGCCGTCAACGCGGTCAGGTCAAAGCCAAGTACCGCCCTGCATAGAACCTTTCTCGTTTGCAGATTCAATTCCTTCTCAAGTGTAGAGTTATAAATTATCTTCCGATGCCTCTGGATTATAACAGTACCTAGCCTTCGTCCTATCATCCGAGCCATGAACTCATATAGCTCCTCCCGTTTAGTTCAGATATCGACATGAGGCTGTAGCTCATACAGCTATCATATGTGCCAGACTGCGCTTTTTTGACACAAGCCGCATGGCACCGTCTTCAGACACTAGTAGAGAGTTGCTGCCGTAATAAAGCTTTTTTCTAATTATCACTTCCACTTGTGAAATTGCGGTGGCCAGAAAGAAGACAGTTGGACTATTTCTATGTACACAGCTGCGAAACAGAGTTGGTTTCAAGGGGACGAACATGTTACGATAGAGCACCTTAGGATATACTGGTGCTCTAAAATTATTTGGATTATCATGACTCTGACCTCCTTATACTAGCTTGAAAAGCTTTTCATGAAATTTTGGATCCTGAGAGTACCTCTGCCCCTCCCAAGTAGTGATCACCTCTCCATCCATGATTCCATGCACATATGCATTACCGAGAAATAGATCCTCATCGCTGGTAGATGACCTCGAACGAACAATATATGGGGTATCTCCCCCGAAAGGAATACATACAGAGTCTCCAGCCTTTAGGGAAGGAGGACCAGTGCCAATATAGCCCTTTTCTGTAATGAAGAAATTTCTGATCCAACAGTGTGCGACAAGAACTAAAAAGTTCTCAAGACCTTTAAGACCATCGTAAGGTGCCCTGCGAATAACCCCCAAGTAGGATAATGCAGTTTCCGTGTCGTCTGGGTAAAGCTTGTTAAGTTTATCTTTGAGGAATTCCCATGTCTCAGGCTCTTTCCAAGCTGATTCCAATTCTGTTGACATAGGGCTAGAATCTATCGCCATTTTGATTAGTTGAATCGTTGCTCTCCGACTGCTGTTGTAGCTGTCATCGTCGTAGTGAGAAGATGACAAAAATGATCGAATTGCAAGCCCCGTGAACGACTGGAGGCAAGAATGCTCTGGGGGGTCCAAAAGGCTATGACGACCAGTAGACTCGACTCGACCGTTCAACAATGTTAAAACAATTGGCCTGATAATGTCCTGTCCGTATTGACCTTTCAAAAGGCTTGCATGATCCATAACTATTGTACTCATAGCCATGAAATTTGCGTGTATCAAGCTGGTCAGGGGGCTGTGTGTCTTTTTGACTTTGTCGATATGTAAACCCTTTAAGTGCAAGACTTTTGTCTCCGTCGATGTATGAAATGAGGTCTCCATATCATTCGAAGATTTAAAGTTGTAGCCAGTCATATAGAAATAATGACCAGTAGTCTCGTGATGCCACCTCAGTGCCCACAGAGGAAGCCGATCTTTGACGGCTGGATCTTCTACATCGCAGTAGTTGAGAATTTTGAGGTTTCTTGTTTCTAATATAACCTTTAAGGCGAATTCTGTAAAGACTTCTGATTTAGTCTTATTGTAGTCCGGCGTGATATCATATGGTTTCTCGCCTGCCAGTCCAATTACAGCAAAAATCTTGTCGACCGGGTTTGTCGCGCGGCAATTTTTCGTTTCAGAAACAAGCTTTAGTAAGTTTTTACCTTTCCAGGCTTGCCCTGTGAAGTTCATCGGAAATAACCACTCAATGAAAGGGCAAATACCTTTCGATGGTTCTATCAATGTCATTTGTAGGCAATCCGGATCTGAATATGTCATTCCAAGACAGGTCACGGTCAGTAGAAAAGCCTCAAAGTTGACCTTTGGTATAGGACAATCTCCCCACAGGAGATCATACGTAGGCGCGACTGCAAGTTCTTGTATGATCCAAATCCTTAAGAAATAAGGGGCTTTTAACATGGAGTTTAAAGCGCCCCAAGCTGGTGACTCGTGTGAGGCACGCGATGTAAGCCATCAGCTGTAGGGTCTATCAACTCAAAATAACACAAGCTGGTGACTCTCTAGTAGGAAGCCTAAGTCCCTGCAAACGTTTGTTCTCTGGAAAATGAACCAGGTAGCTAAACGGCTGAAGTTCGATGGTTGCAAGTGCTGAGATTATTGCCTGTGTATCGGCTGCCTCTCCCGGGTCTGCCTGGCCAAGCCATGCAGTAACGAGCTTAGATCCAGAGTAAATATCTTTCATGACGCTAACTTGCTCTGAGCGTTCAGTTCGAGAGTCTTGATTAATTCAAATCTGATCGATCCACAGATATCGAGACTCATCAGCCAGCCTAAGACGTCTAAGTGCAGAATCTAGGCTACTGGTTATCATGAACTTTCGATTATTGCACTCCATGTGCTTCACCCGATCAGGAGGCCCCCACATGTAGCTGAGAGCTTCATATGCAGGAGCCTCCTTGCGCAGAAATGAACGAAGGTTGTCATGAAGGGAGTCGTCATCCTGTCCAGGCTTGAGTTCGAAGATGCGGAAAAGATCATTATTTGGTAGCTTGTCGTATTAAAATGACATATTGGGTTTTGCGGGGATGAAATGAACCACACGGTAAAAATATTTAATCTCCCTGTCTTCTATATGTAGAGGAGATGGTTAGCGCCTGATACAGATTCAGTTTTGATGGGCTACCACATACTGAGAGGCTGGAGGACCAATGTGGGGAATGAGACAAAGGTTAGAGGTAAGCTGGAGGGATAAAAGATACACAGATAAATAATATATGATTGATATCAGACCATGGATTACTTTCCGGCAACCTAACCCCGCACCTTGGCAGCAATGTGCACAGCGTTGATGAGCAAATCATCCAGGACAGGGATATGCACGCAGCTTATTAGGGATTGGGCGCCAACGCCAGCTGTACACAAACATGCAAAACCGGGCTGTGCATGTTGACGCCACTTAGCATAGCCCACCTAAGGACCGCTCGAGATTGACGCCAGGTTGGGCTGATCTTAGCTCAGAACGGATTTGCGGTTTCAGCTCCTCACTGATGACTTCCAGTTTCATCATAGCCGATAAGT
This sequence comes from Fusarium sacchari, assembly GCA_017165645.1. NCBI lineage: Eukaryota > Fungi > Ascomycota > Sordariomycetes > Hypocreales > Nectriaceae > Fusarium > Fusarium sacchari. Next base: position 432,239 of record JADANP010000029.1, read on the forward strand.
GCCATGGCAGCGTGCATGAGGCAGCACGCATCCAACCCTATGAACGAGCTGGTTACATGTCATCAGTCCTGCATATTTGCTACCCCGCTATTACTCCCCCAGGATCTTAACCAAGAAGTCATCTGTAACTTCCAAGGCTTCGGCAGCATACCTGAAATATTGATAGATCTCAGATTGGTATGGGTCAATCACTTTCTAGTCGGCTTTGTAGGACAATATACAATCGCGAATTTCCTTGAAGCCCATGACGCGTTTCCCCACTCACGAGAGCGAAAAAGACACATCACAAATAGCATATTGACCTGTCACCAGCTTGCAGCGACTTATATCCTAGTTGACTTCAAGTTCTGATACTGCTATCAATTACTGCTTAGTCCTTACTACACCTATAACAATAGAATTCCATGTGTATTTCTTGAATCCTCAAAGCCGCTTACTCATCGTCATGCTCATTGTTAAAAGATACCGGCCAACTCTCGTACGTAAATTCAATTCCTGCCCTGAGCATGGCCTCATCAACCGTTGCATCCACCCTCTCTGCGTAGTCAAGATCAACAAACTGCAGTCTTTGAAAGCGATCAGTCGCGGCATTAGCAAGCCCCAGCAATCCCTCCTCGAAGCGCTCAATCTCTGTACCGTCCCAGACCAAGTGTAGCGATACTATCGACGGTGGCAATAGCCGCGTAATTGCATATCGGTCTTCCACTTTGCGATCGTGAAAAATATCAAATATAAGCCGTGTGTTCAAAAGGACATGTCGAAGATTCTCAAAGTCCTCAAACGTAGAGGTGGGACGGTAGGAGGGACGTCTTTCATTCACGTCGCGGAGGTCCAGGTGTAATATCTCCAGACCATGCCGGTAATTGCGCACCTTGTCAATGGTATCTATAGATAAGTTGGGCCAAGGGAGTTAACGGAATCTCTTTAAGCTCGTTGTACAAGCTTCAATAACGAGCGACCGAAGGTCCTTGCCTGCGAAGGAGAGCGATCTGTCGAGCGCTAGGGATACGGCTATGTCTCGCAATGGCAGGGTCCTGATCTTGGATACGCCGCCGAATGAGTCTCTGGCCCTCTCGAAAGGGTTCCAGGAGGGAGGGGTGAGAAAGTCAACCTGTGCTAAATGTGGTGCTCTTTCAAGAATGGAAAACATATCGTCATCTATCTCCAGTGTGCGAAGATACGTGAGGTCTGTCACTTCTAGAGCTTCGAAAGCGGTATGTTTAATCGTCTCAAACGCGGAGTTGCGCTTATAAATGATGTGACCTAGCTTGGGGAGCAGGGCAATGATCATTGGGATGAGCTCATGGTGCAAAGCCCTGTAGAAGTCGTCGGTCTTAATGGTATGACTTCGTGCTAGATACTGAAAGATTTCATCGGTAAAGGCTGCGTTGAGCATGAATATATGGTCCTTGTCCTCTGGCCGTCCTGACCCCCTTGGAGAAGAATTCTAAATATTTAGTCGGTCTTCTGCACGGTGCCGCCAAGCTTTGGCAACATCGATGCCCAGATCAGCGCCGCCCCACCTTAAAGAAAGTACGGTTTTTTCCACATCGGCGTTAGAGTATTTTGGATGAACGAACACCATGCGGACCTTCTCAGCGAGATCCTTGCGTGCTCTGACAGTTCGCATGAATTAGTTCAGTCTGTGGCCATAGGCGTAAAGCTCAGATAGTTCGGGGTCGCCATAGCCAGGTACGAATTCATATTACATTATATCCTCTGCAACGGCATGCAGTGTCATACAAGAGACCGCAAGGGAGAACAAGGTATATTTATCGATCGAGTACCATGACTTTTAGTCCGGCTGCGGAGGTTCACGGCATTGTTTTTGCTGGTGTGGGGTTCCGACACCCTTGAGAAGTCTTAGGTCGCCTCAGCAATGCAGACAAAAGTAGGAGAAAATGTCAACGAGAACATCTCGTGGGAGGGAGGCCAGACCAGTCAATTTGGGGCTTATAAGCGATATGCTAGGAGGTGACGTTAATATAATAGAGCCGTGGGAAAGAGATTGTTAGAAGCAGTGTGATATTCCGATAAGTAGGGTAAAAAGGGCTAACTAATATAATATAAGACTGCTATAGTACTACCTAAAGAAAGTACTAACTTATATTTAATCTTTTTACTTTTATTATTTATATATAGTATTAGAATAAGAAATTGTATTTATAACTTTATAATAAAATACTTAAGTAAAAGTTAATTAATAAGTATTAAGCTATTAATTTTATTATATAATAATTATAATTTAAAATAAGTATTAAGCTATTAATTTTATTATATAATAATTATAATTTAAAATAATATAATTAATAAGTAAGTAAGTTACTTTTTTAACCTTTTTAACTTATAGCTTAAAAGCTTAAGGTATAAATTAAAAAGGCTAGCTTTTACTTATTAAATTTCTTTTTAAATTATTATAACCCTTATAGTTATATTATATATACCTTATAAATTATATTTAATTATAAAATAATTACTTAAAATTAATAAAGAAGTATACTAATTAATTTATAATTACTTTATAATTATTAGTAATTATTAGTAATTACTAAAAGAGCTAACTTAATTACTTTAAGTATATATATATATATATTTAATATTAAATAAAACTTAATTTACTAGCTATTAATAAAGTATCTTTATATAAATAAGCCTTATATATATTACTTAATTATTAAAAGATATAATACTTTATAATATGCTTAATATAATGCCTTATATATTTTATAAATATAAACCTAATGTAGACTAGTTTATCTATTTAAAAACCTAATTATTATATTTAAATATTAATATTTATTAATTTATTTTATTTTTTTAATTGTTTTTTAATATTATTACTATTATTTTTTTTATTTTTTAGTATTTTAAATCTTTTTATTATTTATTTTAAATTATTTTTTATTTTCTTTTTTTTCTTTTTTTATTTAATATTTTTTTATTAAAATAAGGCAATTTAATATAAATTATTAGTTATATAATAATCTAAGGTATTGCTTATTAAATATCTCTTTTTTAATAAAAAATAAGTTATATACTTAAGTTAAGTTATATAGTCTTAATTTATTATATTTAAATTAGGTTATATTAATAATTTAAATAGCTATTTAAGGTTTATTATTATCTTTATCGTTTTTAATAGTATTTACTTTTTTACTTTTAAAAATATAAAGTATTAATTTATTATTATAATTAAATAGAATATAATACTTATATTATATATACCTTATTAATTTTTACTAATTATAAATTAATTTATATTATATTAAAAAAAAGACTTATTATAAGCCGCTTTACTAGCTTATAATAGACTTATAACTTAACTTATAGACTTATTATAAGCCTAACTTGCCTAATTATAAGCCCTTATAGTATATATATATATTTATTTAGTATTAAATAAAACTTAGCTTATTAGCTATTAATAAAACTTCTTTATATTAATAAACTTAATATATATTATTCAATTAATAAAAAATATAATACTTAAGTTAAGCTTAATATATATATTTTATATTTTAATAAATATAAACTTAATATAAATTAGTTTTTTTAATTAAAACCCTAATTATTATATTTATACTTTTAGTTAGTTTTAATAAGGCTTTTATATTTAAGGTTTTTATAACCTTTTCTATTATAGTTTTAGTAAATAAGTTTAAATTTATTTTTAGTTATAGTTTTAATAGTTTTAATAGTAATTAATTTAAATTTAATTCTATAAAAGGTATTAATATTTTATTATTTTTTTTAGTTTATAATATAGTAAAGTTTATTTTTTTTATTATTTTATATTATATATATTATTTTAATTTCCTTAAATAACTTAATTTTACTGCTATTTTAATATATTTAAGTAAGGTATTAAATTTAAATATTTTATATAATTTTACTTAAATAATTTCTTTAAGTTTATTTAAAAAAATAATATAAAAATATTTTAATTATAATAATTATATTATTTTAATTTTTTTAAGTTTATATATTAGCCCTAAAAGGTATTTAAGTATTTTTAAAATCTATTATAATTTAAATCTTCCTTACTTTTTAAGTAATAAAGCTTTATTAAATTAATATTATTAAGTTAGTTGCCTTAATTATAGCCTAAACCTAGACATATTTAATTTAGCTAAAAAGCCTAACTTTTTAACTAGTTAAAATCTTTTTCTTATAACTTTATTTTAAAGGTCTTATACTAACCTTTATAATATACTATACTTTAATTATTTAATATATAATAAGTTATTTAACTTAACTTTTATAGCTTTTAATTATAATTATTAATAATACTATAGCTGCTTTATTATAATACTTAAAGAAAGCCTATAATTTAATTTTAATAAGGCTTATTTTATTAAAAGCTTTAATATAATTTCTTTAATTAATTAATTTATTAATTAATATAATTATAATAATCTTTATAATATAATTATAGAAATTATATTAATTTAAAAATATATAAATAATATTAACTATATTAAGCTAATAGCCTTTAATTATAAAATCTTTATAGACTTATAGCCTTATTATTAGTTAATTAATAAAAAGATCCTTAAGCTTAAAATAAAAAAGCTTAATAAGCTTAAAAATAAATTAATTAAAAAGATAACTTTAAGTTATAATTAGTTAATATTTATTAAAGCTATTTACCTAAATAGCTTATATAATAAGTAGCTTAAAGGCATTAAATAGTAGGCTAAAAGGGTATTAAAGAAAATTAAGCTATTATAAAAATAAGAGAGATAGTATATTATAAAATAAATAAAAAAGAGGTAATTATAAGGTTTAAAGAAAAAATATATTAAGTTTTATATAAATTTAAGTAAGTTATTAAAAGTAAATAACTATTAGTAAAAAAGGGTAAAGATAGAGATTATATTATATAGTATATAACTAGTATTTAATTATAAAGACTAGCTAAATATTAATATACTATTAATATAAATAGGGAAATAATTATATTATAACTTTAATAGTTATATTATATATAAAATAGGATTTTTATTATATTTAATTAATTTTACTTTAGATATTTAAAAATAACCTTTTATTTATATATTTTATATTAAATTAATTTATATTAAACTAATTAATATTAACCTAATAAAACTTTAAAAATACTATACTTTAAAAATAATAATAGCTTTATATTATATTATTTTCATTTAAATAGTTAAGTATATAAAATATATTTATTTAGTATTTTTATAGATTTTAGCTTATTAATTATTAATAAAATTTCTTTATATTAATTAAGCCTTATATATATTAAGTTTATTATTAAAAGATATAATATTTTAGTAACTACTTAGTAATATATCTTATATAATTTACTAATAATAAACTTAAATATAATTTAATTTAATATAATTAAATTTAATTATTATATATTAATAGCTTTTATTTATATTATATTATATTATATTAAGTAATATAAATATAATTTTTATAAATATTAACTTTATTTATTAATAAGGTATTATTAATTATTAAGGTTAATAGACTATAATACCTAGTAACCTTAGTTTAATACTTTACTTATTAATTAATTAAAAAATAAAAGATATAAATAACTTATTTTAAAATAAAAATAAAAAAGTTAAATAATTTTATAAATAATTTAAAAATATTAATAATAAATTAAATAAAATATATTAAGTATTAAAAGACTTTATTATACTTTAATAGCAGTAAAATTAAAATAATAATAATATTTAATAAAAATATATAACCCAACTTTAATAATTAATAATAAAAAAAACCTAAAGGAAATCTTTAAGCCTAATTTACTTAAGTTTTTTAATAGTATTTTTAATAAGCTATTTATATTTCTTACTTAAAGTAAAGCCTTTATTACTTACTATTTAAACTAGTTTTATAGTAATTTTACTAAAATAATATATATAGCTTAAAGACTTATTAAAACTACTATTAAATAGTTTTAATTTATTATAAATAACTATATAAATAACCTATTCTTCTGCCTATAGTTAAAAATTACTTTACTTTTTAAAAATAATAAATATAAAGTATTACTTTAAGTTTTAAAAAGTAAAAAAGTAAATATTATTAAAAAAAAATAAAAATAATAGTAAACTATTAATAGCTATTAAAGCTTTTAATATAATTTAATTTAAATATAATAAATTAAAACTACTTAACTTTACTTAAGTATATAACTTATTTTTAAGTAAAAAAGAAATACTTAATAAGTATTATTTAATTATTTCTAAGAAATAATAATTAATTTTAAAATATATTATATTAATAATAGAGATTTTATATTAAAATAGCCTAAGAAAATAAAATATAAATATAAATATAAATAAAAAATAACTATATTATAAAAGTAAAAAATAAAAATAATTTATTTTAAATAGATATTTATATTTAAAATAAATATATAACCTAATAAAAAGAAAAACTATTACTATAATTAAAAAGAAAAAGAGAATTAACTTTAATTTAAATAATAAATTTAATATTAATTTAATCTCTAATAAAGGTATAAATAAATTATTATTATAAATATTTAATAAAGTAAAGATATTTCTTAAAGTAAAAAAAGATATTAATTAATATAAGCCTTATTTAATAGTAAATAATATTTTTATTAAAATTATAATAAAATAACTTAATTAATATTATAATTACTTAAACTATATTATAGCCTTAAGAGTTATATAAATCTTTAAAGCTTAAAAAATTAGAAAAAAGGTAAATTAAGTTATTTAAAATAAAAAAAATATATTATAATTTAATAAATTTTAAAATTAAACTAAATATATAATAAAATACTTAAATATATAAAACTTATTAAAAGAAAGGTAATTATAAAATAAAATAATACTATTTATATTTAATTATATATAAAAACTAAAATATAAAACTTAATAATACTTAAAAAAAGAATTTAAATTAAAAGATATTTATAAAGATATTTAAAGTATTAATAAATATTAATAAATATATTAAATATTATATATATAATATTATTACTTATAATATTAATAAAATAAAAAAGTAAATAATTACTTTTTAATATAAATTAAAAAAATATAAAAAATAAAAAACTTTATTTAATTATTAATACCTTAAGATATTAAATTACTAGAAAATATTAAAAAATATAAGTAAATAAATTTATAATATATATTAAAATATAAAAATAAGCCTTAAATTGTATTTTAAACTTTAACTAAAGTATAAAATAGAAAATATATATTTAAATTAAATAAAATTAAATAAGAATTTAAATAAAAATATTTATAAAGCTATTATAAAAATAAATAAGTTAAAAAGAATAAAATAATACCTTTAAAACTAGCTAAATAAAAAAAGATTAGAATATAAAGATAAAATAAAATAATTAATATAAAAAATAAAAATAAAGTATTAATATAAACTAGCTATATAATATAATTACTTTAATAATATAAATTACTATAAAAGTAAATATAATTAAAATTACTTTAAAAAAAAAAAAAACTTACTATTTATAATAAAGTATTAAGTAAATAAAAAAATAAAAGAAAATAAACTTTTTATAAAATCTTTATAAATTATAATTAATAAATATATTTAAATATATTTAAATATAAAAGTTAAAATTAAAGATAAATAATTAAATATATTTATATATAGAAAAGCTATTATAATACTTATTTTCTTTAGAATAATAATAAATTAAGGCTATTATAAAAAAATAAATAAAAACCTTTATATAATATAAAGTAAAGAAAATAGTACTTATATTTATATAAATAAAAATATTAATTAAAAGATTAATTACTTAAAGGTATTTATTAATAAAATAAATTAAAGTATTAATTTTAATATTATTTTTATTTTAAAATATAACTTAATACTTAAATACTTATAACTAATATATTATAAGTTATAAGTTAATTAAAAAACTAGCTAAATAAATAATAAAAATTACCTTTTAAATAATAAAATTAATTTAAATAATAATAATATAAAATCTTAAACTTTAATTAAAGAAAGTAATAAAGATTAAAGTAATAAAATATTATTTATTTTAAAAGAAATATAATATAAGTTTTATAAAAATAGAAATAAATATATAAAGAAATTAATAGGTATTTTTTAAAAGATAGTTTAAATAATTAAATTATAATATTTAAAAAATAAAATAAATTATTAAGAAGGAATTTAATAAATAACTTAAAAATATATTTATAAAGTATTATATTAAAAGAAATTAAAAATAAAGTTATTTTAATATATAAATTATAATATTAAAATTATATTAAAAGATAATAAAAACTTTAAATTTTTTTTAATATATAACCTTATTAAATTAAGGCTTAATATATTTAATAAATAAATAAAAGATATATTATAAAAGAAATATATTAAAATATTAAAATCTTTAATTAAATTTTTAATTAAATCTTTAATTAAATCTTTAATTATTATTATAGTTAATTAGTAATAGCTAGGTAGATATAATAGTATTATATTAATTAAAGCTTAAAAGGCAGGATTTTTAAGTAAAGGGTTTTTATAATAAACTTAAAAAAGTTTTAAGATTATATAATAAGAGATTAATTAGCCTTATTATTAAGGTATTATTATAATTATCTTTTTCTTTTTATTTAGCTATTTTTAACTAAAATAGTAATAAAATTAAATTATATAATTATTAATAGATTTTTATTATTATATATTTACTTATAGTAATTAATTCCTTATAAGGATTTATATAAAAATAGTAATATATATTTTAGCTATTTTATATATAAAACCTATTATAAGTTTATAAATAATCTTATAATAATATCTTATAGCCTTAAAAAATTTTATATTTTCTAACTTATAATTAACCTTTTAATTTTTTAAACTTTTATAAGACTTTTAATTTCTCTTTAATTATAAATATTTAATTTTCTTTTTTTTTACTTTTTTTTTCTTTTTATTTTATATAATTTTTTTAATTTATATATCTTTTTTTTTATATCCTTATCTTTTAGCCTTTTACCTTTTTATAACAGTTATACCTAACTACTACGCCACAGGGCAAAAGGTTAGGCTATAACTACTATTATAGTAATTATAGTAATATATATAACTGCTTATAGAGCCTTATAGCGCTATTATAGGTATAAATTATAATATAATACTCCCTCTTTAGTGGCTTATAACCTAGAAGCCTGCTAAAGCTAGCTATTATAGAGAGATATTACGACCTAACGATAAAAGGCACTTATATCACATATACCTTACTTTCTTTAACTAATCATAACGTGGCTCGCATCTTACCCCAGAACATTCTATAAGCCTTATAAACTGACTTATAATATAGACTTATAGCTTATTATAAGCCAGGCTTAATATATTATAAGCTACCTACTATATATATATATTTATTTTAGTAGTAAATAGAATATAGCTACTAGCTATTAATAAAACTTCTTTATATTAATTAAGCCTAATATATATTAAATCTACTATTAAGAGATATAATACCTTAATAATTACTTAGTATTATGCCCTATACTATCTATTAATAATAAACCTAGTATAACTTAGTTTAATATAGTTAAACCTAAACTATTATATATTAATAGCTCTTATTTAGATTATACTATATAATACTAAGTAATATAAATATAATAATACCTATTACCTTAATTTAACCTTTTAACTTAAGATATATATAGTACTATCCTTAATAAGAAAATCCTTTTAATATAGTAAGTATTCCTATAAATACTAATAATAAAGAAAAAAGAGAAATTATTCTAGCTTATTTAAATACTTATAAAAATAAGGTTATAAAACTTAAATATAGACTTAAATACCTAAATATATAATATAATAAATTACTAAATAATACCAAAAATAATATAAAAATCTCTTAAAATAAAATTAAGGAATTAGAAAGAAAAGTAATTAATCTTTTAAATATTATAAAGGCCTTAAGAGTAAAAGCCAAGAAAAATCAAAAGCTCTATAAAGAGTATATTAAGTATATTATAGCCCTTATAGCTATTAGAAAAGACCCTAGAGAAATCCTTTAACCTTATTAGCCTAAACCTTTTAATAGTAATATAAATAAACTTTAAAGATTCCTTATTAACCTTTAAAGTTATTAGATATATTACCTTATTTAATTTATTACTAAAGAACTTAAGGTTAAATATAAAATAAGCTTCTTTAAAGATAAAGTACTATAACTTATAAAACCTCTTATCTATAACTATATTAATAATCTAAAGAAAAACTATTAAATTAATATAAAATATATCTATAAAAACTATAAATACTTTAAAGAAAAACTTAAGATATTTTTAATATTATAAATAAAAAACAAATTATAGAAATAAAAATCTAATAACTTAAGTAATATAAATTAATAGTAAATTACCTAGCTAAATACTATTACTAAGTAATAAAACTTAATTAAAATAAAAAAGTATATATAATATAAGTATACTTAGAACTTAAATCTAAAGTAAAAGATACTATAATAAATATTTAACCTAAATCTATAAACCTTAATAAGCTAGCCTATATTACAGTTAAGATTAATAATTAGCAATATAAATAATAAAAGAAAAATAAGCCAAAAAGCAAAAAAGATTATATAACCCTTATTAGAATACTAATTAATAAAATACTAATTAAAAAAAAAAGCATATAATAATACCTTTTATAAAACTAAATTAAAACTAATAAAACTATTAAAGTTATAAAGAAAGATAAGTCTAAAATTACTTACTAGAATTATAGTAAGAAAAGATACTATAATCTAAAATATAAAAACCCTATTAAAACTAACTAAAAATATAAACTAATACCTAAAGGTAAGAAATAAATTAATAATATTAAAAAGGAAAAAGAATCCTAAATAGTAATCTATTTTATTAATATAGCCTAATTAGGATATAATATATTAAGATTATCTAATAGTACTTAAGTTAATAACCTATTCCTTAGTAAGAAATAAATACTTAATAAATACTACTTAGATATTCTTAAAGAATAATAACTAATTCTAGGATATACTATGCTAACTACTAAAATTCAATATAAAAGTAATCTAGAAAAATAAAAAATAAGGATAAATAAAAATAAAAAAAATAATATTAAAAGAAAAAAAAAAGCCAGATAACCTATCCTAGATAGATACTAGTATTTAAACTAGAAATATAAAATAAAGAGGAAAAAACTATTACTATAGTTAAAAAGGAAAAAGAAATTAACCCTAACCTAGATTATAAACCTAGTATTAACCCTAAGTTTAATAAAAATCTAGATAATATATTATTATAAATCTTTAATAAAATAGGAATACCTCTTAATATAAAGAATAGTATTATTTAATATAAAACCTACTTTATAATAGATAATATTCCTATTAAAACCACTATAAAACAGTTAAATTAGCATTATAGAGACCTAAACTATACCTTAGTATTTAAAACTATTTAAAATTTTAAATAAAAAAAATCAAGAAAAGGGTAAACTAAATAATTTAGAATATAAAAATTATATTATAATATAATAAAGATAGAAACTAAATATAATATAGTAAGGCACTTAAGTATATAGAGTATACTAGAGAATAAGCTATTATAAAATAAGATAATAATATCTATATTTAATCCTATATTAAGGAAAAAGTAAAAGACCCTATAATACTAAAAAAAGAAATTTAAATAAAAAAAGATCTATAAAGATACCTAAAATACCCTAATTACTAGTAGATATTATAGATATTATATATATAATACTATTACTTATAATATAGGCAAGAAAAAGAAATAAATAATTACTTTTTAATATAAATTAAAAAATATAGAAAATAAAAACCCTATTTAATTATTAATACCCTAGGATATTAAATTACTAGAAAATATAAAGAGATTTAAGTAGCTAAACTTATAGTATATACTAAAATATAGGAAAAAGCCTTAAATTATATTTAAAACTCTTATTATATTATAAAATAAAGATAAGATATTTAAAGCTAATAGGACCTAGAAAGAAAAACCTTAAACTAAGAACTTTATAAAGCTATTTTAAAAGAAAATAGGCTAGGGAAAAAACAGGATAATACCCCTAAAATAAGCCAGATAAATAAAATACTAGCCTTTATAGATAAAAATAAAAAGATAAAAAAGCTTACTATAAAAGTAAAAGCAGCCTTTTAATATAAACTAGCTATATAGTATAAATACCTTAATAATATTAATTACTATAAAAGTAAATATAGCTATAACTACCTATAGAGAAAAAAAACATACTATTTATAATAAAGCGCTAGATAAGCAGTAAGTAATAGAGAATAAACCCCCTATAAAAGCTCTAAGAATAGCTATAAAATATAATAGCTAAAGAACCTGCCTATAATTAAAAGTTAGAATTAAAGGTAAGTAATTAGATATACTTATAAATAGCAGTATAGTAATAAACTTTATTAACCTTAATATAGTTTAATAAACTTTAATTTTATAGAAAAAATAAAAAACTATAATTAATTTATATTATATAAAGTAAAGAAAGATAAGCCTATAGATATAAAAATAAATAAATTACTTAAGAGATTAATTACCTTAAGATTTTTATAAATAGAAAAATTAAGGTATTAACTTTAATATTATACCTATAAATAGATTTAATCTAATCTTAAGATATCTATAATTAACTTACTATAACCTATAATTTAACTAAAAACTAGCCAGATAAACTATAAAGATTACCCTTTAAATAATAAAATTAATTTAAATAATAATAAAATAAGATCTTAAACTTTAACTAATAAAAGCAGTAAAGTCAGGTATAATAAAGTATTACCTATTTTAAAAAAAACCTAATATAAGTACTATAAAGGCAGAATAAAATATATCAAATAAATAATAATAAAACCTCTTAAAAGATAGTTTAAATAACTAGACTATAATCTCTAAAAAGATAAATAGATTACTAAACAGGAATCTAATAAATAACTTAAGAATATATCTATTTAGTATTATATTTATAAAAAAACTATTTTAAGAAAAGCTAGATATAAATTACCTTAATATATAGATTATAATATTAAAATATATATTAAAAAAAGGCAAGAATTTAAATTCTTCCCTATCTATAACCTATCTTAAGATAAGCTTAATATACTTAAGAAATAGTTAAATAATATACTATAAAAAGGATATATTAGACTGTTAAAATCCTTAGCAGGATACCTAGTTATATTTTACTAAAACCTAATTTAAATAAACTATAACTATAGTAGATTACTAATAGCTTAATAAGATACTAATAAGGATAAAATACTATTACTACTTATTTACTAAGCTTAAAGATTAACTATTTAATAAGAAATAATTCACTGCCTTAGATCTTAAATCTACTTATAACCTTATTTAAAATTAAAAAAGGTAATAAATAGAAAATAGCCTTTAGAATAAAATATAGGACTATTTAAACACCTTTTATTTAATTAATATACCTATATCATTTTAATCTATCCTTATAAATCTACTTTTAAGAGTAACCTTATACTTTCTAGTTTACTACCTAAATAGGCCTGTTTCTAACAACAAGAGAAAAAGGAGACAACCCCCCCCACCCCCCCCACAAGGAAAAGAAGAAAGAGGCCACCCCCCCACGAAACCCCCCGCAAAACCCACCCCCCCAAGAAAAAAAAAAAAAAACCCCAACCTCTTACCTAATATAAAAAAAAAGTATATAATAGAGCTATAAGGTTTTAAAAGTACTATAAGATACTAATATACTTATTAAATCTATAAAAAGTCATTTTTAACTAGTATAAGTATATACTTAGATATAAATCTTATTAATAAAATCTAAATAGATAAATATAAGCATTATAGTAATTCTAAAATAGAAAATACCTACCTGTAATTAAAGGAAATATAATCCCTTTTTAAGGTTTACTAACTATTATTAATAAGTTATTAATTATTAAAATAATACGATATTATAAATAGAAAAACTATAAAAGATAAAAATTAAAAAATACTTTAATAAATAAATACATTTATAATAAATTGAATAAATCTGCCTAATAAAGAAATATAATTAATTATAGCTAAAATACTAATACTACATAAATTAAAATATAATTACTAAAAATATTTTATATTATTAATGCTAATTAACTTAAATTAAGTTACTAAATAACTAGATATAATCATACTTAAAAAATAAATCTAATATAAAAGATAAAATATTATAATAGGCTTAATAAAGTATTACTATATTTATATCTAGAAAAACTAAATAGCTATATTTAAATTAACTATTAGGCTAAATAATTTTATTTATAATAAACAATAAGTTATAAAGTTATAAAATAGGATAAAAAATATAAAACAACCTTAATAGATATTACTTAAATATACAAAAAAATACCCTTTTTAACTTAATACTAATTTAATAAATATAAATAGAATGAATTCAAACTAATAGTATACTATATAAAAACAATCAATAAAATAACTAAAGGTACGATTATAATACGTAATAAATATTGTAATTTATAATAGCATATATAAATATCCTAAAAAAATTCCATAATTATGAATACTATAGCAATAGCCAATTTTTTAATAAGAAATCTATAACTAATAATTAAAAAAATAGATCCCTAGAACTTAATACAGCTACAATTAAGACTAGTTTTATTAAATAATCTATAAAACTATTATAATAAAATAATTTTTAAAATCTTTATACCTTAATATCAATAAAACTTAATATAACTAGTAATAACTAAAAGTATAATATTACCTTAAAAAATCAAATTTAACCTATAAAATAATAAACATAAGTATAAAATCAAAATAACCTCATAAACATTATTAAATTACTCCTTATAATACTAAACTTATAATAAAATAATTATCTATAAACCCTAATTATTAAATTAATAAACATATATTAAAACTAATATAAATATACTAATAACTGATTAGACATAAAAACATAATAAAAATAAACAATCCTTAAATAAAGATATTGATATTAAAACCGTATCAAAAATCTCGACTTAGCATTTAATAAAATATACTTTTATAGCGTCTATACTCTTCTTAAAAAATTATAACAATAACTAAGAAATATTTATAAATAAGTGATAACTATATATTATATAAAATTAGCCTAATAATAATATAATTTATACGCAACTAATACATAAGTACTATAAATAAGAATTGATTAAATACAAAATTATATATAATTTTAATATAAAATATTAAACTAATAGTATATATATAAACTTATATAACGTATAAAATATCTATATATAGCTAAAAGTAAATAAATATTTTACTAAGGTATAAAATAACTATACTACCTATGCCTATAGGGGATTATAGTTAAGTATAGGGCTTCGCATATAAACCTATATAAGTTAACTTTTATACGACTAATATTAAATAATAACTTAAGGTACTCAACTTATAATAGATTTTTCTTATAATATATCAAAGTTATTAAATAGATAATTTTAAAAAATCTATAAATCGTATTATAATATATAGTTAACTAACTAATACTAAATTCTTATATTCCTGCTATACTAAAGATATCCTATAGATATAAAGAACGTATTATGCTTATATTTTTTACTAATTAGTTATGAATCCTAGTATACAAGCCTACCTATAATCTTATAAAAATCCTTTTTAATACAGGACTTAAGTATTAATAGTACAACTTTTATAATTACTTATAGTATAACTTTAAAATTAAATTTAATAACTCCTATAATTCATTATTAATTATAAGTTAACAGATTAAACTATCGGCAATAAATCATTAGTACTTAAATAGTACTTAAAGAATTATTAACTATAAATATAAAAATTAATTAAATCCCTAAGACAACTTTTAAGTAGCCTACAACTTGCCGATAATACTATATCCTAATATTAAGCATAAAGCTTATACTATAGGCTTATTATAGAACTTTCGGTTTATACCTAATATATATTACGCTAACAATATATCATAGAAAAAGTTAATTAAATCTAGCATTTATTATAAAAGTAAAGATCTAATAAATCTTTTATATAATTACCTAGTTAAATAGAAATATAAATTTATTAAGAAATATATAAAAAACTACCTATAATGTTAAAATAGTTAAAGAAATAACCTAATTTTAAAAGGCTTAGCTAATATAGTTGATCTAGCTATATAAAACATATAAATAGACTACTTTAAATATATAGTAGAAAGACTATAATTTTATTAGACTGTTTAAGGTATTATAAAATCCTTAGCAAAATAACTATAAACTTTAGACTTAGTTATTAAGAGTTAATCTTCAATTTAATCTTTTATATTTTTATTTACTTAAATTAGCAGTAGATATAATAAAGTGTTAAAATAGAAATAACACTTATAATAAATTACAGGACTAGAAATCTATAAAGTAAAGGTAATTAGGAAAACAGATATAATTAATAGATAAAGAATATACCTAATTAAATAGAAAAACTACCTAGAAAGTAATAATATATAGAAACCCCTAAAATACCTTATTAATGCCTAATAATTACTAAAGAACTTCTACTGGTAATATTAGCAGAAAAAATCTTACCCTAGTTAATAATATCTATAGCCTCTAATAATTAAGCCTTAATAGCAGTAAAAGACTTAGTATTATCTAGGACTTTAAGTTTATCTATAGTCTTAATATTATAATAAAGTATTTTATTACTATACTCTTATAACTATCTTTTCTAATAATAAAATTATATTAAATAATTTAAATACTTATTTATTTATTACTATAATTATAATAACTTAGATTCTATAACCTCCTCTTTATGCTTTAAATAATACTTCTCTGCAGTAAAATAATTAGCTATAAAAATATTAATATAAAAAGAAATATAAAAAAAATAACTTATAAACCTTTAAGGATTAAAATACCCTTACTATTGTATTTATAACTATAATAAGTGCACTAAGTATATTTTAAATAACCCTCTTTAGCCTAGTACTTTAGGCCCTAAGGCTTATAATAACTGCATAGTATAATAAGAAAACTTATATTCTTAATTAAAATCGCTTATACCTGACGATTATAAGTAGCCTTAAACTTTAAATATAGTATTAATATATGTCGAATAGATATAGGAATAAAAGTTTATAATTAAACTATTATAATATACGAGGATATATAAAACTTGTTAATAAATATATAGGTTTATAACTAATATAATATATATAAAAATAAGCTATTAAACATTTAATTGTAATATAAAAAATAGACTTTAATTTTAAATATATCAGATAAGTAATATATTATAATAACTTTATACATTATTTACTATAATATATATTAATAGTTAATTTTAAAACTAATCTTATATCTAATATAAAAATTATAAAAAGTATAAAATGTTATATTATTTAATAAATAAAAAAAGCTAAAAATTACTTACTTACTTATATATACTTTAATATATAAATATATAATTAAAAATCCAAATAAAATTAATTAATTTTAAAATTAAATAATTTTATAAAATTCTTTTATACCTTTACTATTTTTTTAATTATTAAAACTTAGTTATATAAAACTTTATATATAATATAATAATATTCTCGCTTAAACATAATTTTCCGTGTATTAAAATTAATACTTAGAATTTTAATAGAAGTTTTATTTAAGTATTCGTATAATAAATACTGCTTTAATATTAGCATTTTACTATTTAATTAATTAATACTTTTTCATTATTAAATCCCTTTTTTAATAAGATAATTCATACAATAAAATAGGCTATATATAGTTTATTTTCTATAATATACTTTCTATTTAGTTAAGTATTTACTGTTATAGTATAAGTACATTTAATATTAAATTAAAAGCTACTAATAATTTAATAAGCATATAAATACTACAATTAAGCTATAATAATTAGGCCTATAAAATAATTATATAGGGGGTACTGCTATTAAGTTAAAACCTGCCGATTAAAAAGCATAATAAGTAAATATTCCTAACTGAAGATCTAATTAATATAGCTTAATTAAATTTATTTTAATAAGGGATAACTTTAATCCCATAATATCTTTAATATTAAACAGAATAGTTATTAATTTTTAATATAAATAATAGTTTAATTTAATATTTTTTATAAAATTAGGGGACTTATAATCTAAATAAAAGTAGATTTAACTAATATTAGATACTAAATTATAGAATTCTATTATTTGGTATTTTTAAAATTAAATAAATTTAAGTAATTATTATAATTATTTTTTAATAATAAAAAAATATAAAAAAAATATAAAATAAATAAATAAATATTAAAAAACTTTAATTTTTATTAATATAATTTAAAATAATATTCTAAATAACTTTATTAATTTTATTAGTTAATTTAAAAAAAGATAAAAAAATTTAAAAAATTAATTTTTATATAATCAAAAATCAAATAATTAAAATTTTTAATTATTAATAAATAATTTATAATATTAAAAATAAAAAACTTAATATAAAACATAATTATATTAATAAATTTAAATTATTTATATACTAAAATATTTAATATAAAATTATAAATAATTAAATAATTATAAAATTAAAAATATATAAATATATAATTATTAAAATAAAAATATTTTTTAAATTAATAAAATTAAATAATAATATTTTATTAAAATAATTAAATTGTTAATTAAATTCATAATTATAATAATAATTAAAAAATTACACTTTTAATAATAAATAAAATACTATATTATATAAATATAAAATTATATAAAAATAATAATATAAAAAATAAATCTATTTTAAAAATAATAAATTAATTTTAAATTAATTTTATTTATATTTTATAAATAAAACTTAGTATTTATTATATTATTATTAAAAAAAATTATTTAAAGCTTTTTAGAAAAATATATTAATATTAAATATAATTTAATAATATATTTAAAGGGGATAATAAAAATTACTATTTATAATATAATAATAAATAAATATATAATAATTATTAAAATTTTAAAAATAAATATTAATAAAAAAATAATTTAATTATTAAAAAATCTTTTAAAATAAACTAATATAAAACTTTATAAAATTTTATATAAAAAATCTAATAATACTAATTTAATATCTAATAAATAATTTTAAAATTTTAAAAATTAAAAATAAATAAATAATATTTAAAAATTTAATAATTTTATAAATTAATTATTTTTAATTAAATATTATATAATTATAAATATAAAAATAATATATAAAAAAAAGTATAATAATATAATATATTGATTAATAATATTATAAATAATATCTTTAATAATAATATTAATAATTTATAAAAAAACCTTATAAATTTTTTTAATACTTAATTTAATATATTTAAATAAAGCGAGATATTAAAAAAAAATATTTATACGGCTTATTATTAAAATTAATAAACTTTAATAAAATAAATAAATATACTTTAAATAATAAGGAGTTTTATAATAAATTCTATTAATATAAATATATTATTATAATTACCTATATAAACTTTAATATAATAAAAATTTAAAATAAATATAAACTATTATATTATAATATATCATTTAATTAAGTTATTTTAATTAAAAAAATTAAATTATAATAGATTATTAAAAATTATAATAACTTAAAAAATTTAAAATAATAAATAATAATATTTAAAAAATAATTATTAATAAATACTATATATTTAATACTTATATAATACATTATAAAAATATAAAATTAAATTAATTTATTTAATAATAAAATTACTTTAAAAATATAATTATATATTAATAATATAATTTAAGTAAATTTTACAACTTTTAAAAAAAATATTATATTAAATTAATTAAAATTATTAATTAATTATATAATTATTATAAAAAATTTATAAATATTATAATATAATAAAGCTTATATAAATAAAATCTAAAAATAAAAATTATAGTTACTTAATATTTATAGACTAATTATTAATTAATAAATAAAATTATATTAAATTACAATAATATATATTAATAATTATAAAATACTATTATAATATATAAATAATATTAATAAATTAAAAATTATAATAAAAATATATTAAATTAATAAAATATAAATTTTAACAAAATAATTTATAGATTAAAAAAAAAATAATAAATAAATTATATATAAAAAATAAAATTAATAAATTATTTAATTAAAATTTAAATATTTAAAACTTAAAAAAAATTTAAATAAAAAAACTTAAAAAAATAATAATTTAATATAAATTTATAGCAAATTAATATTAACTTATTAATTTCTTTAATATTAATTAAAAAATTATAATGTTTTATTAATAAACTAAATCATTTTATATATATATTATAAATCATTAATTTTAAAAATTAATATTATAATTAATAAATTTAATTAAACTTTAATTTTCTTATTAATAATAATTTTTATATAATAAAATAATAATTAAAATTAAATTATTAATATATATATATTAAATAAAATAATTATAATAATAAATTAACTTTATATTATTATATAACGATATTATATTAATAAATTAATTATAAATAAATTAAATTAATTAACTTTATATATATTATAATTAATAATAATATATAAATAATAAAATGTTATTATTTATATTTAAAATTAAAATATTTATAATATAAAATAAAATATATATAAAATAAATAATATAAAATAATTATATAAAAATACTAATAAATAAATAAATTCTAGATAAACTTAAAAGGCTTATAATAAAAAAGTTAATATAAAATAGAAAATTTATGATATGCTATATTAGGATAATCAAAGTAAAAAATATTAAATAATATAATTTAAATATAAAAAAAATTTACCTTAATTAATAAAATACTTATATATAAATGAATAAAAAGTTATGTGTAATTAAATAAAATAATTACCTTATTAGATAAAAATAATTAAATTACAATTAAAATATAGCCTATTTAATCTTAAAAATATTATATAAATATAATAGCTTATAACTTTAGATTAATTAATAAATTAATAAATTAAAATCTTTAAATATTTTAATTTAATTAAAAATGTAATTAAATTTATTTAATTTTTTAAAAATAAATATAATAAAATAAATATGAAAAAATATTATAATATAACCTAATTTAACTTAAATTAAAATAATATATAAATAAATTAGGCTATTTTTATATTAAAATAAATATTATATTTTAAATAAAAAAAATTATTTTATAAATATAAATATAATTTTAATGAATAATTAATTAAATATTATTAGATAGTATAATTTTTTTAAATAATTTTTAAATGTAAATTATAACTTAAAAATATAATTTAACCTAATAAAATACACTTTAATAATTTACTAATAAACTTTATATTAATCTTAATAAATATTACTAAAAATCCTCTATTTACATTATTACTTTTATAATAATAAGTAATAAAATAAACTTAATAAATAATTAAAAAGTATATATCTTAATTAATAAAACCTATAAATATTTTAATTTAATACTAAATAAATAATAATATAACTTATTTAATTAATAAAATATTAAAAAAATTTTTATCTATTAAAAATTATAAAATAATAAATTTAATTATTATAAATAATATTTATATTAAAAATATAAATCAAAATATTATTAAAAATATGAGAATATTAAATAATTATATTTTATTTAAATTATAAACTATTAAAAAAAAAAATAATAAATTAGTAAATTAAATAATTTATATTAAATAAATAAGGCTATATTATTATTTTAATAATTAAATTAAAAATAATATATAAAATTTATTATATTAATAATTTAAAATATAAAATCTAAAAATTTTTATAGTATTATAGATAATAATTATATAAAAATTTATTATTATAAATTAAATCTATAAAAAAAATATCTTATTTAAGTTAAAAAAATTATTATAATAAATTATAAGTTAATATTAAAATATATTAAAAAATCAAAAGGGATAAATATTAAATTAATTATTAAAATATTAAATTAATTATTTAATTTTAATTATAAGATTATTAATTAAGTTATAACTTAATTAAAATATATAATTATAAAATAATATTATTAAATAATAATATTTATATTATCAAAATAATATATAATCTAATTTAATATTAATTAAATATAAATTATAGCAATGCGAAATAATAGTTAAAATAATTTTTAATAAATTAAAGCTATTTAAAATAGTTTTAAATATAAATTATTAAACGCTAAATTCTAAAAAATAGCTGAGATATAAATATTAAAAAATATTAAAAATAATATTACTTATATAAAATATTATAAATTTATTATTTTTTTAATATTTTATAATATATTTTATAAATAATATTAAAATATATTTTAATAGTTATTTAATTTTAAATAATAAAAATATTAAATAATTTAATGTTTTATTATATTTATAATTAATTTTAAATAATTTAAATAAGTATTTATTATTTAATAAAAAAGTTTATATATTTATATTAATTTATACACAATAATATAATTATAATTTTAAATTTACTATTATTTTTTTAATTTTCTTAATATCTAATTTATTTAATAAAATATATTATTAGCTTTAATGTATTTATTAAATAATTTATCTTTTATCATTTAAAAATTAATTTAGTAATTAAGAAATTTATAAATAAGTTTTAAACTTTAATAAGTTAATTATAATATATATATAATATATAATACTAAAATAATAATATTATATAGTGTTAACTATATAAATTATTTAAGTATAAATATATTAATATAATATTTAATATATAGAACTAAATAAATGTAAATTAATAAATATATTAAATATAATAATTTTAAAATCTCTTTTAAAATAGCTTTAATAATTTATAATTCATAAATATTATTCTATATAATTTACTTTATATAACTAGGTTATTTTAATATAATATTAAATAATTAATAAAATCTTATATAACTTATATAAAATTAGTAATTAAATTATAATATTAACCTTATAAATTTATATACTAAGTACCTGTAATAAAAAGTTATATAACTTAAATCTAGAATTAATTAATTAAATTAGCTTTAATTATATTAATTAATTAAATAAATATAAAATAAATTAACTTTATTTTAAATATTTTTAAATTATTTATATTAATAGCTTGTTATAATACAATCCTTAATTAATAAAAAGTAAATATTAAAAAATAATAATAATATTAATTTTAATATAATAAATATTAGTTATCCTAATAGTAAATTATATATAAATTATAATAGTATTTTTTTAATTAATTATTTATATTATTATATTATTAATTTTAAAAAAATATAAATTATTTTAATCAATTATAATAAAATATTAAATTAATACCTATGTAATTTAATTAAAAATTTATAAATCTAAAAAGTATATTTATTAAAAAGAAAGTTTATTATTTAACCTATAATTAATGTTTAAATAAATTAATATATTAAAATTTATTTATAATATTATTAAAAGGTTATTAAGTATTAATTAATTTACTTAATAGTTAATAAATTATAAACTTAAGTAATACTAAAATTTCCCAAACTCTTTTAATGAAAATATACGTATCTTATTAAGAATTAATCTTTAATATTTAAGCCTATTAATTTATTTTTAATTATGAAATTAATAATAAAGTATATTATTGTTTAAACTAATAAATTATAAAAGTTATAAATAGATATTTATCTAACAAATTAAAGTTAGTTTATTAATAATATTCTATAATTCATTAAATGCAGCTTTTTTAATTATTTTAATATTAATTTAAGCTTAATAATATTTTAATTAGTTGTAAAATTTAATTATAGCCTTATTAAATATAAGTTATTAATTATTCTTTTAATTATAATCAATATTTTTGCTAATATTATTAAGTAAGTTACTTAAAGTACTTTAAAATAATAAGTAAAATTTAATTATAAATTATTAAATGTAATATAAAAGACATATACTATAAAATTAATAGTTTAAATAAATACTTAAAAAAATTATAATTTAGGATTAAATTTTTTTTTTGTAAATTTTTTTATTTTTAAAATTACTTTACTTTAATAAGTTTTTATAATATTAAAAGCTAATGTTTATGAAAGTACTATTATAAAAATATTATATAAATTATAACTTACTATATATTAAAGTAATATTAGCCTTTTGTAATATAAGTAATCTAAGGTATTAAATCTTCATTAAATTAGCGACATAATAAGTAT
Organism: Fusarium sacchari; assembly: GCA_017165645.1. Lineage (NCBI taxonomy): Eukaryota > Fungi > Ascomycota > Sordariomycetes > Hypocreales > Nectriaceae > Fusarium > Fusarium sacchari. The sequence goes on from JADANP010000029.1 coordinate 456,476, forward strand.
TATTTAAGTATTTATAAAAGGTTACGAATTATTAAATATTAATTTAAATAATAGTTAAAGTATTCTTTTTAACTTGTTAGATAATTAAAACGTTATTTTATAATAAGTTTATATTTTTAATTTTAATATAATACATATTTATTAAAGGAATAATATTATTTAAATTATTGTAACTTTCCTCCTTAGTTTGTGTAAAAAAATTAGTAACTAAATTCTAATTTACTTTTACATATAAAGGTATTATATTTATTGCCTAATAGACACTTACGTCTAATTAAAGTCGATTAATAGTTCTTTCAAACCTGAGGTTACTTTAGATTATATAAAATTACTTTAAAAATTAACCTAATTCCTTTTAAATTTTTAAAAAAGATTACTATAACCCTTTCGTTTCTCTAATATAATTAAAGTATACTATTGATATTATGAAGGTAGTAATTAAACCTTTATATTCTTATTAAAGCACTTTCTTATATTATTTAAGTACTTAGGCCTATAAAAGGCTTATTAAGCAATATAGCTTAATTAATTTAAGAAAATAAACCTTGTTAAAATCTTTTGAGGCCTTATAAAACTAATAGTGGCTAATTAATTTAAGTTAAAAATTACGTAAGATAGCCTATATAATAAATTAACTAATTAAATTAATTAAAAAGGAACCTAAAGTTCTTAATTAAATAAATTAATACATTTAATAAGTACCCGGCTTTAGGAATCATAAAATATATATATATAGAATGATTATAGTTAATAATTACTATAGGGCTTTATATAGGCCGGCCTAATAACTAGATTAAGTTTATAGCTAGTATATATAGGCCTAATTATATTAGCTATAGGTATTTTATCATAATAGGTTGTAACTTATAATAATAGTTAAGGCTATAAATATGTATATTTAAGTATTTTAAGATACACTATACTTTCTAATAACTGGCCTGGTTTATGAAATATTAATAGGTTAATTAGAGCTCCTCAAGCTAAAATAAAAGAAAAGGGCCAATTATAGAGTTAACTAAGGAAAGATAGGCAAGTAATTAATAAAGTTATCGTAGTAAGGCCAGTACACACAGATTATTAGGCAGATAAAACCTTAGATAATTCTAACTTTCAAAGATAGTAGGCTTATTATAAAGGCCGTTTATTATTTAAGTATTTATATAAAAAGTTAAAAATATTATTTAGTCTATTAGCTTGTCGATAAACAGGACCTAAGTAATTTAACTAGCCTAGCTTAAGGTCATTATAATATCTTCTAGCTTGTATTATTTAACTATTTTTTAGTTAAAGAATAATAAAGCTTTTATAAAATTATTAATAGGCCTACATAATTATATATTTGATTAATAATAATTAGGTTTTTCATTTAATTAATATTAGCCCCAATAGAGTTTTTGAAATATTCTTATTTAATTTTAAAAGAAGATTATTGGGGGGGGGGGGTGGGGGGATTCTTTAATTAATTATTTTAATATTTATTTTTACTGGTAAAAAAAGCTTTTTTTGTTAATTATTTAATTAAACTTAAAAAATAATAATATAAGCCTTAATTATATAATTTATTAATAAAATAGCCTTAGTATTTAAATAGTTCCCTTATAACGTACTATGCTAATGGTAATATGATTAATAATTTTGTACAGGTGATTTAATAACGTATTTTTATACTAGTTATAGCAGGCATTCTAGGGTAAGAGGTCTAGCCTTATATGGGTTAGAAGGCATCTAAGTAATAGATATAAAAAGATAGAATTCCCTTAATACCTTAATTTTCCATACTTTTTATATTAAATTTAACCTTGTATAATATTTTATAAAGAACGGATTAAAGAACAGAAAAGCAAATGCATAAAGTTAATAAACGACTATTAACACTAGTACTATAAAGATAACAAAACAAGTATTAGAGATAAATAGAAAGGAAAATTATAGGTTTACTAATAGATATAAACTTTCGGAGAGATATAAGTAATAGCAATAAGAAATACTTAGGGAAAACAGAAGAAGTTTTATATCGACGTTCTAAAAATACCTTACATCTAGATATTGGAAAGTAAATAACGACTCTTAAATACAGTTTCTCTATAACACAAATATAAAGGATATAACAAACAACAGTAAGAAGGGTAATCAGGACAATAAACCGTTATACACAAGAATAAAGGCATCGACAATATAAGCCGTATGAGAACTTCACCACTACATATAGCATATAAACCATAAGACTTAATTACAATAGACTTTTCACAAAGCTTACCACTATCTAAAAGAACACTTAACAGAAATCTTTTATAATAGTATTATAGTTATTATTTAAATTCACTTCCCAAGTTCTTAATTACATCCCTATAGAGCGAAATTAAATACAGGAAAAAACCCCTTGAGATCTTATCTATAGTATTCTAGGCAGATATAGATTGCTCCTCTAAGTCTCTTAGACAGAGTCTAACAATGTTATTATTAATTTTAGAACGCACTTCTTAGCAGTATAGGCTAAAACCACCAGCTTATAATAGCATTTAGAGCTTCCCCAAGTAGCTAGATAGATTAGATATAGATCAATTAAGTATTAGAATAATACTATAGTATATATTAACTATAAATAGAATAAAAAAAACTAGGTTAAAACGTTTTATATGCTAGCTAGCATATAACCTACTGCCTATAATAAAGCAAAAGTTATGCCAGTTATATGCCCAATTTAGATTATGCTTAAACGTATCCTCAGACCTATAAAGAACCTTAAAATAATTAATTTAGTAGCAATATTTAAAAGTTAATAATTTAAAGAATTGCATAAGAACTGTAAATAGAACTTGATTAGAAAATAGAATAATAATACTATAATCCTAAGAAGTGTAGAGAGACTACCTTTTTAGAGAGAGCTATAGTTACCTATTTACGAAACACATATAAGTAAAAGAACCAAGCTATAAACTTAACTTTCAAATATATTTCAGACTATATATAAGATTATTCAAAAGGTCTTAAAAAAACTATAAATTAGACCTATTACTAAAGGTTAAGATCTATCCTGTCTTTTAATATTATGACTTACGTTAGCAGCAAATCATAATTTAAGTCAGCATAAGTAATTTAAACCGATAGAGGTTAAAAAGACTAGAATATAGGAAGCAGAGGAGCTAAGAGCTATATAGCAAAAACAGATAAAGATATACATGGGTTAAATAGAAAAAACTACCCAGGAAAGCGATAATATATAAGAAACTACCAAAATACCTTATTAATACCTAACGAATTTTAAAGAACTTTTACCGGAATTAATAAAAGCA